>JAQLOL010000001.1:33740421-33751453 GCA_029783665.1 Naso thynnoides
AAAAAAAAAAAAAAAAAAAAAAAGGAAAAAAATCCTGGAAATTTGCACTCCAACGTCCAGAACTCCTACAAAAAAACTTCCATCACCACTGCAGTCATTTGACTGGGAATGGATGTGGATTGTACCTGTTCCCACTAAAGAGAAGAGCTACATGTTTGTGGGTGTTCCTGTGTTTTTGTAAAACAAGTATTTCCTTTTGGCATTGTGCTCATCTGAGAAGCTGCTTAATGACATTCTTGTGCCACTGACCCTCCAGTCATGGATCTCTTCTCTAACCTTTATGGGAATTCCTCTCAATGCAAAGCAGTTGTAACACACATACACAATAACTGTTACTGGCACCTAGAGAGCCAAACAATAGCCCGCTCTGGGCTCTTTTCCCGTCCTCTGTAACGATGCTGAGACGCAGAGCAAACAGATGAAAAAGGGGCTTCAACAAAAAGTCAAAGCGATAAAACCTCCTTTTGTGTGTCAGCTTAAGGCTCCTCAGAGCCGTTCAGCCACATCTCACAGCAGATAAGACAGAATCTCACACATCTGTGTCCCGTATCTCCCACCCCAACGGCATTGGTCACAAAACCCACACTTGCTCTTCATTACACAAATGTCACACCCCATCCGTCTGAAACCGCAAAGATTTCTGGGATATCTAAGCCAAGGTCTGTACAGTTTATCTTATCGAATTCAGAGCAGGGATTGGATGAAACAGGGGAAAATGTGATTTTCGTGTGTGTTGTATTAGCCACGAAGCACCAGCTACACACACTGTCTTCTGGTGATAGTTGCCATTCCCCTTAGTCGCTCCTGTGTACTTTTGGTGTGAAATTGCTTTTTTTCTGCTCCAAACTGCAGCGAGCATCTTGATCAGAGAGGATGCACAATTCATTCAGAGTGTGGCAGCCCCTTAAATGAAAGCAATCATCAAGCCTTATCTCAGTGGCTGTTTTGTACGCACAAGTGACGCCTGCAAATCTATTAACCAGCTGCTCCAATTAGATTCCAGGATGAGGCAGAAAACGAGGGACGAGAAACATGAAAATACTGCCAATGAACACAGAGACAGCAACTGCAGAGAAATCAACGATAACATCATTTATAATTTGTTTCATTTCCAACTGCTTAGATCGAAGGATACCAATGAATATTGCACTTTCAATACTAATTAAACAAATCTTTTAATCTCTGGCTCAAAAACAGAGTCACAATCTAAGTCACACATTCACAACACACCATGCAGGTGCAGAAACACAACCGCAAAATCAGTTTTCTTTGCCATCTCTGATTGAATCACTCGAGAAAGAACTCGTTGTAATCTCCGTGATTAGTACATTCATCTCAGAGCTTCATCTCCAATCTGTCCATCACACTGCAAACAATCTTGTCACCAACAGCATCATTCATATTGTTAAACACAGAACACCAAAACCGCAACCTGAAAAGTCATAGATTAGAGTTTATGATCAGTGCCAAGACTTCTGCAACAGAGGCAACAAATACTGACATTTCACAACACAGGATGGCACCAGTGAATTTATATGATGAAGGCAAAAATGAAGCATTATTTGAACTGAGTTTATTTGACAGTCAAAGCAAATGTGAGCAAAAAGAAATACACCAAATTCTCAATTAGGGCTTTTTATCTTCCTCTGCTGCAGAGACAACCACACCTTTATTTTGACAGAAACATTGATTTCAATCACTGATTAATTACATTCAGTTTCCTTCATTCTGTGTGAAGCTGCTGTCAAGGAAACTCAGTGATCCTCCACTTTCATGGTTGGCTTTTATTAGGAAAACATCTGGGCTTCATGTACAGCAGTGTGAGGTGAAATAAATTCTAAATTAACTGTTTTTGCATATGTTCAATTAAATGACATTTGCACCAGTAGAAATAGTGCTTAGTGCTGCTCTCTTCTACTTTACCATGTGAGCCATTATAGCACAGGTAATGCCACTCAGCCAATAAGGGAAATAAACTGGACTTGAATCGAGCTTTTGTAAATTACTGACCTCTCAAGGCACTTTTCACTGCAGGTCCATAATCAAACACACATTTATACACTAATGGCAGTGGCATCAACACAAAGTGTCAACCTGTTCATCAAAAACAGAAACACTCATACTAGGTGGGTTTTCATCAGCCTGTTTTATTTCAATTTGTGCATAACAAACACCTGAGTTGAAATGAAAAAATTAGACAAAATCTCGAAATTTTACCTAAAAGTTTTTACACTTGGGGGAGGAGTAAAAGTTGGTGTATTGATAAAAGGTACATGTGAATAAGAATGACGGAAACATTGGATCATGGATGGATGGAAATGTGGAATCAGTGAATAAAGGATAGTGTTTAGAAAATCACATCACTGTCAATGTCAGCTTCCACATTCCACCCCAATGGAGAAGCTATGGGCGCAGTGGCAGACAAAAGTAAGGAGGAAAACACAACCAATGTGTGACTGAAGAGAAACTGCACTGTTATTTGATTTAGTGCAAGTATTTGCAGTATTCCATCATGGTCTCTGTTATTGTGTTTTCCATTGGCCTTCAGGTTCAGTTTCTTTCCCAATGACACTTTAAAAGATTCCATAAGCAGGGGATCAAACCATCAACCTTATGGTAACTGGATCTACTTACTGAACAACAGATTATGACAGAATTATAATGACCTTTTTCATCAAAATGATGACTATGAAGAAGTCTAACTCAAATTCTCAGTGGATGCACTTCACGTCCACTGTGCATGTTCTCTGGGGCTTCAGGGGATATTCTGAAATGGTACACATGTTGCAGCATCTTGCTCTTGTTCACATCTAATCCATGCAATAGCCATGGTTACATGTGTAGATGTGAGCTGACAATAATACTAAAAACACGTTAAGAGGGGACCAAAGTGGCTCCAAATTTAAACTATGACTCTGGAGAAGGTGGACTGATTGAGATGTGGTGCGCGTGGCTGGGAATTAATTTTGTCCCTCCTCCTCCTCCCTCTTCTTTACTCCACACTTCCCCTGCTTGCGTTAGCTTGAATAAGAGCAGTGGAGTAATGAGTCCTCATGACTGAGAGATCAAACTGGAGTAGCCATTGTCCCCAAATCAATAGCCGTCACCACAGACACAAGGGACCAAACAGCATCTCCCAGAGGCACAAACCTGGTGACAATGAGCAAGTGTGTGTGTGAGTGTTCTTGTGCAAATTTCTGAATGTGTTTGTACTACACAAATGAGTAGGAGCCAGAAGAGTGTGTGTGTGCACGTGTGTGTGTGGGTTATGTACAATATTTAAGCACATCATCCTCTCCCCCGGGTTGCCAGAAACTGCACCTTATTAGGGCTAATTGGCTTCTTTAAGGACCCTCAGCTCATTATTTAGCCACTTTCAGCACTCTCAGCTCTTGCAGGGTCTGATGTACCTCTGTGAATGTGAGTTTGGAACCCCATGTCTCAGGGTTATGCTTAAGTCTGTCTTGGTTTTGAGAGACTAAACTGAAATTATTGCATGATGCACTTTAATGCAAATATTTAATATGTGACTTTATGTGCAGTTTGGTTCTACAATTGTGGTGCACTTAGCAGCCTGAAATTCTTGGCAAGTCCTGCAATAGTTTTTTTTTTTTTTTTTGCATTTGCATCATGTCAGCCAAGTTTTTTCACATAAAGGGGAATTTAGAGAGAAAGGTACATGTAATTTCTCAATGACTGGCCATTTCACAATGAAATTAGGACATTTATGCAGGATCCTTAAAAGGGAGTGAAGCCACTAAAATTGGTTATTGACTCTTTCCCCACAACGAGTAGAAAAGTTTTTTGTTTTTTTCTGTTGCGCTGCATTTAAAGACAGGGAGCAGTAGAAAGCAGCACGGAGGCTGGTCACAACGGAGTATGAAGTCTGAAGTTGTATATCTCAGTGTCTGACAGCAGCAGTGCAGTAACTGGCCTCCTTATTTCCTCTTTCAATCACACCAGGAGTGGCTCTGGCAACTCGCTGTCTTTCCATTGTTGTGTCCGCCATGACACAAAGTACAAAAACCTTGTTGCATGTTGTTCCCAGACTATAATAACCAATAAAAAATGTTCAAATTCAAGGCGTTGCAACAAAAAAGGGTGCAAATTAGTTTCTGTGGAGCTGGTTGCGAGACCTGTGACTGCTGCAGAATCATTTAATGGAAGAATGAATGCAGACTGTACCCATTCTGATGGAAATGTCAAGATATTAGTGGGCTTTTTGTCCAGTATGAAAGAGGCATGACTGTAATTTCATCTCATTGGTAGAAGCCTCCCAATTTACTGTTACTCTCCTTCATTCAGATCAGAGCTTCATTTTTTACCGCTAAAGCAATCTAACAATTTCAAACAGGTGCTGCTTCACATTATAACTACAATCCAAAATACATTAAAGTCACTTTTATATAAATTTTATCTGCTTATACCGTGGTCTTGGTGAATATTTAATTCTGATTGAAGGTGTCATTTAAGTTTTGATATATGGACAAACAAACCTCAAGTAGTTCCAGTTAACCGTCTGTTCACTGTTCCAAATTAATGCGCTGCAGCCGCAGACTCTGTGACTTAGGGTTAGGGTTAAAAAAAATTTTAAAACATTAAATGGAAAAAAAAATCTGAATAGTTTCCAACACTGTGGTCCTACAGAGCAATATCCTCTGAGCACCACAGGATGGCGGTAGTAACACACGAGCTGCAAAAAGTAGCCTACCCTGAAGGTTTAAATAAAGTAGTTAAACTAAGTATCTGCTGGCTAAACTGTTGGATGTTAAGCAATGGTTATCTCAAGAAAAGGTGAGTTAGCCCTCTGCTTGTTTTGGGAAAGGTTAGTAACTGAGTTTATGTGTTTAGCCACTAGCCTAGTACACTTCAGGCTGTCGCTGACAAATGTTCACCAGTAATTTTCTCTGTGAACTCTGTTATTGGTTTGGGGATAATGACATGGCTTGCTGGCCAGCTAGACCTGGTGTTAAACATCCTGGCCAATTACATCAACTGTTTGTTCATCGTGCATAAAATTACTAACTTTTAATCTAGCTAGTATAACATTACCTCTCAGGCTAACAGCTGAGCAGACTAGTTAATCCTCTGTTGCTATAACGTATCTATGGTCTGTCCTATCCACCGAAGTACTGAACTACGTTTTCACTGCATAAGAACCTTATGGGATTGTAATGATTATTCCAGTTATGAGTCGAGGTCTCAGGTGTTGCCAAGAAAATGGAGTTGTTGCTTGTTTAAGATTTTCTATTTTGACTGCAAAATGCATAAAAAAATATGAACTAAACAAATTCACTTAGAAATTTTTGGTGTGCCTGATGCTCTGTGCCGAATCCATAAACCAATGTTGCCTTTGCTCAGTAAATATAGTTAAATGACAGTGTACTGACAGGAATGCAGCCAGAGAGAGACACAGAGACAAAGCTCCACAGAGCTCAAACTGTTCAACAGCTGAATAGGATGAAGAAGAGATGAGGATGAAGGGTGAGGAAGAGAAGAGAGTAGCACTAGTAGTAAGTAGTAGAAGAGTGATAGTAGTGGCTGCAGTATGTGTAGTAGTAGTAGTTGTGGTAGCAGTAGAGGTAATAGAAGTATTACTAGCAGTAGATCAGGTAGTAGTGCTTGTATGTGAGTGTATCCATGTGAGTTTTTTTCCTTCTGTCCCCACAAAGACAGAAGAATCAGTTTTTAATCAGTGTTCCCATAAAGATAGTAAAGCTAGAGTCTACGTGTACTTTTGTCGGCATTAGTTTGAATGTCCTCACAGAGATATTTAAGAGTATGTGTGCTAAATCAGCCGAGCAACATCAGCTGTGCTTAATTGCAACCTGACACAGAGAAATCGTCCTCATAGTACACCTCAAATAAGTGGGTATTACAGCAGAACCGTGAGTCGTATGGACGAAATGACCAGGTAAGGTAAAGCTAAAGCAGCTTTATTGTCATTATACAATAAATTGTACAATGAAATTGCAAAGTTAGACTGGAGGGTTAGTCCTGAGCCGCTGCGGCTGAGTGCGCCGCCACATTGGGCCAACCTAACCTAATGTGCCTAACATGGATGTTCTGCTGGTAGAAGGAAACTAAAGAGGAAACTTTAGAAGGAAGTTTTCAGAGGAAACTTACGAAGACACGGGAGAACATGCAGACTCCACACAGAAAGGTCCTACCCTAGTCAGAGCGAACCTAGGTTAATACCCAGGACCTTCTTGCTGTGAGGCAACAGTGCTATCCACTAAGCCACTGTGCTGCCCAGATGAATAGCTTCTTAAGGACTTGGTGAACAAGTTATATAACTTTTGTGTGGATAACTTTAGAAATGTGGCAGCCAGAGCGAGAGAGACATAGTGGTTTCACTTGCCTCTTTTCCAGAAATTTCAAGCCTCAAGTACAATTGCTGCTTATGGGAGAAACTGATGATCTCTTGTTGAACTGAGGCTAGTATAGTATAAAAAAAGTATAAGTCTAACTGGTTCCCATCTATATCACAAGAACTCTCACAAAATTCCTACTGTTTTCTGAAGTTTTTATGTATGGTTTTTTCCAAAGTTGCACAATCCCTGAGGAGGTTTTTCTAAGATTTTTAAAATATGTTTCACTGCTTCTGTACTCTAGTGATGACATCAGCCACCTTAGCCTGCTGAAGATTCCGCAATATACACCCATTATAGAATCTGAAGAGGAACAAAAAATGCCATAAAAGTAAAACTGTCATATCTCAAAGATAGCAAAAACATGTGACTACAAGATTTATAGTTCAAAGACTTCTGTATTGTTTAAAGTTTGAATGAAGTTGATAGCTGAAACTATGTACAGGCGGTGCAAGTTTAAAGAAGGGTGAGTTCATATTTTGCAAAGATTTTCCTTGATTTCCCATTCATTCTTACGATATTTGTCTGTTAGTTTTTCACGATTTTTGCAAACACAGTTTTACAAATCATTACCAAAAGTCATAGCTCACCATTTCTGATAATTCTGCACGTATCTTTAATGTATGTGGACTCAAAGCTGCGGCACAAGTTACACACCAAAATTTGGCAGAAAAAAAATAATTGGAAGTATGAGGAATAACAAGCGTGTTCATGTATGTGCTTTGCACATTAGGCACATAAATTAATGGTCCAGTTATTATTTTCCTTAAAGAGTGACCATGGTATAGGCAGGATAATGCCCTCTGAGGTGTCCATAAATGAATGGACTTCATTTAGGCAACCGTCCTCTGCACGCGCCAATTGATTGGCACACCTTTATTGAAAATGAGCAGTCGGTCGTTCTCTGTGTAGCCGGTCACAAACATGCATTGGCTCGCATTGCACGCAGTGCATCAGAGCACCAAATCAAAACACTTCACGTTACAGCCACAGTAAGCCAAACATAAACAGCATGTAGTTGGTGACACAACGCTCATTTACCACGTCAAGAACAATAAAGTAAAGTCGTTTTATCCATCACGTTTATTCATCTGTATCAGCAGCCTCCAGTTATTCTCCATTTGGTACTTCTGGATAATTCACTCCACTATCCACACTGCTCAGCTGATTCAAGGAAGCTGCCCAGCCTCCACATACCAGCAGACAAAACCTGGACTGGATCCACAGACTGACTGACTAACCAAGTGAAAATGAATTGTTTTCTTTTTCTATTTTGAAGTCCTTTTAGGCTTTAACTGAATAACAGCTGGTGGGGGTTGGTGTCAGCCAAGAGAATTGCCATTGGTGCACTCCTAATTTTCAGCAGAACTCAGAGTGACCACAGGTGTCGGCATATCAAACAGGACTGAAAAGGACTGTGTAGACTATAAGTGCAATTAACCAGACAGAAAAGCTGTATTATTTGTCTGATATTTGCATGAAAATTTTCTAATAGGCATCAACACAACAAACACGCATGCAAAGTCTAGTTTAGAGTCTCGCTGAAGTGATGCTGCACTCTGAAACTAAGAACCACTGGGAAGAGCAAAGAAGCAAAAAAACCACAACCTTGATGATTCCTCCCCCTAAACTTGCGAACCATCCTACTGATTAATCTTTTCCCTGAATAAAGGCCAGCCACACACACACACACACACACACACACACACACCCACACACACACACACACACAATGTAACAGAACGTATAGAATATGAATTATTAATATGCGCTATATGTGGTGAAAGTGGGTCAGTGTGCAGTGGTGTAGTCAACACAGCGAGTCAAACTTACAACAGAAGACAACAATAAACTGTATGTAGGAAGCAACAGCGATGACTCTTACAGTCTTGAGTCAGTCATACAGTTTGAGGGTAGATTTGCTTTTCTGGACAAATCTATCAAAGATGTGACTGTAGGCTTGTGTGATTTCTTACACAAAAATATCTCGTTCTAAAACGATTTAACATTCATCCATTCAAATTGTCCTTGACCCACTTCATTTAGCCTTCATGACATTTGGAGAGAAGAGAGTATGATATGTAAAAGAGAATGTAGTTAAGCTACATGATGGGCAGCATTTCTTCAAGCATTTACTGATCAGCTCTAATGATGATTAGAAAATTTGCCATCTTACAGGTGAGTATATGAGATCACACACACACCTGGCATTTTTGTTGTTCATCATGAAATGCAAGAGAAAGGAAATAAGAGAAAACCACAGTTAAAACCTGCCGTCCTGGTTTGACTCTGAATTACCGTAACTGCTGTAGTTGTGTGCACACACTGTCGTCCTGGGAATTCCAGTGAACCACTGATCCTTTGTTGACATGCTGAATTTGTATGTTTGAGATCCAGATCTCAGTAAACTGCCTTTAACCAGCAAAGATGAACAAAACCCTGAACACTGGAGCTTAAAGATTTAGCTTGAAGGGAATAGGCCTTTCTGAGTGTTGACTTACTCTTGAAGGTTGTTGCCTCTCGTCAAGGTGATTCTCTCTCGGAGTCCTGCTGGTTTTCAATTTAGCCTCCTAATCAGGACCTGAAACGACCGGCTGTACTCTGGGCCCAGAGGACAGCGACTCTACCTTCCACTTCTCTCTGCATTTCCCTCTGAGTTATTCTTCTTGTGTGCCCTCGTTCTCACTTTTCTCTGCCAAATTTGCTCACTTGGCTGGTAATTTATTTTGTTCACTCAAAAACCTGGACCCCCCACCCACCCACCTCCACCACCCACACATACACTCAGACCTGCAGTGTTTTTTTTTGTTTTTTTTTCCAGGTCTCACTTTATATCTCTAAGCGGTCACATTTTCATCTGCCTAACAGACTTTGCATGCTCATGTCCCTCGTATTAGCAGCCATCTGGGTCCCGACTAAATGGTTCCAATTTAAAAAAAGAAAAACAGCCCATCGTATTCACAATGAAACCGCTTGAGAACAATAGGAAAGCTCCGTTATCGCACATCCCATGGCAACATTTTGAGATAACAGCTAAAAGAATCTTACTATAAAAAAAAAAAAAATGCAGACAAATTAAGGGTGAAATTGGCAGCAGCTCAGAGAAATATGTGAGAAAGCGCTGCTTTCCGCTGCTGCTGGGAACAGTGGGGAGACGAGACAAGTGGAGAAAAGTGTCCAATCACTGCCAGGCAGAGCGACAGGGGGGACAATCAATGGAACTGCATGAGATAAATGACACACATTTAAGGACTGCGAGATGAGCACAGAGAATAAACACTAAACTGCACACACACACACACACAGACACAAGTTGCTGTGTTTGGATAATGTGATATGAAGACCATGAAAACATGGTGCTGTAACAAAAAGCCTCAGTAAATTCTCATTTATTAAAGAGTCTTTTTTTTTTTTTTTTGCTGTTGCACAAAACAGAACGAGAGGAGAAAACATCAACACAATTCATCCAGAAACTTAATACCTGCTGATTCAATTCAATCATCTCACAGTTTTTTCACTTGTTATGCATCTGGTATTTGTTTGAGTGTCTCTGAGTAAAAGTCAAGTCCGTAGTTTTACATGTTACTGTGAAGTAGAATTCAGCTCACTCAGCTGCCTTGAGGGCAGTTTTTACACAGAGGATGAACAGCTGTGACTTTCCTCAGAAGCTCTTTGCGACCTTCTCTGACATGATTGTGTTGTTTCGGCTCTGTGCCAGCACGCTGAACATGACACAAAACATTTAGAATCATTAAACTAGTGAGAACAGATTTGTTCTTCAGTAACTCGCATGCACCGCCTTCATCGTATCTAAAATCTTCTCCATCTGTCTCTTCTCATGGTGAGAATAATACTTATTTCAAGAACTTTAATATCTTAATGTTAATGAATTTGGAATTTCAATAAGTTACAGAAAAAAATGATTGTGACAAAATTAATATACTTTAATACAAATTATTATTAAATGTCCAAAGTGCACCTGCTGACTCTGCTCACACTCCTCTTTCAAGAGTGTTGGAGAACCTACGGCTATATGACTACATACTAATGAAAACATAATTATGGATTATATAAAATTCAATATCTTGAAGCCACCAGTCTATTTGATATTTTCCTTTTGAGTAGCTTAAAGTAAATGCAACTTTGTCAAACTACATCCCCTTATAGCATCTGAGACTGGTAATGACAACTCTTGGAAAGCGATTGAAAGGCAGCTAGAGGCACCTTGTTAATGTCACATGTACGTTCTGTCATCAATACAAGGGCTGTTAGCTAAAGTTAGCAGTTTTAGTGGAAAAGTTAGCAGTTTAAGGCAAAAAGAAAGATCAGTTTTAGATGTTTTTTTAGGGCCAGACAATATATCGATTTGGTAATATTATCGGACCATATCGGCCTAGCGTAGATATATCGGTATCGACACATATGTCCTCTGATACGTGCCTGTACCAAAATATTTTTCAGGCCTGAAAATGCTTGGCCTAGTTATTTCAAAGTGTGTTATTACTTAGTTTGTCCAGCAGAGGGCTGTCCGTCAATAGCTAACAAATGAAATGTTAACTGCTCAGTGCACTGATGTTTAGAAAAAAGTTTGTCTGCTTTACATCTTTCTCACAACTATGTCATAACCACATTAAGATGATTTTTATACATACATACATATA
>JAQLOL010000001.1:33782662-33797606 GCA_029783665.1 Naso thynnoides
TTGTAAGGAACTATTTTTTCAGGCGTAATGACTTTCTCCTCCACAGCTCCCCTCTCTCTGTGATTTTTGACCACATAAATACAGACTTTAGGGGGTGAATGGCAGTGACTGGGGTTTAGAAATGCAGTCTGAGATCTACTAAAGTACACACATGGTCGAATTTTAACAACAATCTTTGTAAAATATGGTAATGGCTGCTAATGGTAACAAGTCAAAAATAGACTGGGATGGTCCTTTGCATGCACTTGTACATATTATAGACTATAAGTAGGTCACTGAATACGCTTAAGTTCAGTTTTTGGAGAACTATTAGAAACATTAGAATGCTCCTTTAAATATCCCTGTAGATTGGATTAAACTCTCCTCAGCCATTAACAATGAAGACGGTACATATCATACATATCAAGTTTCTTACTTGTCCTGCTCACTTGTATCTGTCTGCTGGATGAAGACCATGTGATTTTATCAAAAGCTCCAGAGTATATTTAAATGGATCCTGTGGTGAAGTTGTGTTCTTTTACTTTCTGTAAAGACAGAATGTGAATTCAATTATTGTGCATTTCCCCTGTGCTCGTTTTCTCTCATTGTCGCCTCGTTTGACCAAAGAAAGCCTGAAAAAGATCATCTGAAACTTTAATGATCCCTGTGAGGAAACTCTGAGTCATTTGCAGCAGTGGATGGTAACAGAATATAAAAAAAAGAGATAAAAGAACATAACTGAACATGGACTTCAAAGTTTCTGGCATCTCACTGTAGATGAGAAACACTTCAAGTGTTTAGTAATAAACTGCACTTCACCACCACCATGTTCTTCAGCTACATCTTAATCTTTTTCATTCTTAGCTATTACAAATGACAATCTTTACCCTATGGATTGAAATATTGAAGTGCTAATTTATTGTAATATGCTATAGTATTCAGCTCAGGGTGAAATCACACAACAGTGCGAAAGTGCAGAAACGAAGCACAGCATTTTTAAATGTTGGTACTTCAAAGAAGTGTGGCCTCCTCCGCAATGAGGCTGCAATCTCTGGAGAAACTCGTCTCTGTGTGACGGCCTGAACGCCACAAGTCTGAGACAATCTTTTGACTGTGAGGTCACACACACACCAACACCTGAAGGAGAAGCACTTTATCTACCTGTTAGTTTTATGGTTGCAGCATCATGTGTGATAAAAAAAAATACAGACATGAAATGCAAGATGCAGTCAGTCTTGCTTTATTGTCTTCTTGTAAATTTCAGACTTTTAGTCATTAATGAGTCTTTTTAATTTCCAAAATTCAAAATAATCAGTGTTCTGTAACAGATGTCATCATTGCCTTTGCTGTTTGCACTTGTTGTGGTTTTCTTGAAGGATGCTGCCTCCATCCTGAGTCACCATGGGGACGGTGACAGCAGGTTGATGAGCAGTTGTCCTGGTTTCAGCTTCATCAGACCAGAAAGTCTTTTAATGCTTTCAGAGTCCTTAAAATGCTTTTTGGCAGACTTGAGGTTTGCTGTCATCTGCCCTTTTCTCTGGAGTGACTTCATAGCTACTCTCACATCAGTGTCTGACAAACTGAGTGTGTCTGAGACGGTTCTTCTTTTGGCACATCCTGCAGCTCTGTCACACTATGTATTGCTCTTGGAAATCTCCCTCATGGAGGCCTTTTCTTGCTGAGTGGCGGAAGAATACAGAGACTTGCTCAGACTTCCCAGCTTGCTTTATGATTACCCATGCCAGCATCATGGCTCAAGAGATGGCAGTGACTCTGTCTGCTGGTCAGTCCAAACTTAGGTCTTCACTGAAATGTCTCCAGAAGTGTTGAATATGAATCTTTTCTGTTTTTTAAAATCATATATTTATGTTACCCAGATAATGAATCCTAATGAGTCCCTGACTTTCAATCTGCTACCAAAGAGCTTAGAGGGATACGCCAACTTTTTTTCCTTTTTGTTATTTGCTTCCCTCCGGAGTTCCACACAAGATAGATACCATTCTTTCAACTATGCGTGCACTAACAAGGAAGAGATGGGCAGAACTCATCCACTGCTAAATAGTTTAGCTCAAACACTGGCAGTCAAATGTTAGCCTGCCGGTCTCCACCTTGAGTCATCAGATAAACTTTCCAACAACTCTTAACGATTCTGTGTTCTTGTTATGACTTATTTACCACCTTATGTCATTTTTAGACTCAGATTAGCAGTTTTTGTCATTTTAGAATAAAATACACCCTGGAAGTAAACCACAGGGCGCATGCCCGCTAGAAGAAGAAAGTGCTAGAGAAGCGAGAAGTGCTACTCTGAGTGTAAAAATAACATAACGTGATAAACAAATCACAACAAGCACACAGAACCATTTAGAGTTGTAAAGTTTATCTGATGAGTTTAGGCAGGGGCAGGCTAGCACGTCCCATTGACTACCATTATTTGAGCTATGCTATTAGGTTGGCGAGCTCTGCCCGACTCTTCCTTGCAGCTGCACGTAGTCAAAAAACAATGGTATCTCTCTTCCTGTCTGGAACACAGGAGGAAGGCAAGTTACAAGACGGGAAAAAAAGTTGGCATATCCCTTTAAGAGCTGCGGTAAAAAATTAAATGATTCTGAGACTTAGTGCTGTTCACTATGGATAGATTAGTTTCAATCTAGCACCATCACGAGGTTGAAATGTTAATTTTTCAATAACCAAGGTTTATGACAAAATACCTCAACATCATACAAGTTAAATGTAAACATGTTAATGTGTTCATGTTAGCATTTAGCTCAAAGAAGCTTTCAGGCTGCAGACTCCAGTGCTAGCCTCATGTGCTCTGTAAAGGTGTTACTATCTACATTAAATCACATCTAATCAATTTAAACTGTCTCAGGTGGAGAATCAAGAGACATCTCAGGGATTATCAAACCTGACAGGCTGCAGCTGAGCCAAATGGAATAACATCGAATAACATCGTAAAGAATCTGAGACTGATTCTAAATACACACAAAAAAGCCTAAAAACATGTTTTCATGTCATTTCAGATACATAGATGAAGAATGAAGTGCAAAAAACTCAATCTAATTAAAAACCCAACTGTAATAAAATGTGCTAAAAGTGAAGCAGGTCGTCTGTGCGTGAAAAGCTCTGAGAAGCTCACATTTGTCTAACAGAAAGTTTGCTTTGAGGTCCATTATAATTTTTGTTCTGTCACATTTAGTTTTTTCAGAGTTGATTCAAAGCAACAACCTGCCAGCTGAGATGGACTGATGGGACCACTAACTGAAAGTAAAAGACACATATGGGCAAAATGAGGAAAAGTTCAATAAGCTTTATTAAATTATTTTTGTCTCAATGGTGAAGGTTGATGTGAAAACACTCACCTCTGACACAGTATTGCACTGGGTGAAGCCTCATGTCATCAGAAGGCCAACAGCATCACTATCTCTTATAAACAGAGGCAGTAGAGAAAATATTCCATCTGAACATTTTTCAGTAGTTTAGCTTTTTCATAAATAGATTCAGTTTTTGTTCTGTCCATCAATCACACCTTGATGTACAGATCATCAGGACAAAGTGACCCAAAATCATCAGCAAGCTCGCTTTTCCACAATATTATCAGTTAACAAGCCAGAGAGCTTCATTCAGTCCGTGTCCTTTGACTTTAAAAGCTCAGAGATCTTTTATTTTTATATTTTGGCTTGTTAACTGAGCTTGTTTCGTGAAAACTCTCATCTTAAACAGCCATATGTTCAAACACAAAACAATCAAAAAATATACAACAGGCAGGGAGGATAGAAATGTATATGTACATACATACAGCCCATAACAGATACTGTACACCTTCTGAGGATGCACACATAAATACAGGAAAACCTTTAATACATACAGTCTGTACTTTCATTTCTGCGTTTGTTTGCAGTCCATTTTCAAAGGCAAACTACAACCAAACCGCCGACTCCCACCAACATTAACGGGCACAAGAGCACTTCTTCACACTGCCGCGGCGAGAACAGAGACACCTTTGGCTTTAAAGGGAGCAGGAGGGAGTGGCAGAGCTGTAGTGCTTCTGAGCTTATATGAGATGACTATATACACATTCGGAGGTTCAGTGCATAGTTTTATCTCAGCATCACGATTATGTGCAAAGTATGAAACCAGGCAGGCGAGGAAGCAGCAGCTGGTGCTGATATTTGTGATGTGGCTTTAAAGCAAACAGACGACAGACGGGATGTTTGCATGTTTGTTCCCCGCTCAGCAAAGAGGAACAAGGTGGAGATGAGATTCAAAACGTGATTTATACAGTAGTTTTAATACAGAATGGATATGGCTTTCTGCACCTCCTCAGGCTTCTGAAGGAGAGTTAAATCGAAGTTCAAGTCCTTGCTTCTCAAACGCTATCAACTCCTGGATTTGTGACAAAAAATCAAGTTTTTTTCTATCTCCTCTGAGGAGACTTCAGGCAAATTGCCCTAATGATCAAAGAACCCCCCAGTTTCTGTTCAGAATCAACAGCAAGGAAAGAAAGGAAGATTCATGCTTTAAGGCTTAATTTACACATAAACTGAAGGAGAAAAAAAAGCAGAAATTTAAGTAAAACTCAGTCTTGAGTCTCACAGAAAACAGATAAAAACTACAACTTTCAGAGGATTCCATCTGCTTTGCTGTTGATAATAACATCCAGAGTTAAGTGCTGACAAATTAATTTTCATCACAAGTTTTGTCGATGTATCGATCAACTCAGCAGAGTGATGTCATCAACTTAAAGTTTCCTGGCAACATAAGAGAAGATGTGTGTGTGAGACCTGTCAGCAGCACAGAGTCTTTCCATCTGTGGTACATGAGCCAGTTTTAGTGTTTTTCATGCTGAACGTACACATCGTATAAACTGCTGTCGTGTCCCTGTGGCTACGTGAACTACAGGGCACCAGTGAGGCACATGAGGACGAGCACATGGATTGTGAGCAAGTAGGCTAGGAAGAAATATCGAGAGCGGGCGCGGGTCGTCAACAGCCTGGAGAAGTAGAGGCTCCGCCCTCTGAGCCACCGCCGGCACACCACCATGCCACCTTTCACCTGCAGGGACAAACAGCACGGAGTGAGAGAAGCAGAGGGCTCTAAGCACACGGACTGTGAGGGCTTAAACTGGATGAGCAGAGCACATAGAATTTTGAACATGTGACCTTCGTTGTGTCCTACATACCTTTCGTGTTATTAGAGGCTGGTTTGGGTTGAGACTGAGAGCTTCCCACTCCTCCTCTGCTTCCATCTCGATGCTGAAGTCTCTCTGACCGTCTCTGGACAGACTGGAACCAACACTGGGAAAAAAAAAAAAACAAAACAAAACACACACACATTTGAACCTGTCCTGCACTGTTGTGTGTGAGTGTGTGTGTTCTTGTAAAACAGAGAGACAGATACGTGACTGAGTGTGGGTCTCACCTCTTTGCTCTCTCCTCAGAGACACGCAGAGCCTCCTCAGCTGTTTCTCTCCTCGCTCTCTCATCTGCTAAACTCTGCTCCACCTCAAACAGCCTGAATACACACAACACATAGACACACACGTTAATATTTCCATGAGCCAAATCATCTGCATGAGAAAAAGACCACACAGAGTCTGCTCACCTTTCTCGGAGCTGACTGGCATCAGCAGTTTCAGCAGTTATGGAGGTGTTGCTTCTCTCCTGCGGTGCTCCAGGTGCAACCTCAACAAAGACTGCCCCCTGGTGGTTTTGACACAACATTACAGGTATATAGAGAAGATTTTCTTGCTGTAAGATTCTTTTCAGAGCATTCTTTGATTTCATTTTATAGTGTTACAGTGCAGAGAGACATAAAACAAGAAGATTTAAGTTTTACTTGATCTTTTAAAGCTGATGTATAAAAGGCAATTCTAAATATTTAATATCTTATATAAAAAAGAAAACAGGATCAGAGACAGTCTGAATATGCAGCACAGACATTCACGTTTAAGATCTTTTACCTGAGCCTGGACTTGGCCCTCCAGCCAGTGGCAGCGGTTCTGGGTGTCCCTCAGGGTTTGGGAGACAACCCTCAGCTGAGTTGCAACTGCACCTTTCTCCTCCACCACTTGCTGCAGCTGAAGGAACCGTAAGCACACAAGATGATGCAGCATCCATTAAATTTTTCTTCATCTCCAACACGTTTTAGTGCTTTTCAGAGGTTCAAAAACCCATGGATAGAAATGTCATGAGAAGAGCTTGCCTAGACATCACAAGATCGACTAAGAAAAGACTTCACCTTTACCTGCCCTACACATTCAGATGTCTTCTGTTACAGTGTTAGAGGCTCTGCTGTTTCATACCTTTGTGTTAAGCTGCTGGAAGTACTGGTCTCGTTGTTGGATCTCATACATGCAGCGCTGCAGGTCTCTGTGGAGCTGGATCCTCTCTGCCTCCAACCGACTCACCACCTCGTCCTGCCTGCTCTGACCTGCCAGAACAAGAGTTTCCTGCTGTGTGGAGGGAAAAAACAAGATGAAAGACTGAACAAAGATTTTTGGTTAAAAAAGAACAAGATCTATTTGATTTATCTAACCTGGTGAAGCCTTGCATTCACGCAAACAGAATTACGATAACTTAAAAAAAAGTTTTTTTTATTGTACCACTAGTACATAAAACAACAAACAAAATCAACTAAATTTCAGAGGCAAGAAGGTTTCAGATGAGTAATTTACCTTGACTGGCAGTGTGTCCTTCCTCTCTGTGTCAGATCTACAGGACACAAAGACTTTGAGCAACACAAGCAAAACATTTTTACTTTCTTGCTGACCTGTACTTTGCTAGTTTGCTCTTTGCCATTTGCTAACTCCTCAGTTGCATCGAAGCAAACAGAGAAAATAAGCCGACTACCAGAATGCAGCAGTTTGAGAATATATCAAACCTTCCACTTGTTGCCAAGATGTGTCACATTTTTTTGTTGTTTCTTTGCATTGAAAAATAAATGAATAAAAATTTCGCCCAAGATGTTTTGAGAGAGAAAACGCTTCGAGTACCAGCTGTGGTCAACCTTGTCGTAACAGTACACATGAATTTATTGGTGTGTAATTAAAAACCTAGAGGTTGTTCTAACCACCTAACTCAATCAGCACGGGACTGTGTTTACAGTTATTTAAAAACAAAGTTTGTTTTTTTATGTTGGGTTGAATGAGGCACTTATGACTAGTCAGTGTCTTCTTGTGAGTAGCTAAAAAACAAGTTGCTGTTGTTACTCTTCACAGCAATGCTGTGATCTGTTTCCTGCCTGCGCACTGCGCTGCTTCTCCAGACAGAGAGCGAGCTGACAGTTATCTACTGCAGGTAAGACACTGACTACACATAAGTCTCAAGTTTTTTCAGGACACTTCATTTTAGGAGGAGACACTTCAGGTGATAACATGTTTAACAGGGAAGCTTTATGGAGACATCCTGTGATATTCTGCTGTAGTATTTTGGCTTGAATCTAAAATAGACAAAGTTAATTTATCTATACTTATTGTAAGTCTGCTTCTACCTCAAATCTGCCTTTTCCTCTCCGTAACTGCTGATTTCTCTTTCAGGTGGCGCTCCGTATGTTTGCATCTTCTTCGCTGTTTGTTGTAGGTCATCCATCTTCTGTCTCGTCTCCTGAAAAATATTAAAAAGAAAAAAAAAGAAAAGTGGTCAGTCGCGGATACAATTTTATCTAAAAATCAGATTTATCAGAGCATTTCACAGAGACCAGAACATGTGCATCCCAAAACATTATAACCATGCATGTCAAAGCAATGGTATGTATAAAAAAACCCAGAAAACAGACTTGACCCTGCATGCTTTCCACAAAATGAAACACCGCAGAGAGATGAAGTGCAAGCAACAGCCAAACTCAAACCACAGCTGATGACTTGACTTACCGGCCCATCTCTCTTGCTCTGGACGGCACTGACGCCACCTCCTTTAGAGTTTTCCGCATGCATGGAGGAGACAGTCTCTGGGCTTGATCCTTGCCTGGACTCAACCACTCTTTTGGCTCCGCTCAACTCATCAATCAACCTGTCGCGATCATTCTGGAGGCTGGCCATGGATCTGGAGAACGCTGACAGCTGTCTGCTGTACGTGTTATTTTCCAGGACAACCTGCTTCAGCTCCCTTTCCTTCTCTGACAAAGCCGTTGACAGCTCATCTAACAACTTGTTGAGCTCCAAGTGCGCACCTTTGCTCTCTGAAGCTTTTAATCTGTGAACAAGGATGTCCCGCTCTTTGGCAAACATCGCCAAGTCAGAGGTGGCGTCCTGCAGGCTGCGCTCAACCTTGTTCAAGGCTGCCTGAGTCTCTCTGAGTTCTTCATCGTATCTGTTTCTCAGGGTCTTGAAGTCTTCAATGAGCTGGTCTCGATCGTTCTGCAGGGCAGCCATGGCTTTGCACAGGGACTCGTTTTGAGTCTTCATGTCTTTGCTTTGTGTTTTGGCCTCTGATAACTGCTGCTCAAGTTCAAGGTGCTCTTTTGCAAGTTCTTCCACCCTCCCATCGGCCGTCTCCTGCTCGTTTCTCATTAGCTCCACCTCGCGCCCGAAGGCGTCCAGCTCACTGTTGTATTTGTCCTCAGCTTCAGCCAGTTTTTTGTCTGTTTCATTTTCCACCTGCTGCATTTTTGCCTTGAGCTCATCAGTGAGGTTTTTCTGAGAAAGGAGTTTTTGCTGGAGGTCATTACATTCAGCTGCTTTTGCTGCCACAGCTTCCTGCAAGTCAGCAATCACTTTGCCCTCATTTGTTGTGGCTCTCTCCTTCTTTAGAGTTCTTATATCAGCATCCTGTGCTGAGACCAGAGCTTTGAGTTCAGAAACCTCTGCCTTTAGGGTACTGCTCACCTCTTCTTCCTTTTGGAGTTCCAACCGAGACTCTCTGTGCTGCTTTTCAGCTGCAGCCTTTTGGTTTTCAAGGTTTTTGATCACGTCCTGCTGCTTCTTTAGCAGCACCTTCAACTGGTTGTCCTTCAGGGATAAAACCTGGTTTAAGTCCTCTCTGTACCGAACCAGCTGTGCCCTGAGCATCGCATTCTCAGAATTGAGATCATCCATTTGATGTAACAGTTTCCTTATTTCATGTTTAAGGCCTTTGGTGGCACCACCTTCCCCATCAGGGGACCCCTCTTTACCTGTTAACCCTAACTGACTCTTTGCTTCAAGTATTCTATATTCTGACATCAGTCGCTCTCGTTCACTCTGTAAAGACACCATCGAGTTCTTGAATGACTCCATCTTAGCAGCCATTTGCTCCTTCTCCTGGGTGGATCTGTTCACTTTGATCTGCAGACTTTTGACCTTGGCTTCAAGTCCTCTCACCTCTTTGTCAGTCTTTTCTCTTTGGTAGCGTGACGATGTTAACCTGTCTTCGTACACTGCAACCTGGCTGCGATAATTAGCCTGGAGTTGTTCCAGATATCCTGACATCTGTCCGTCTCTGCAGGACAGTAAGGACGAGATCTCAGCATCTTTGCTCTGCAGAAGGGTTTTTAGTTGCAGAGAAATTCCTTCTTGCTTTTCAAAGTCAGCTTGAAGTTTGTCATTTTGAGACTGTAAAAGCAGCAACTGAACATCATAGTCTGCATTTATCTTCTCTGTTTGCTGAAGATTTAGCTGCATTTGGGAAATCACATCTTCTTTGTCAGCTAGCTGTCGGTTCAGCGTGTTTTTATCTTGCTCTGCTCTTTCAATGTGAGCACTGAGTTCCTTCACCTGCACAGTCAGGAGCTCCATAGTCTCTGTTAG
Organism: Naso thynnoides; assembly: GCA_029783665.1. Lineage (NCBI taxonomy): Eukaryota > Metazoa > Chordata > Actinopteri > Acanthuriformes > Acanthuridae > Naso > Naso thynnoides. Next base: position 33,792,363 of record JAQLOL010000001.1, read on the forward strand.
TTCAGCGTTGCTGGCGCTCATGACAAACAGCTGTCTCTGCTGTGCAGCGGCAGCAACAGAGTATTCATTGAGTGTCCTCTCCAATTTTGACTTGGTCACTCTGAGTTCATTCACCTCTTTATCTTTGACTCTCATGTCCTCAAGGAATCGTTTGATCACAAAACCCTGTTCGAGGAGCTGGTTGTCCTTCTCATGTAAGGTCTTCTGAAACAAACTATTCCACAGTTTGGTAGCCTCTGCACCTTGAGGCGAGGCAGATAATGCAGACAGCTTGGCTTCATTAGTCTGAGCTGCTCTTTTTAGAGTATTGATCTGGAGCTCTTGAGAGTCCAGTTGCTGCCTCAGTTCAGTAACTTTCTGACTTTCCTTATCTTTTAAGCCCCTTAAATCATCTATCTGTTGCTGCAGCACAAATTCATTCTCCATATAAGAATTGAACTGTTTTTCATCTGTATTTTGTGATTTTGTTTCCTCTGTGACCTGATCCTCAGACTTTTTCCTTTCATGTGATATGAGCAGAGCCAGCTGATCTCTTTCAGACTCCACACTCACAATCTTCATGTTGGCCTGCTGGAGGAGATTGTTGCTTGTGTTCAGCTCTGCCTCAACTCTGTTACTTCTCTCCTCTAGAACGGTTATTTTCTCTGACCCTTTCTTCATCTCTCTCTCCATGTGTTCTGAGGCTGACTGTGAGGTTTTTAAAGAACGCTCTAACTCTAAAATCACTTCCTGGTATTTAATGCAGTTTTGTTGCAGCTGATTTATCTCCTGATGTTTTTCCTTTAGCAGCTCTTGTAGTTCTTTCTTCACGTTCTTGGAGCCCTCGTTGCCTCTCTGAACCGTTTTCAGTTTCTCCTCAAACTCTCTGACTAGTTTGAGCTGCTCTTCTTCTTTTTCTTGACGAACTTGATTGCTCATCTCTTTACTGGCCGCCAGCTGAGAGGACAGCTGCATGTTTTGGGTTTGCAGAACCGTGACAGACTCAGTCAGTTCATCAATCCTTTCAGAGTTTTTGAGTATCACAGTTTCCAAATATTCATTTTCATTTTTGACTTTGTCTGAAATCTCCTGAACATTTTCAAGCTCCTCCTGCAGAAGAGACTTATCATCCTCCAAGATTCGCACTTTCTCGTTGAGGCTAATAGTCTCCTGGCTGTGTCCATTAATAATGTCTTTTAGCTCTTTAATGACATCATCTTTCTTTCCCAACTGCGACTCGTGATCATTCTGTATCTTCTCAATTCTCTCAGAAAGGCTTTGCCTCTCTTTTTGTAACAAGTTGTTGATTTCCAACTGAGCACCAAGTTCTGTTTTCTGGGCCTCAATCTGGGCAGTCAGTGAATTATTCAAACTGAGCGCTTCATCGAGTTTAAGCTGCATGTTGTTTGTGTATGTATTCGATTCCAAGTGCTTTTTGTCCAATAAGCTGCTATATTCTTCGAGCTTCTCCACCAGTTGGTTATTTTCAGCCTGTATTTCAGAAAGCTTTGCTGTGAGATCTTCTGATGACCCTTTAAGTTTGCAAATCTCATCCTCCAACTGTTGATTTTTATTAGCCAGTTCGCAGATCATAGCTTTGTGGTTTTCTTCAAGTTCAGTCAGCTCTTTTTTAGCTTTCTCATTCTCTTCCTCCAGCTCTTCAATCTTCTGCCGTTTCTCTTTGGAAAATTTATGCATCCTCTCTCTAATTCTCCCATTTTCTTCCTCCATCTCTCTCGCTTGCTTCTCCAGGATCTCCATCTCTGTCTCATGTTTGTGAATTTTTCGGAGGGCTTCCTGCCTGTCTTTTTTGGCTCCCTCTAAAAGCTGTCTCATCTTATCCATTTCACTGCTGACATTTTCATAAGCTTGTAAAAGAGACTCGTATTCTTGCTTCAGTTCTGCGTGCTTTGACTTCCACTTGGAGAGCTCGTCTGTTTGAGAGTCCTTAAGAGATTCAAGCTGGCAGGAAAACGCTTCTTTCTGCTGGGTGATGTTTTCTATGGTTAGTTTCAAGCTGTCACAGGCGGCTGATAGGCTGCGATTTTCACTGAGGATGCCATCAACTTCAGTGATGAGCTTGTCCTTGTCCTTGTTCAGAGATGACACAGAACTTTCCAGCTCCATATTCTGTTGCTTCAACTTCAACACTGATGATTCCAGAGCAGAGTACTCTGCTTCTTTAGCTTCATGTTTGGCTAACAACTTTTCTGCTTCTTCCTTCAGTGCTGCATTTTCCTTTAACAGTTCTTTCCTAGAAACTAAAGCTGCTTGAAGCTTCCTGGTGAGCAGAGAAATTTTGCTCTTGTTGTCCTGATCACTCGATTTGGTGGCATCTTCTTGAGATCTGTGAAGCTCAACAGCCTCCATTCTCATTCTTTCAATGGAAACTTCATGTATTTTTATTTGCTGCTGTAACTGCAGTTCAAGTGCAGCAATGAGTTCTTCCTTTTCAGAAACTTGTGCCTGAGAGACTAACAAAGCATCATCTTTCTCCTTTAGTTTCAGTTCAGAGTTTTCTGCACAATGGCAAATCAAACATATTCCTTCTTTGCTGAAGTCTTTGTGTTTGATGCACATTTCAGGCATCTTTACTTTCTCTGACTCTTTCAATTGCTCGCTCAACGTTGTAACCTCTTCTTCGAGTTCACTGATTAATCTAACAGCATTTTCTTTTTCCTGGTTTAATAAATCCAAACTATTATTTTTTTCAGTACAATCTAGCCGTGCTTTTTGAAGCTTCTCAATCAAAACATCTTTGTCTTCACTGAGCTGCTGCTCTGTTTCTGATAATATCTTTTGAATGCTTAAAACTTCCATAGATTTCTGTGAAACTATTGTCTCTAGTTCTGTTATCATCTGATTGCTTTTCTCTTTTAGAGCCTTGTTTTCTTCTATTAAAAGCTGATAGTGTTCTTCATTTTCTTGCATGTGTCTTTCCAGTGCGGACTCAGAGATACTGAGCTGAGTTTTCAAAGCAACATTTTCGTTAATCAAATCTTGCTTCTCCTGTTGGGTCGTCAACACAACTTTAACTGTTTCCTGAAATTTCTCAATTTCTTCATTTTTTTCTTTTACTTCAGCATGAGCTTGCTCTAAGTCAACCTGAAGCATATGAAGTTCTGATTTCAAAGTTTCTGCTCTTTTTTCCATGACTTCGAGAGCCTCATCTTTACCTGTCATCTCAAGAGACATGCTCTCAAGTTTAATCTTAACATTTTCCAGCTCTGTTTGGGAATTTAACAGAGAATGGCACTGACTCTCTTTCTCTGCCAGAGACATCTTTAAATCTTGTAAAATTTTACCCCTCTCCTCAACAAGCTGTCTTAGAGTGTCCAGTTCATCGAGATAAGACAAGGCAGTTTTGCGGAGGTCCTCCAGTTCCCTAACCTTCTCGTCAAAGTTTAGCTGGACAGCATTTAGCTCGTTTGTCTGCTGACAGCGTTGTTCCAACAGAGCCTTGTAGTCATCTTTCAACTCAGCAAGTTCTTGAGTTAATTTCTTTTCATTCTCTTGAGCTTTCTTCATCGTCTCTTTGCGTGCCAGCAAGGCAGCCTGGGTCTTTTTCTGCAGCGTCGCCTTTTCAAGCTTCATCTGCGTGAGCTCATTTTCTAAATCAACAGCAGTGGCATTAGAAGATTTGTCCATTAACTCATCTTTGCATGTCTTGACTTCACTTTGAAGCTCATCCAATTTCTGCATCCAGCTGTTTCTGTCCCGCTCAAATGATTCCTCTCTCTCAGCGGCACTGGACTGCAGCTGCTCGATAATGGAGCTTTTCTCAATCAGTGTTTGCAAAGTTTCTGAAAAACGCTCTTCTATCTCATTTAATGTGGCTTGCAGAATTTGTTTTTCTGACTGTAACTGATTCACAAGTCTTTCCTGCTCTGTTTTATGTTTAAGAATCTCTCCTTCTTTCTCAAGAACCTTCTGTTCAAGAAGAGAAACCTTCTCTTCGTACATTTTTGCAGCAGCTTCAGCTTGATTTGCTGCTTCCTGCAACTGATCATGTAAATGTGAAACTTTGGTTTTATTACTAACATTTTCTTCTTTTTGATTTTCATACTGCTCAATTTTTTTCAACAGGTCTTTCCTTACGACAAGAGCAGCTTGAAGCTTTTTCTTCATAGCATCTTTTTCTTTTGACACCTGGGCTAGTTCGCCCTTTAAAGCCTCCTTTTCTTTAATGAGCTCAAGCATCTCTGAATTCTTTATCTCAATTTCATTCTGAGAGTGTGACATTTGTTCCTCTAACTGTTGAGAAATCTCTTCAAGCCTCTTCGTGGAGGTTTTATGGTCTTGCTCCACGCTTTCTAACTGTGCTATAAGAGACATTTTCTCTTCATCAAGTTTCATTCTTTCACTTGAGGCAGATTCTATGACTTGCGCAATGGACGCATCTTTATCCTTCAACTGCTGACTAAGCCCAGCAAGTAATTCCTTCTGCTGACTGATCTGAATGCTCATACAGTTAATCTGTTCATCTTTCGCTTGGGATTCACTGCATAAAGATGAGTGTTTGACAGTTACTTCTTTCACTTTCTCTGATTGAGCACTGAGCTGAGTGTGTAGATGCTCTACCATCTCTTGCAAAAGAATGACTTGTTGACCCTTCTCGTCATTACGCCTCTCTCCTTCTTGAAGGTTCTTCTCGGTTATTTGTAACTGTGTGACAGTTTCATCCAGCTCACTTTTCAAAGCATCTACCTCAGACTGATGACTTTCTTGTAAATATTTTATCATGTCGTGTAAAGAGACTTTTTCCATATTCGATGCAGTAGATCTCTCAGATGTGGTTTGCGATAAAACAGAAGAATCTTTTTCACAATATTTCTTTCTCGCTACAAGATTTTGCAACTCATGTTCAGCAGCTTTTAGAGCTTGGAGCAAATTATTGTTGTCATCATCCTTTTCCTGAACGGATGCTAAAACCTTCTCAAGTTGAATCCTGGATGCTGATGCCTCCAACTCTTTTACGCTCAGTTGAGCAGAACCCTGTCTAATAGCAGATGAGGCCTCGGCTAGTTTCTCCTGCAAACTGTCCAAGTCTTGTTTCAAAGCATTAACTTTAACATCTTTAGATTTCATTTCAGTTTCAACACTTTTTAATTGTTCTGCAAGTAGACTCTTTTCCTGTTTCTCTCTATCCAGTACTAACAGCCACTCTTTCTCAGAGTCCTGTAGAATCTGCTCTATACTTTGAATGTTTTCTTTTAATTGAGAAAGTTCTTCATCTTTGGCACTAACCTTTGCTTGAAGACTCTC
>JAQLOL010000001.1:33806147-33824708 GCA_029783665.1 Naso thynnoides
AACAAGACGGAAAAGCATCTCACAGCTAATCAACAGGATATTCACACTGGACAATTCATTTAAAAACTGGGTGAGAAATGCAGTTAAGGAGCCCAACACTTGCAACCAAAATGCACATCAGTGAGTTTAAAAAACAACTCCCAAGCTTTAATTTAATTATTTTGCTGTCATTTTTTCATTTTCTTCGCATTTGGATGCTTGCTGATGCATCTTTTGGTTTCATGGAGAGCTTAAAGAGGATGAGAGGAAATGAGAGAAAAGGAACAGAACATGCAAACAAAGAAAAAACAAAACTTACCACATATGGGATGTTTCCACCTACATTTACGTGATCTCACAAGATTTCAGTGCATTCAGTGGACTAATCCCAACAAACACTAGCCAGTTCAACCAGCATGCACGTGTCCACAGACTGTAAACTGATGGAAATGGAAATGAGGTTCTGTCAACTGTCCCAGAGTTATTTTGAATAAATGTGTGATGAGCTTAAATTCAGCTTGCTGCAGTGTGACCCAAAATGAGCCCACAGGTAAAAACAACGGCAAGCTGAACCAAGCTAATCCTTCCAGAATCTTCAACATAATAAACTGGAATAGAAAACCCAGGTGTTACATTCACAGTTTTGGCAGGTTTGATGGGGAAAAAAAAGCAACAACAAAAAAAAGCCAAAACCAACCAACAGCCACATTCCACCACTCAGTAACGCAAAGTTTGGAGTGTTATGGTGAAAACATCAAAATAACAACCCAAAGGCAACTCAAGTTTCCCGAAGGAATGTGCAGATGACCGTGTGCATGCCGGTGCAAACTGTCTAGCGGCTCTCACACCTGTGTCAGGAGTACTGTACTCGGGCCACCAACCTCCCATGTTCTCTCCTTCCATCGGGGTCGTGCTCTCAGAGGCACTCCGCGGGTCCTGGAATGATGCCTGCCCATCAAATTCAAAGTCCTCCTGCAAGTGGGATCAATGTTTTCAGAGCACAGCAGTGACAGACAAGGCATCAATTCTTTAACCACATCCTGATCAGCTCTGACCTTGATGCAGAGAGATGAGAGTGGCTTTTATCGACTCGGAGACATTGAGACTGCCTATCAGGTTACTCACAGCCTGCCTCTGCAACTGCTTTCACAATGCTATAAGACTGTGACAATTACAAACAGCATTAATGGACCTTAACAGATAAAGCATGTCGATGATGACACACAGCTCAGAAAGTGCTGACAGTGAAGGTCATTTCAGGAGAAAGAAGTAGCTTCTTATCTTTGGCATTAACGTATTTGTATCAGTTTCTTTCAGTTCACATTTCGATAAGACGCTTCTTTTTGTTCTCTCAGCGTGAACTATGCCAATGAAACATCACAGCACTTTTAAAGTGATAATCTAGAGGATTTGGGTTACTTTTTTTTTTTGATGGCACCTCTGGTGATAAGCTGCAATTGTAGGTGCACTTTTGGAACTTATCTCCCAGAGTTCATGTGGAAACCAAACAATGTCAACTGAATGATGTTGGCAAGTCACCTGTTTCTCTTCTTCAGAATGTTGACATTTCTTTTTCTTTGGATCTGTACTTGTCCTGTACCTGAGCAGTTGTCCCCAGCCATAAAAACTCACAGGAAATGAAAAGTACCAACTAGAGCAAGCCTGTGGTGTTAGCTCCACCCACCCTCTGGGCAGACCAACCCCTGCTGACTGATGTAAAATGTGTCACTAACTCTGTGCTGCTACTGAAGTAGTGACGGAATATCGCCACAGACAGTCAGATAGTAGTACTTAGCAATGTTGCAAATACAATGCTTTCATCAGTGGGCCAAAGGCTCAATCAACATTGTTTTACCTCACTCTGTGATAGTGACTTAACAGACATTAAATAAATGAGAATCTACCAGATTATCACTTAAAGCATATGACAAATGTCTGAGAGTATGTTTGAGTTACTACAGCATCATTACAGTTATGTAAGCCACCTACCTGCAGGCTTCGCTGGGCCGGAGCTGCCAGCTTCTTGGGCCTGTGTTGGCCGAGCCCCCGAGCTTGAGCCAGCTCGTCCTCCAACTCCTGCTGCCGAGTGGCCAGTGCTGGATCGGAGCAGCCAGGAAAGAACCAGTCATCCTCAATCAGTTTTGTGCCACAGGGAAAGGGGGTGTTTGGTTGGACTGAGCATGTATTTACAGTATGGATGGGAGTTGGGATTAAAATGGGTGGGGCAGAATGACAGCAGAGTGAAATAAGACATATTTGAAGATAGGATGACAGAGATGAAGAACAGATAAGTGTGTTGGCACAGATGGTGTTGGTGGTTTTGATGAAGAGGGAGATGAGGCACTTTTAACACCACAAATTTAACATAGAAAACAGCTTCATTTAAAAGTGAAAGCAACACACACAGACTGTAAGAGAAATGTGGAGACAGTGACTGAGATAATGGAAAGGTGGAGAAATAGAGAGGTATGCACTTTTTTATTTGCATAAGGTACGTGGACCTGAGAAACACTTCAAAAGCAACATTCTGGTCAGAGCCATGCAGGCCTGATTTGCATAGCAAAGGAAAACAGCATTCAAACATGTGGGAGACGGAGAGTCAAAATGGCTGTGGGAGGAAGGAGAGGGCCTACTTTCATTAGTCACACTTAAATCCAATGTTTCACCACCGTTTCTTCAACATGGGGGGCAGAAGTTATTTAAAGCGGTACAGGGCATGTGCAGATCTGAGGGGATTTTTGCAGCACTTTGATTTTTTTATTCAGATTTTCATTTCGCAGCAAAGGATGCAAGCAGGGTGATGCCAAAACAATCAGGCTGAACAAAAAATGTTCCCATCTGTTTTGTGACAACAGGCTGATTTGACGTGTGGGGAAAGGAGATTGGGGGTGGGGGGGTGGGGGGCAGCTCAAAGCAAAGGGTGGGGCAGAAAAAGAAAAGGAGTTTGGTGGGTGAAGCAGTGGTCAGTGCAGGTTCAGTGTATAAGCAGGGATAAGCAAAAGGCCCAGTTCAACAGGACTAAGCACATGCAACAACATCATTAAAGCAGTATATTATTGACATGATTTAAAATGTGCATCAGGTCTGGGTAATAGCTGTCACATTGGTCATTAAGAGTTAAACAAGTCTGAAGCAGATTTAAACCTGCACTGACCACAACAGCAGCATCAAACACAGAGGATGTAAGATCAGGAGGAATGTGATTATTATTCATGAAGCCAAAACAGTTCGTCCTCTCCCATCGAATCTAAGTTCAGTCCTGCAGGTTGCTGCTGAATGCCAGAGAAAGCTATGCAGCTGATGTGTTGACATCGGTTGCTTTATGTGAGAAACTCAAAGCAGACAGCTTACTCTGTCTTTTACAAACTGAGATCAGAGAACATTCTTCAAACAGCATTAATTTGCTTCACAATGATTGAGGCCATCAAATTTTTAACAGGGAGGGGGGAAAAAAATCTTTTGCTCCTCAGATGATACAAACGTAATCATATCAAAGGCAAAAATAAAAACATTTGTTGCCTTTAGAACTTACTTTCCTTTTAATGTATAGCTTATAGCAAATAGTTCTTGCTGCTCATTTCTAGCAAAGATACTTTTGGGCTGCAGAAGCAAACTAGAGAAGCAAAAGCTCAGCAGATGTCTTTAGAAATCATATAAAGCAAATGGTAAGATCCAACACAAATACCATTGGATTTAATGCAACAGTCTGCATGCTACGGTCACTCTAAAAGCTACATGACAGCAACTCTCAGTTTCAGCTTCAGTAATAGAGTGGCTTAGTCACGCACCTTCCAGCCGAGCCTTACTTCTTAAGGTAGTCAATGGACAGACAAATTTTTTTTTTGATCCTGTTAAAATTGTGCCTTTATTCTCAAATACAATGTTTGTCATTTTAAAAGATAATTTTACAAATCAATAAAGTGGCGACTTGTCGTGAAGATAGTTAAGTACCACTGAGTTTCTGGGAAATTGATCAGTGAATTACGTCGCCATCTCGAACAGTATATGTCACCAACGCTAACATGGCTGTAACTTCAGCACAGTTTCTTATGTTTCTTCAGAACGTGGGACAGTGGATTAAAAGAGGTAAAAATCAATTCAAGCATGAGTATGTTGAGAGCTGCAGTGACAAACATAATTAGTCGGCCCTGTAAGAAATCATTCTACAAGATGTGTCTTTCTAAATACGCATTTTCAACGTCGTATACTTCAGCAGTTGTGTGATAAACTGATTTTCTTGATATTTAAAATTATCTTTGAAGCTAACAAACACCATATTAAAGACTGAGGGTATGATTTAAATGGGATCAAAAAGATAATTTGTCTTTCTCCATTGACTACTATACAAATCTTTCCAAATTTAGGTCCCATGGGCTTGACCGTAAGGGCCTAGCCACTCTATGAACTTATAATTACAGTACTTCCAGCAGCATTTGAAGGCAGCACCAACAAAACAAGCAAGTCAGTGTTTAGGCTTTCCAGAATGCTACACCAATAGAAAAGGTTGGATTGGATGCAAAGGTAAAAAGGCAAGTTTATGGTTTTCTGTCGCTTCAGAGGAAACACTGACGAAGTGAGACACACGGCTCAATAAAATTAACTGCAGGGGTTTTCAGTCACATTATTCACACTATTAATGTCAGCTCCATTTCACTGATTCAGTCATTTAACAGTTGGCAGCACACACAGCTGAACACAGTCAACAGCTATAATTAATGTGAAAGGGACCATGAGCCAGTTCATTTTGAGCATGACTTGATTTCTAACTTCAACTTATTAAGAAAAAAATAAATTTAGTTAATTACTCATTGTCTAGAGAGATAACTGCATTTTGGTTGGGTAATCAAATACCTGAAAACTCATATTTGTGGTTCCAGTTCCAACTAGTTGGCTCTCATAAAATGTGTAAAATAACTAATACCAACTAGAATCACTTTTATATTACTTTATCCTGATCCTAAATAAAGTTACAGACTATCACAAGAGTGTACTGCATTTGAAAACAACTGGACTGTGTGAGCTTTATCAGTAATGACTGAAACAATTCTAACAGAGTAAATGAAATTTCTCCTTTTTTTTACCTTTTACACTACTAACTCAAAAACAAAGATGTTCTATATTAATGTTATTGTGTGTGTGAAGCATCGGATTCTGCATGAGGCACAGAAACTCTTCTCGGGATGACCGCACATATTAGTCCTCTCCCCAGAGTTAGTGCAGGTTGATCCATCCCACCACAAAAGAAAAATTACAACGTTGTTGATTTTATGTCATAGAGGGATATTACTATTGGCAGATTATTTCAGTGTGGCCACACCAGAAATCAAATAATGAAAAGAAGAAACAGCAGGACAGAAGAAAAGAAAGGGCTAAAGGACTGAAAAAGAGGAGCAACACAGGAGAGGGGAAGACAGGAGAAACAAAATGGCAGACTCTAAAGTGCCGCCTGCCACTGTACTGCCTGCAGCTCACCACAGCAAAGGTGAAAGTCAATGGGAACTGCAGGCAGTACAGTGAGCCAGAGCTGCACTGGAGGTTTGGAGGAGCCTGCATGCACAAAACTGATGGGAAACTGTTCTGTGTGGCTGCTCCCATCCCTGGAGCAGGGGCTGGAGGGGGGGTGTGGGGGACGGAGGTCCATGAGATGGGAGGCAGCTCAGGGTAAACCAAATGCTCCCAATTAACAACAGCGAAGACAAGGGGAAAAAAATAAGAAAAAGAAAGTAATGTTCAGTCAGACAACAGAGGGCAAATGGTAAACGGTGAACACAAACACTGAATCTCTGCTACAAAACATGGATGTGTTGTCATTTTTGTTGTTGGTGGTGGTGGTGATGTTGAGAAAATATAAAAAGTTACAAAATTAACCGAAATTTATAATCAGCTGCTGTATGACTAGGTTTACGGAATGTCATGGCACTTCACTGAAAGAAGTTTTTAATCAGTTAAGGGAAACTGAGGGTCAGACACACGGAAGCGCATTCCAGCGAAGTTCGAAAATTATTTTAAATTACTGAACAAACAACAAAACCATTTTGAGTGACCAAAGCTGTTTTTTCTGCTGCCTACAGACAGCACATTACACTGATAAACCTAACAGAAAAACAGATCTGCACCAACATCAGAGAGATGCCGTTAAGACGACACCACCACCAAAAGAACAGCTCTGTTAATATGTGAACATGTTTTGTATTAAGGTTAAATAGCTAAAACTAATTCTAGATAAAAAACAAGTGGATTCTTCAGCAGAAATTTAAGAATTTGTGAAGTTCATAAATTCAACTTGTCAGTTTAGGAAGACAGAATACTTGATGAGTGATGCTGGGTTAAAGCAGATTTAGGCTTTAAGTTAAATCACAGTATATAAAACACTAACATACTATTAAATCTACTTTGCTGTGGGGTTTTTGGCACGAGCTGCATTACATTTTTTTTATAGCAGTTATTAAAACAAAGATTCATCCACATATAGTTAAGAGCCTTTTTCCTTTCAGATGAAATTCACTAAAATGCAAAGAGGGACCAGGCTTTTTTTTTGAATTATGATCTCGATAGTTACTCCTGGTTACGAAGCAGTGATAAACAAATGAGCATGTTGATTCCACCTTCATTCACACAATTTCTCTCATACATGAGTCTGTATCATCCTCTTGTAACAGCCTTACCCTCTCTTTCCTCCTCCATGTGGCTGATGCGGAGAGCCATGGCAGCTTTCTCCTCCTTGGCGCGGTCCCTGGCGCTGACAGCCTCAGCTACCATCTCCTGCCACTCCAGCACCTGGCTCTGCGTATCGTCAGCACTGCCTGACTCACTGGCCTGTGACGGGAGAGTAGCATGAGACCAACAGTAAGTAAGTTTTACCAGAAGCAGGAACGTTAAGAAAAAAGCTGAATGACGGACCTGAGAGGCTGCCCTCTTAGTGAACTGCTCCAGGTCTGCTTGAAGAGTCCTCTGCTGCTCCTCATACACCACCAGCTTCGCCTCAAGCATTTCTAGCAGAAAGCATCAAACACACAGAGCTCAGGTTTGGCATCAGAGATCCCAATGACTTTGCAGATTTAACAATAAGTGCACTGAAGTGAATTTACAAGGTACAGAAGAGAAGAAAAATGTACAAAGAAAACACAGTGAGCTGCTGTTTCTGTCACACATGTCTCAGCTTTGCGGTTGGTACCGTTCTTTGCTTTGAGCTCCTCGTATTGCTCCACTTTCCATAGATTTTCCTCTCTCTCCTCCTCCAGTGCCGTGATGTGACTCCGCAGGGCAGTCAGGTCTGGGGGGGCACCTCCAGCCTAAAATCAGCCAAAAACACCTTTGACTTAAGTTTTTATCTTAGAGCGTGATAAGAAGAGTTTCTGCATTGTAATACGTTTGATATTTTTACTTTAACAGGCTGCAAGGGATCAAACGTTTAAGATTTTCCTGTAAATCCTCTTTGGGCCATTTTGTGTCACATTAACATCTGTTTAAAAAAGGAGTGAATTCAAAGTTAAAAGGAAACGACGGGACACCTCGACAGGAACACAACTATAAAAACAAAACATCTGTCTCACCTGGCTTTTTTTCAGCTCCTCCTCCAACTGTCTGATGCGGGATTTAGACCACGCTTTCATTTTCAGGAACTTGGCCTCTGATCTGCTTGCTTCCTCTGTTTTTTGCTTTGCTTGGGCTGCAACAAACGAGGAGACAGAATGTCAAATGAATGAAAATAAGTTGTGGCAATGAAAGCTACAGCAGATCAGCATAATTTCTCGCTATTTCACTGAATCAGTATATTTAAAGCCCACAGAAGCACATAATAATTTGTCTGTGATGTCTGTTCTGTACAATTTAAGCACATTTGTCATTATTAAACTGATTTGGGTAAACTGTGCATTTTCTGATGAAAGTCTGTGAAAACAAAAAAAATGAGCCTTCAGTGTAACTTACTAAAAATACATGTGTGTGGAGTTAAGATGTGACTAACTGCGGACTGTCTTAAACCACCATGACATTTCATCTATTTCACCTCTAACAGTGAGACTGAGTTACTCACCTTCCAGCTCTGCTATCCTTTGAATGGAAGCTGAATCCACTGGCATGTTTTCACTTCCTGAGGCCTCCTGACTGGCAGGTGATGCAGATACTGACGCCCTCCTCAGCTCCTCTATCTGGCCCAGGAGATCCTGCTGTGTTTGGGCCATCTGTGACTGATGCTGTTCAGTCACTCGCTGCACCTCTGCCCGTTGCTTTTCCATCAGGTCACGAAGTTGTGCTCGCATCACATGCTTCTCCGCCTCCATCTTGGATTCCAGGTTCTCTCGTTCGACTTGTAGCCGATGCAGTCGCTCTGAAAGCTCCTGTGGGAAGAAAAGACAATGCAGGGGCACAACACTTGAGAATTTAACAAAAACAAGATGAGGAAGACAAGATCATTTGACTTAACTTTGGGGGAGAAGTTCAGACATTGCTTTTCATATATCAAGGGAGAATAGTGTTTGTTTACATCATTAAAAGTCAATGACGAACTACACATTAGGAGGAAAAGAATGCTCTCAGGGAGGAGGTGATGTTTCTGACCTTTATCTGTTGGTCCCTGCTGTCCACCTCTCCCTGTAGAACATCGATGACCTGAGTTTTTCCCAGCAGCACCTCCTCCTTCTCATGAAGCTTCTGTTTCAGAGCCTTCAGAAGCTGAGGAGGACCCAAAAAAGGGTTGAACATTAACAAAGGCAGTAAGTCAAGTGCCTGAGCATTGATACAGTCACGCAGATTCAATGTGACCAAATGCACCACACACAGTAATAACATATGTTGCACAAAATCATGTGGGTGCAGCAGTAACATCAAGGCAGTCGCTCCCTCACTGATTCATTAAAACATGAGTGCTGTCACTACCTGCTCTAAGTCTGCACTGGCATCTGACTTCGCTGCAAGCTTGAAGAGCTCCTGTTCGTGCAGATTGTTGATCTCCATCAGCTGGTTGTCTTTCTGAATTATGATGTCTTTGAATGTCTGGATCTGCAAACAAACACAGGGTGCAACATTAGATATCAGACTGTGACATTTCTCTTAACAAATACAGACTACAGTATCAAATTCTACAACAGCATCATAGCTATAACACTCCAGTGCTCGCTAACAGAAACATGCAACAGTCACAGCTTTGAAAACCTACGTTCTGTTTGTACATGTTCTCCTTCTGGCTGTACTGCTCCTTCTCTGTGACCAGCAGCTCTTTCAGGCTGTCTGCCTGCTCCTGCAGCAAACTGTAGCGCTCCTCTGATTCGCCCACCTTCCTCGTCAGACTCTGCACCAGCAGCTGCAGCTCCTGCATTGCTCCACCTTCCTCTGTCCCCTGAGGAGGGACAGTACAGTTGAGCAACAACTAAATCAACAATGCACTACAGAGTGTGTAGGTATGAAATAAACATGCATTATTGCTCTTTGGGTTAAACTTAAAACACTATTATTGTGAGGAATGTTGTTTCCTCTGGTGTTATTTCTTCTGTACTAATCTAAAGATGTGAATATGTTTGCAGAAAAAAAGTATTCAAGCATGGCAGGATGACGATCACACCACATTTTTGTGACGTTCTGACCTGTTGCTGTGCTGCAGGTGCGATTGGCTGATCCCCCGCCAACGCTGTTTGCAGGTGAACAATATACGCTTCTTTTTCTGCCAGCTTCCTGTCCTTCTCTGCCAGCATAGCGTCCATTTCTTCGCCTCGCTGCTGCTGTGACTCGAGATCCTTCCTCTAGAAAAAATTATCAACACATTTTGTTCGAAAAATGGAAACAGATTTCAAAGCCCGTTTGCTTCCCACTCTGTAAATGTAAACTTGTCTACCCCAGTTAATGAAACCTTACAAAGCATGCCACATTAGAAAAAGGCAAGACCTCTGCAAGCACATTAAAAGAAAGTTTAAAAAAAAGATAAAGACTGAAAAGAAAACTTACAAAAATTAAGAGGAAACAGAGGGCAATGAAAATGACATACAGTATGTAAACAGGATTTTTTTTTAAAATTCAAATCTAAATAAAATGGAAAATCAAAGTGAGCTAAAACAGAATAAGTCAGATGACACTGCTGAATAAAAATTGTCAAGTATGAGTAAAAAGTCCTGAGTTTAAATGCAGCTACAAACAGAAAAGTCTTAAGCTCTGATTTAAAAGAACAAAGAGTTGGAGCAGATCTTCAGTTTTCTGGGAGTTTGTTCAAAACATGTGGAGCATAAACACTGAATGTTTAGCTTTGACTCTCGAGACAGTAAGCAGACATGAACTAGGGATGGGCAATGATTCTCAAATATTTGAATGGTCATTAACTTCCAAAAATAGAAAAATAAAAAATCAGAGAGCTCATGCGACTATGATTTTGTCTTTTAAAAAAACAAAAAACAGTCATCGTTTTTCCCTTGTTTTACCGAAATCTGGAAATAATGCAGTAAGGCCACATATTGTGTTATTACATGCATCAGCAGTCTCGCATCATTACCAGGCTCCAGTAAAACGTGTGTAGCAGCACAGTGAGAGCCTGTACATGCTGCAAATCATAACAGCAGAAACTTGCAGAGATTTCTACAGCCATCAAAAAGTTCTGTGTGGAACTCCTTCAAGAAAATAAACAGACACGAGGTACAGTGCAAACTCTGCCAGGTTAAGTTAATGTTAGCACAACTGGAGGAACTGGGTGACGATAATGCATGTTTGCTGCGCCGTTGTTTAGTAAGTGTTGAAAAAGTGTCTCTGATTACGGATTAAAGGACAGCACTTAGAAATGAATCATATGTGACCTTCCGTTATTTTAGCAACTGGAAAATACAGAGTGCTGTTCTGCAGACTAAAGCAATGCTGGAGCAGCATACTGCTGAAAATCTGTCGAATTTATGGTAAGAGACACAACTGAACAGCCTCGCACTTTGTGTGTTGGGCTTGCAGTTTGCTTGTGTGAGTGTGTGTGTGTGTGTGTGTGTGTGTGTGTTGTTGAATAATGCTGAGCGACTACCTAAGAGCACTTTTGCTTGAAATGCCCATCCCTAACATGAACAGAGCATCTGAGAAGTCTGGACAGTTTATATCAGAGCCGTAAATCAGAAATGTAAAAAGACACACTAATGTTAGTATAGAGCTATGATGCGTCAACTATGACAAGTCACAGACCTGTCATCAACCTCATCAACTAGAGTACGTGGACTTAATTAACCAGACAGGAAGCCAGACAATCAGTGTAAATGAGTCCTTATATTTTTAAATTAATCTTCTACCTATAACTGTGCAGCCCGTATTTGTGACATCACTCAAATAAAATCATATTCCTTAAAACGTCAGAAGAACAAATCTATTACACTGCAATGAATTAGAGACAGTAAAGTACTTTACCTTGGTTTCCACTTCCTCCACTCTTTGTGCAAGCTGCTGTTCTAGTTCCTCAACTTTTTTCTTCAGCAAGACAATCTTTCCTCGACTGGCCTGATCTCCTCCTCCTTCTGTGGAGCCCTGTGCAAACCCAAGAAGACAGTAAAATCACGGACATATTGCAATACATGTACAGGAAGACAAGACATATAGCTTAATGGGATTCTCTTTTGTGTATGCTGGCTAATATTTTCTAACATATCAGTATAGAACAACTCAAGGAGCCAAAGGTACATTTGTTTAACAGGAACTTTGAATTGGAGTCTTTGTGCACCCAAGTGGAAAAAAACAGCTTGATGCTTGAATCTCAATTGGAATCAGAATTAGGATTCAAATGAAGATCAAAGCTGACACATAGTGGTGCCGTTTAGGGATTTTATGTATTAACCGAATTCACATGTACTGTCACACAGGTGTTCATTTGCGTCTGTACCTTTTTGCTGTGTGTCGGCGTGCCCTGACCTCCCTGCTGTTTCTTCAGCTCCTCCAGCTGTGTGGTGAGAGATGTCACCTTGGCCTTGTTCTGCAGACGCAGCTTCGACATCTTGGCCTCACATGTCTCCTTCTCCACCTGAGTCAAAGAAAACTCATACTTTAACTCAAGTCTGACATAACGACAGCAAAGTCTTTCGTTAGTTACAGCAGAGGTCGTCCTTATTAGAGCATCTGAGGAGATGCTGTCTGAGTGGACATGAGCAGAGTGAGGTGTGACTGTCAGAGTGATGATGGAGCGGAGTGCATGTTTCTCTCTGCACTCTCCTTTCATATGGCTTATCGGACATTTACCATGTCAGCGCTGAACTCTTATCTCACATTCCTTTCTCAATTGTCCTGTGGTGGACTTTGACTTGGAAAGTTAATGATTAACCAGATCAGTGTTGTTGTTTTTTTACTGAATGATCTCAGTAAGTTCTTAACAGGAGTACGAACTATCTTAGAAGAATTCATGACCATCTGCGTCAGACTCAGTCAGATACAAGTCTGTCAGATAAGCTCTATTGTTTAGTGAATTAGGTCTTCAGATTTAGAATTTTATTTGCTTGATTTTCAGACATTTTTTTGAACAAACAAAACTATCGCTATAATTGTGTCCTGGTAGCTCAGCTGGTAGAGCAGGCACCCCACATACAGAGGCTGTGTCCTCACTGCAGTGGCCCCAGGTTATTCCCTCTCTCTCTCTCTCTCTCTCTCTCCCCTGTTTCCTGTCCAGTCCTTTAGCTGTCCTATCAATAAAGGCACAGCCACCCCATTAATAAATAAATAAATAAATAATATAGCCATAGTTATAATCACATAATATCAAGCATGAGTTTAACACTAAAATTAGTCTGGTGGGTGTTTCCTTTCGGCTGGTATTTACTCGTGTAACTAACCCTGACTGTTGAAAATTTGTCCTCACCTTGAGTTGGTCATCTTTGGAGCGAAGTGCTGCATCCTTCTCCCGGATCATCTCCTTCAGCTGAGTGACAAGCTGCTCAGTTTGAGCGAGCCGCTCTGCCATTTCCTCTACAGCCACCTCTCCGCCAGTAGTGGCAGTGTAGGGAGAGCCTGGGCCCTGCAGAGAGAGAGAAGAGAGATGATGAGCTAGAGATCACAAAGAATCCACATCCTGGTCAGACAGCAGAACAACACACCTGGTGTTGGAATGAGTACGCTTGTATTTGTTTGTAGCAACAGTTTACATTGAGTGACATTAAGCGGCAGAGGACAGAGAACCAAGATGCTTCAGAACACATAACAAAGGCTGTGACTTCTGCAAATTAAAAGAGAAAATTTGGATTACTGGCCTCACTTTTTTTTGTTTCATTTGCTAATATTTCCAAATTAAAATCTGTATACCTCACTGTCAAACCAACTGAGCACAATGTTTAAGTAACATTTGGCCGTAAATACATTACCACATGTTTATACACAAACATTCTTCGCAGGGCTGTAGAATATTTTATCATTTTGACAACTTATTAAACTGTGCCATTAGAATTTTAGAAACAATAGTGACAAAAATATGTATATAATGTGGATCAGCTATGTCAGACTTACTGATACTTGACATGTCTGATAAGGTCAGTAAAGGTCACAACACCAGTATGTGACATTTTGTTAGTCAGGTGGAATAAGAGGACAGAACAGTGGAAAGGACTTCACAAGAACATGACTGAGATAAGGGCTGAAAGATTTGGAAGAAATGCTGCTCTTGGTAAATCTAAAATTATTTCTATTTTCATTTCATGTATTTTGATTTATTTATATATATTATACATATAGTCTTTTTTGAAGAAGAAGAAGAATTTGAGCCATTTTATCAACTACTACATTCCTGGCAAGATCTAATAAAGATAAGCATGTAGGCTCGGGGGTAAAGTCGATGGGGATGCAGGGGGATTTAAGCTAGAGCAGTTGTCCCCCCCCGACAGGAAGTGTGAGCTCTGACTGTCTGCGTCAAAGCCCCGTGCTCAGCAGTCTACCTAATTCCAGTCTATCTCAACGTGAGACACTCTGACAAGCTTTTGCTGGCTTTCCTTTCAGTCAGTTAAATTGTTTGTAGTAAATTTGCACAAGAAAACATGACAAAAAACCAAAAAAACATTCACAGAAATGGCTCCATTCAGTGTATGAAATGGGAGACACACAAACTACAATCAGTTTCAGCAGAAGGCATTTTTATCAGTATTTTTTGTTAAGTTGAATGTAGATGAGAAGCTGCAAAAAAAAGATCACTGGTGACAACTGCCCTACAACAACAGTCACCTGGCACAGATCACATGAGCATGTGTACTTACGACAGAGCCAGGCTCTCCCTCCTCACCGGAAAACCATTTCAGCATGGTTTCACTTTAGACCTAAAAAACACAACACATACACAGTGAATAAATTATTCAGAATGTAGAGAAACTCTACAAGCGTCTTTTTTTCCTACTGGTGTGTCAGCTCTGTGAGTCATTCTGTATTCATTATTCATCAGACCCATTTCTGTCTGTGTCCCCTCCCTCGTGATGATGGCCAGTCAGAAAATCAAACCAGTACAGCCACCCGTCACAGACTTTTCCACAATTCTGACCCTCTATCAAGGAAAAATGCTTTAACTCTCCCTATCGCATCGATTTAAAATTAAGATGGTCCCTCTCTGATTTTTAAATACAACATCCAAGTTAAAATGAGTAAAATCTACAGCGCGGATAGTCTCTTGATGCTATTTCACTGTAACAGTTTTACAATAATACATCCTACATCTGTTGTCTTATTGCTTGTGGAGATCTCAAAGGTATGTAATAATGCATAAATAATACAAGAAACAATGAAAACATAAGGAACAAGTCATCACCAGCTTAAGCCATGAACACTTGTGTTATTATGGTTCACATAAAAATTACAAGAGGAGGATGAAAGTGTAAAAAGCAGAGCTTATGCTGTATTTCAATGAATGAATAGCAGCTTCCTTAAATTATTTACAGACACACTCGCATAGCAGATAATGGCCTAAGGAGAACAGTCTATCGGGCAACCCGACCAGCAGGCCGGAGCCAGAGTGGATGTTGGGAAATTGGCCAAATACAAAATCAAACACGGTCATTAAGCTTTTTTTCACGGTAAAGCAGGTTGCAAGCAGCATTTCAGCAGCAGAAAGGTGCAGCCTCGTTAAAAAGCAGACTGATTGTTGTGGGTCTTCGTGCTTGTTGTTGTCAATGCCCAACATTTAGAAAACTAACCCGTCCTTTACTTGAGGCCTGGTGTAATGCTGAGCACTGACAGGCTGCATGAGCAGCCACATTCAGTCGACCATCTGAACAATCCAGCCCATGTGACGCAGGCAAAATCAGGTCAGACTGGTTCTCTCGCGCAGACCACAGGAGGAAACAGTAACCTGGACGATATCGTGGCTATCTGTAATCATTCCTGAATTTCAAGAACCATCAAATTGTTAATTATTTAACGTTACTTGCTTGGTAGTTGTTCACACAAACACAACATGATTTGACTGGTTATAGCGAGCAAAAGACAAATGAAAACACCAGCTGAGCACAATTCGTTGAAAAAATGTTCCGTAACTCTTGACTGGCAATTTGGTTTCTGGTCGGATTCTCTAATCTTAGGGAACAGATTGAGATGAACAGATTAAAGTTAAAGAAAAGGCGTAATGAAAGATAAGTCACAGCAAAGAGATGCTAACGCTAATATATCAATCATGCGACTCCGTTTATCTTAGAATCATTTAGTTTTAGAGAAATCCATACTGATGAAAGCGTCACTGTGCTTGAGTGAACCGGAAAAAATCACCTTTTTAAACACAATAATGCGAATAGCTCAGTGTCACTAAAAGTTGTCCGTGGGAAGCCGAGGTTTTGACATTAGCTAACGTTAGTTTTGAACGTTAGCTTGCATCTACTTATGTTACACAGACCAAGACGTATCACGGCTAATTTTGCCGGTAAAAGCCTCACACTTCTGCCGGTGGAGGGCCTCGGGTGTTAGGTTGGGCGTCGGGAAGTCTGCCAGTTGTCTAATAAAATGCCAGCTGCAGCTAACATTGATCCAGTTCGCTAACTTTATCCTGCTAGCTATGAGGCTACATGCTAACGTAGCTAGCATTGAACTGCATCTCGACTCTCCACTTGATGAATTAGCTCGGTCGAGCAGCTAGCATATTAAATATAACTTTAAAATAATTACCGGATTCACAACTTCATGAAGAATCCACCTGAAACCTGTCGACGTCGAAAAAATCCTACGAATTTACATTTTTATTCCACTTGGTGACGAAACTGCAAACAGGACAGAGGAATGCATTGGTCACGTTTGTCAACAGACAACTGGAGGGAATGTGCGCCTGCGCACTTCTGCCATGATGACAGCTCTAGCAGGAACCATGGATTTGTATAAAAAATAATAATCGACCACGACATTACATTATTTATAATATGAATGTAATTTATATACATGACCTGACCTGCTAAAGCTATGTAGAACAGAAGTCTTCCATTATCAAGTTATATTGTTTATCTTCATCAAAGGAGGCCTGAGTTGCTCGATCAAAGAGAAAACAAACACCAAGATAGTAAACGTCGATCAATTCCGTTTTAACAACAGTTCTTCTTGCCTCCTTTGGCTTTGGTATTCTCTCTCTTTCTCTCTCTCTCTCTCAGTTTCAGTTTCAGTTTAACAAGCTTTATGGGTATGACTGTAGAGCAAAAATATTGCCAAGGCCATTACAAATTTACGAATAAAGGTACAATATAGTAAGAATCACAAAATTCTGTCTGTCATTACATTGTATTTTCATCGCAAATCGATTGAAGATTTAGTTTGCTTTGCATTTGAATGCAAGATTTGTTTTTAGACAGAAAATGGGGACCAAATACAGATAGCCTATCTTCTAATCCTACATATTAGGGCCGATCCATATGGGATTTTTGGGGTCGATGCCGATACTATAGACAAGAAAATTCCAATATTCAATTTATCGGCCAATGGGCTACATGCAGTATATGATATTGGCTGAATGTGGTTATCAGTCACTTGTGACAAAGTCGTGTAGCCTATCGGAAGCAGGATATCTCACATTTTCACAAACATTATTCCAAATAGTTGGGCGGCCTAGCTTAATACATCACAACAATTGTTCATTCAGTGATAAAAGCACCAAATTTGGTAGATGTGTTGGTGGATATATTTTGAACAAATCTCGGTATTGGGCCATCAAAAAATCACCCCCGGTGGCTGTAGCACCCATTTGAATTTGTTTAAATTAAAAAAAAAAAGTAAATACACATTAAATGAAGAAAAATACAGTTAGACACACACACATTCACTCAGACACAATTTCTTTGAAGCTACCCCACCGCCACCACCACTGCAAGCCAGCCAGCCAGCCAGCACAGACTTCCTGCCACCACCAGTGCAGTCAACTGTCTATCACAGTAAACAATTTATTTCATTGGCAGTAACTATGTATAAAATATATATAACTTTTAGGATATACACGTGTTGAATATCATAGGTAAAGGCTGAAGATAAAAACAATCAATACTTGCCCTGGTGGATAAGTGAATCCACAAGCTAGCGAGCTAGCTAGTTAGCTTGGGACATGTCAAGTCAAGTCAAGTCAATTTTATTTATATAGCACCATATCACAACAAATGTTATCTCATGACACTTTACAAATAGAGCGGTCTAGACCAGACTCTATGAATGTTATCAGTAAACTTAGTTTCACTTAGCTTACATATTGATATTTCAAGTGTGTCAGAAAAAAAGGTACCAGAATCACCAGAAATAAAAATATCTTTTGGGGGCCATGCATTCCTTAGTCTGCAGACATCAGATGCAGACTATGGGTATAAGCCTGTTATTGGGCATTTTTTTCATTTGGTATTCTCTCCTCAAAACCCAAAAGTAGAAAACCGAAGGCTAAGACTTTCACCAGGGAATTGACAGGAAGCTTCCAGAGGGTGTACCAGGTTCAGGGCACACAGAAAAGTCCCGGGTGGATGTCCAGGAAACAGGGCAAAGGTTGAGCAGGAACCCTCAAGCAGACAGCCTGGGGTCAGAGCAAAGGGGAAGTACAGGTCCCCAAGATGACTGAGTGAACACCGAAGCAAGTGGGAGTCTTCCTAAGATCTATGACGGGGCAGAGGCAAGATTAGCATTGGCTGGGGTGTTGAGCAGCAAAGGCTCTGGGGCGTTGGGCAATGGAGAAACTGAGGAGCTGGGCATCAGTTAGGTTTTACGTTGATGACAAGAGTGCTGCTTTCTGGAGGGCATTAATTTCAGAGCAGTTTCAAGCAGGGAGTTAACAGGATAATCCACCAGGCGGCCATCATGGCAACAGAACTCTCCATGACTTTCAGAGATCCCCTACATGCCAAGTGAGTGCCCAGGTAAGGGTTTGAGATGGATCGCAGGATAATTGACTCTCTGCACGCTGAGGCACACTGAGGCGACTACCTGGATATGAACAATGCGGATGCCGGTAAGTTTGAATTTGGTTAAACTATCTTTTTAAAACGAATTTTAAAATTGAAGCAGCGGTCAAAATGAGGAAACGTGAAACCACAGAATGATTTTAAAATATGTCCGGTGCTCATACGTGCACTTTTACTCAGCACTGTAATCTTGAACCAAACTGAATATAAACGTCCACACGCTGCAGTTGGGTGTGTGGATGGTATGAGATGAACTGATCATAGG
>JAQLOL010000001.1:33824808-33839844 GCA_029783665.1 Naso thynnoides
ATTTATTGAGAGGAAAACAGCAGACGGAAGTAAAATGTCCTTCCAAACTGCCAACAAATGGATTGAACAAATCTGATCTCTGATTTGATTTTAACACTCTCAATGCTTTGAATTACCAATTAAACCAATGAAGACGAGCAGGAACAGTAAAGACATTTGCATGACAGCTCTGATAGTGAGGGTCTTAATCAGGGTCAGATTGGATAATTACTTTCCAAATGTGCTGTGTATGAAAACCTTTTTAAATAAGTAACCCACTAATTTGAAAATGTTTTCATACATTAACAGCCTCAAACACACTCACTGCTGATACTGAAATAAAAAAAAGTATTGATCAACATAAGCGCTATTGTAAAAAGTCACTAAACTCTTCAGTATAACCAAATGTGGCATAGCTGTCATTGTTTGTTGGAAACATTAGAGAGGAACAACTCCTCAGCCACAAAGCAATAGGACACACAAGCTCACAGACGTGTATAAAGAGTTTATTCGTGGTTGCAACATTCAAGCAGTGAGTGCACAACATGGGCACACAAGCCTGAAGGTGCTTTCAGACAGCAAGGCTGCTGCCTTTCAGTGCAAACACTGACCTCGGCAGCAGTGGCAAGGAAAGAAAGGGCAGGTGACCAACCGCTCACTGAATGAAAGGACACCTCACGATCCCCGTGCACAAAGCTGACACCTGGCTGGAGGGTATGAAACACACCACAGCTGGACTCTGAAATTCTGTGACTGGCCTGCACAAAGCTCTGACCTCAGCCCCATGAAACAACTTTTGGATAAGTTGGAATGCCAATTACAAGCCGGGGCTTATCATCCAAAATCACCTCACTGATGCCCTCTTGTCTGCGTGGGAGCAAATCCCTGCAGCCAGATTCAGCATCTGATGGAACCAGTGGGGGCGTTTACACCTGCACACTGATGCCCGTGTTGGAACGACGCGTTCTGTCGTCTGCCTACATCAGTTTGTCATCAGCTGTAATGACTTTAGGTTCATGAAGTTGTCTGTATAATAGAAATCAAAAGCGTGCTTGTGCATTTTTGATCATTCTATTTTTTTTTTTAAACAACAGCAACAACAAACAAAAAAACAAACACCATTTCATGTTATATTGACATTTGTATAATACAAGTAACAATTCTTGTTTCTATGAATCATTTGAATTGTTGAGGACATAATGCTATAGCAGCATCAAAGGTTAGATTGGGGTTGAGTTCCTGCGATACGCTGGTGTCATGTGCAGAGCAGGGTACCTGCATATCAAGCAGGAGACAGACTCGTCGTCTGACTCTAACTGTATGTGTGAGAGCCCCCAAAATAATTACGAGCTTGGCTGACAAGTTTGATTTACCAGTTATAGCTCAATACATCACAACAATCGTTCATTTTGTGATAAAAGCACCAAATCTGGTAGATGTGTTGGTGGATATATTTTGAACAGGTCTGAGTATTGGGCCATCACAAAATCACCCCCTGGTGGCCATAGCAGCCGTTTGATTCATCGAAATATTTTTAAAAAATGGAAATACACTTTATATTAAGAAAAATACACTTAGACACACACACAGTCACTCAGACACATTTTCTTTGAAGCTACCCCACCACCACCACCACTGCAAGCCAGCCAGCACATGCTCCGTGCCACAACCAGTGCAGTCGACTGTCTATCAAAGTCAACATTTTGTTTCATTGGCAATAACTACGTATGAAGGAGGTACACCTGTTGGATATCAGAGGTAAAGGCTGTTGATAAAAGCAATGAATACGTGCCCTGGTGGATAACTGAATCCGCAAGCTAGCTAGTTAGCTAGTTAGCTTGGGACATGTGACTAGCAGTGGTGGCAGAGCGGTCTGTGGGAGGGTAAGACATTGTACAATTATGTATTGTGGAATGTTGACATCTCAGTGATAAATAGTAGAACTAGTATTGATTGAGTGATTGATTGATTGATTGATCGATTGATTGATTGATTGATTAATTTTTCTCAAATTATGTGTCATGCCCAAAGTGCCCTCATAGGCTTATGCAAAAATAGTTGCAGTGTTTAATACAGTTAACAAACAAATCATGAAACATCAAATATCTCAAATACCATCTAACATCACATCACATTTAAAGCTAAGCAGTTAATAGTAGCAGTAGTAGTGTTGTCACTTTTCCCCAAAAAACACATTTGAATAAACTTTGAAGTGGCAGCAATTCCTCTGAATTAATTCAAACATTAGCCACAAGACTCCATCCCCTCACCCCTCCAAAGGGAAAAAAAATATGCATTTCTGTCCAGTATCCACTATCTCCACACTTTTTTTAGTGCTACAGTTGCAAGGAGTATAAAATAGGGCACACCAGGTTGCAGCCCGGCCTCCAACGTTTACATTAACTCACTTTGGTCCAACTGTGCTGCTGTTGTGTCTCAGCCTGTCTCAGCTCACTTGAATGGCGAGCTTAGTTAAGCAATTTAAACTATGCCGTACAGTAACAACTGCTTTTTACAAAGTTGACTACATCTGGTCATTTCACTGATACAACTTATGGTTTTTCCAAAACACCCACTTGTTCGATGTGTATGATCAGGGCGATTTCTCTGTCTCTGTGAGTTAGATTTAGTATTAAGGTGTCAAGTTACAGTTCAATACAGCTGATGTTGATTGGCTAATTAAATACACACACACTTAAACATCTCTGTGAGGACATTTCAAATTAATGCAAACAAAAGCACATAAACTGCTGTGGCTTATATATCTTTATTGGGACCCTGATTAAAAATTGTTGGTCTCTGTGTAAATTAATATTTACTAAGCAATGTCACCGCTGGTTTGGCGATCTGGCACAAAGCATCAGGCACACACAAAATTTCTAAGAGAAATTCTCCAGTTTATTATTGTCCTACACTGTAATAAAGCTTTTTTTTTCACGTCTCTAAATTATATTTGTGGTGGTGAAAACATGAAACAGCAGCTGTAGGGTAGGCAAAGCGTTCTATGCCAGTAACCGCTGGTCACCATTTTGGAAAATGGCTGCCACAGTCATCAAAATGCAAATTTGCAATGGCCCAATATCCAGATTAATTAAACATATTTTAAGCAATGAGTGTACCAAATTTGGTGCTTTTATCACAAAATGAACAGTAGGTCAGTTATGCCGCCCCACTCAGTGCACTGAAAAGAAAACACTTCACTTATTAGTTAGTTAATAACGAACTGCCCTCTGCTGGACAAACTAAGTCATTAAACCATATAAAGTAACGAGCCAAAGCATTTTCTTCTGGCCTTTAAAAACTGTTTTGACATCGTTGCGTATCAGGGAACATATATGCCAATACTGATATCTCTACAATAGGCCAATATCGGCCGCTGATATAAAAAACTGATACTGGAGGCCTATTATATCGGTTGGGCCCAAATACATATGTATGTTAAACAAGTAGACCCAGATCCGTTTCTAGCCACCTGAAAATGTGGGCCCTATTGTCACTCTGTTTTGGTGCATGCATGATATACAGTACCTAGATTGTAATAATTATTCTAAATCCTGACAAAGTAAAGTACATTTAGATTTAATTAAGCATACTAAAAATTCTTGATTGTAAGATTAGGTGTTACTGATATTAATGTAATATAGTTCAACCTGTAGCCACAGCTACACATGCCAGCTTCATTATTTTTTGCCTTATTCAGGTTCCAACCGGTAGGCCTACAGTAGAATTCTACCTGACTCAAAGCTGCGCTCAGTCAAAATAATGTGGGGTAAATTTAAGTAAGAGCAATATCCACTTAGGTATCTTATTTTTTATATTTAATTGTATTTTTTTTCCTACACAGATCCTTAAGGTTAGGTTATAATCACCACCTTGAGACATTTACCATATCCATGGATATTGCAGTCTAGTGGCACAAATTTGCACTTTGTCAAGTAACCATGAAAAACCTTGGCCTTTGGGGTCCATCAAGCCTGAGGCCAATATAATCAGCTTGTGTGGTTGGTAGTCCATGAACCAGTATGTCACTGGTTCAGTGCAAGCCACTGATCAGTGACCTTTAAGGATGTATGCATTCTCTGTCTGCTGTCTAGTTTTTTTGCCCTGGTTGAATTAGTGTGAGCTGAGCAGCAGGAAATTCAATGTAAAGTAGAAAACAGCAGGTTATTTAGTTTGTTATATGCTCCATTTTATTATTGAATTCCAGTCAGAAGTAGGCTTCATGATACTAGCCCATTAATAGCCCTTACATTTTCTACTGTCTTTCTGAATGAAGCTTGCAGGTCTCTAATCACACAGGCACATATGTGTCCTCCACTCTGCAGTGACTCCTGTGGAGACCCTGTGGGACCTTCTGCTGTATGTTTTTAGCCTGGCTCACTAATCTCAGCCTTTAAGGCTCTTTGCCTAACAGTGAGATATTGAGCAAACATCAGTCCACCTCTCACACACGCTGCAAACTTTTCAAGCAAAAACAACAAAACAAGTGGAAGCCAGCAGTCTCCTGGAGGACAGCAAAATTTCAAGTGAGATTGGTGGTAATTCAAATGGATCAAAAATCAGTTTGAGTGGTTCTTGCTTGCGTCTGTGTGAGGCTAAAGAGTATCATACTGTTAGGTAAGGAGCCTTAGAGGCTATGAATAGCAAGTTAGCCTCAATCCATACAGTAAAAGCTCCCGTGGGGTCCTCACAAGATTAATAAAGAACAGTGTTGACAGAACAAGAGTCAAGCTGGTGTAAGAAACATAGAAGCTCAATGGAAACACAAAAGGTGCTGCAATAAGAAAGCAGAATGCAAGCTGAATCATGCACACACACATACTGGTATGGTCTTTATTTTTTTAATGACAGCAAACATAAAATGTTATTGACAACAACAACTATTTTACATGCCCAGTTGATCCTAATTGCTGTCCATATTAGTCAGACTGATCTCACTCACACGGTCATGCTGTCATCCTCTCCATTTTTTGCATTCATATTATTTTCTTCATCACTCACATGCACATGACCGCTCATAACAATACTTTGGATAAAAAAACATGGACATATCTTTGAAATCAGGCACACATAATAAGGGAAGGTTAAGAGAAGTACAATAAAGCTTTGACTTACTGTACATGCTGATTTCTTCACAACACTTTATGATCTGCATGCAGAGGAAAGACTCAAGAGTCTCTTCAGCTTTCACATGTATCCTCACTTCATAAAAAATTAGCGTGATTCTCTTCCAGGAAAGAGTCCTTGTCCAAATTTCATTTGAAGATTTAGGCTGCATCTTCAGCATGTTGGCATGTTCCTCAATTTCACAAAGATCATCCCTAATCTCAGACTCTCCCAGATCAGGATGCTCGATTGATTTCCGTGGATAATCACAAAAACAAAACTTTGTCTGATGCTTCTGTGTGTAAACAATAAAAGACTAAACATTAAAGGCATTTTTACCGTCGCTTAGTGTCCAATCATATTTATTATGCAAACACATGCTGTACATTATAATATCAGCGTTTCTTTTCTTGCTGACAAATGAACCAATCACAGGGTCCGATGTCCAGTTTGAGCTGATCCATCACCCACGGGTCCTTTTCAGCCCCCTCAATGAATTCCTCTAAAGAAATCTGACCTAAAAGGTTCACAAGAGGAGCAGAAAGAAACACAATTGGAATCCAAAGTGAGTCCAAGCCGTCTATGTTCATCATGAAGTGCATCTAACAGTAAAACACAATGAGAACAAGGAAACTGGAACTTTAGGACTTGGGTTGGCATCAGATATAACGGATAGTTTGGGTTTTTCAGGAAGTGGAATAATATGAGGTGTATAAGTATGAGTGTACACTAAATTTGTAATGTTTTAACTATTTTGCTTTGCCGTCATTGGTAGATTGTTTTTATTTTTGTGTGACCTTGTTTTAAAGGGTCTGTTTGGATTCACTGAGATCACACAAAAACAAAAACAAAGTAACCAACTGAGGCAGGGATAGACCCATGACTCCAGCGTTGTGTGAACAATAAACAACCGATTATGATTATTTATGTGTAGGTTTTTTCATCCTAAATGTGTTGCGCTGTCATCTTCACAGCAGTTTGAGCGCCTCAAACTGAGGTGTGCAGACCGCCATCTAGTGGAGGTAACACAGAACTGCGGATGAATAACTCACACAACCTCACTTCAGAAAGCTTAGACTAATGAGCAACATATTAATATCATCAGCTCAGAACTTACTGTCTTTATTTTTGTCCACCAGCTCAAATATTCTGTCACAGATGTCTTCAATGTTCACTGTGATGCTTGGATCCTTGTGCTTTTTTATCTTGTAGATGATCTGAGCAAACGGAAACAAGATGATGAAAGAGAAGCAGCTTACAGTTCTAATGTTTGAGAAATTACATCTCACACAAACTTTTCCAGCTTCTTTACAAAGTACATTTAAGAGATTTAACAGAGTCCTTTTATTTTTTGTCTGTATTTTTTAGCATTTGGACATAGTATTATAGTTATTCAGCAAAATCTCTATAGACTAAGTGATGTGATGTATACAGTCTGCATAAGGCAATTTTGTCCTATCCCTCCAGCTGGATGATGATGATGATGAAAATATGTGCATTGTGCATGTAGTTCAGAGCCTCTTTGTGGCTACATATTGCAATTTTTTTTTAATTTAACAGTACTTCATCAGGAATGGAAGAGCAGTTGGAGCATAAAATTTTCTCAAAGTCAGTGCAAGTGTGAAGAAAGCGACACAAAGAGGACTTTGGGTGATAATTAAATAACTAATTCATTTCTTACTTTGATAATGTGTCTCACTTCCTGTCTGTCCAAGCAGCCGTTTCCATCTCTGTCATAAACTTTAAAAGACCATCTCAGTTTGTCCTCAAGTTTTCCACGAAGGACAAGATGCACAGCTGCCACATACTCCAAGAAGTCTATTTTGCCATCCTGAAAAGAAAAAGGTCATCATGACTGGATGCGATATTTAGACAAATACTGGAAAAATACTGGAGCTTGTCAATAACACAAATAATACATTCTCAAAACTACCGCTGATAAATAAAAAAAACACTTGTACTCTTTCTTCTTAATTCACATTTCTTTAGTATTTTACACCAGACAGCACTTCATTACCTTATTTGTGTCAAAGGATCGAAAAACATTATCCATGTATGCAGATTCTTCCTCGGTGGAGTTTCTGTTGACTCCAAAGATTTTCTTGAATTCGTGCAGGTGCAGATTTCCGCTTGGGCATTCGCTCGCAAACTTACGGTAAAGTTCCTGAATGTTTTGAAGCGTCACTTCCTTTTCTGTGCCACTCTCTGCTTGACCCATAATCACAAAAACACGGAAGCCAAAGTTAAGTTGATAAAATAGTGAAAGAACTGGTTATGCACATTCATCACCACGCAGCAGCCATGCATCCATGGCTCAAGCCTCAGCAGTCTGCTCTCTGTGAGCTATTTCAAGGGAACCTGCTGCACAAATCCAATTGACTTTTTTGATCTTCAAATCCCTCTGCAGAACTTCCTTTTTTCTTTCATTATTGTGTTTCCTCAGATGTGACAAAGAAACTTCACATCGCTCTGAAGAAAATGCTGACTCACCTTCTGTTCAACTTTAATAAATTTGCTTCTGAGGAACAGCCATTTTGCTCTTTGACAGCAAAGGAGGCAAGGAGTGGATTGCCCCCTAGAGACAAAAGGCCACCGAGCTCTGAGTGAGATTAGAAGACAAGTGACGTCAAAGTATGTGGTTTGGTTAAAACTGTTGATCCACTGAGGTTTGTCTGTCTTATCAGTTCACCCATCCTGATTCACCTGCTGAATAGAACATAAAATAGCATCAAAACACACATTGTAGTCTCAACATGCAGCTGTTTTGACCACAAATGTAATATCTCAACAGAACTAGAGAGTTTGGGTTAAACATCTAATATAGTTTGATTCTCAGATTGTCTTGACTGCCTCAGATTCATTTGCGTAAGATATTTAGTTTGTTGTAAAAGCCCTTTATAGATCTTTTTCACTCAGTATATAATAATAATCAAATAATGTGAAGCTCAACGATTCACACAGTTGAGTCAGACACCTGATAAATATTACCATTGTTGTTTTGTTTTGATAGATTTCAGTCTTTGTGGGGGTTTTTTGTGTAGAATGTCATAGTTATATTTGTGTCAGCTCATGCTTTAACTCCTCCTACACTGCAGCCAGGTATTCTGGGAAACATTTTCTGTACTGTTAAAGTTTGAAGTACTCATACTTTACTTGATTCCTTGTACTTCAAACTCTGACTTTACATTTCGGAGGGACACAAATTGTTTCTTGTCAACATTGCCTGCAACATTTTATTAGCTGCTTACAGGTGATGATTTTAAATACAAAACAGGCAAAATTATCAAAGTTAAAAAGTCTAGCCAGCGAACAGCAAAATGACTCTGACATGTAAATGAATCTATCCTACATAACATCCCATTTTCTGCAATACTTTTACTTTTTATGCTTTATCTGCATTCTCCTACTGATACCTCAGTACATTTACTTACTTAAAATATTTAATGGAGAACTTTTACTCTGACTTTAAAGAAAAAAATTATATACAGAGCTGTTACCACTGTTATTTCTATTTTTTCTCAAGTAAAGGCTCTAAATGTTTTTATCACCGCTGTCATTTTTTCTCTTACAGAGCCCCCCTTCTCTGGAATTGTCTTCCAACTCAAAATCGGGAAGTTAGCTCTGTTCCCTTTTTTAAAGTCAACAAAACACATTTATTCACTTCAGCCTTCAGCTCTGTCTCCAGTGTGCAGTCTGTAAGTGTGCATCTTTATGTACAAGTTAAATATTTTGTTTGTATTATCTTCGTTTTTATGTGCATATTGTCTAGAAATTAAGTTTTTACTCCACATTTCGTTTATTTTTTCAGTTTTCAAATGCTTTGTTTACAACTACCTCAATTTTTAACATTTTTTCATATTTTGCACTTGTAACTTTTTTTTTTAATGTACAGCCCCTTATGACTTATTTTGAGATATCGGGCTATAATAAACTTTGACTTGATGGGACTTTGACATTTTCATGCTGCATCTGACAGGAGCAGATTACATTGCAGCAGTAAATAAAGTCAACTAGTTAACTGAGGTTTGTGGGCCTAAGCTTAAACTCTAATAATC
Source organism: Naso thynnoides (assembly GCA_029783665.1). NCBI lineage: Eukaryota > Metazoa > Chordata > Actinopteri > Acanthuriformes > Acanthuridae > Naso > Naso thynnoides. The sequence continues at coordinate 33,833,949 of JAQLOL010000001.1, forward strand.
TGTCAAACTGACTGTTACGTGTAAACGCAGCCTCTGCTGTTTGTCTCACTTTTTACCTCAAACATTCCCTCCTTTTGTCTGTTTACCTTCCTGCCTCGTTCCCTTCTCTGCCTGTTCTCGCCCATCATCCTCTCTGAAACCTTTCAGCCCCTCACGTACACAATCACATGCACACCCTGCCTATTTCTCCCCTCTACATGTGCCGCCTGGGGCTCGTAATAGGATCATGTAACGTAGTTTCTGAGACAGGCCCCCTCCGTTCTGGTCTCCACCGTATTTGTCTCACAGCAGCCAATCACGACGACCTCCTCTCGCTATACTGTACCCAAACCCTCTCTCACATCCATCCTCCCACAATACACACTTTATTATCATGAAACTTTTAGTTGTTTAATGTTGTGACTTGGCCAGTGACATCTTGGAACAATAAGTTATTGTTTGGAACAACTGTTTCAGAACACGCAATGCATGTAAGAGGCCTGCGCAGATTTTATCAGCTTTTTATTTGCAGAATTAAATATTTGATATATTAGTTTTCCATTTAGCACTGTGATTTCTCTATGTGGTGCGTATATTGTTGTCACACTTTGGATCAATCACCTGAACTCCTGGAGACAAAGTGATTGGCAGTCAAATGTTTATGCTGAACCTCAGAGGATTATGATTGCAGCTCCTGAGGGATTAAAAGGATTCAAAGGATTTCAGACTCAGGTAACACCACCTGACAAAATTATAGAAGACACTGAGACTAAAATTAAACAAAGAAAGTACTGCATGAAATGTGTATAAAAACTTTTTAATAACAAAATAAATGCATCTCTGGAACATAAACAGCAAGATTTTTCAATTTTGCTGGTAACATTTTTCTCAGAAAAAAAGGAAAAAAAAGAAAAACAGAAAAATATATACATACAATGTTCTGACATATTGTTTCAGGTCTCCTCATAGCATATCCGCATTTAAAAAAATCAACATTGCAGAAATATCTGGTGTGAATAAATATCTTTCATATTGGTCTTAACATGAGTTGAGATGTTTTCAGTCAGTTCTGTCTCATTACTGAAGAATTATTTAATTTATGGGTTCATCTATTTGGCAAAATAACCTCATGTAACGCTGCACAAACCAGTGTTTTTATATTCTATCTGCAGAGAGAAATATACTGACATTAGAAGCATAATTTTACATATATTTGTTGTTATATTTGTATAATTTGTACAAATCCAAACTCAAATTTTGTGAAAATCAGGTCAGAGATTTTTCTGTAATCCCTCTGTCCGACGCACCAAACCAACAACATTACCTCCTCAGCAGAAATAATTAAAAAAAAACCCAATTATAACAACCAATTTAAATGAATAAAAAATGATTTTACTCTTTTTTTAAACATAAAAACTACATTATTTGTTGTTTAAATATCCCTTTTTCATAAAATCTACTTTGCTCATCAGTCTGAAACTTAAATTGCATGCAATAATAATGAATGTTAATACACAACAATTGACTGTCTGCATTCATCTGTAAATGTTCATGTGGATTTGGGTTTCCATTAGCTTGATGCTGAAACAGACCACAGGCAAACAGCAACGCCCTTTGGACCAGCAGTCAAAATCACGTCAGAGCTGCAGCCGTGAAAAAAAAGCTCTGAGCTTCAGCTCCAAGTCACAGGAAGCTCAGCATGGAGACACAGACGAAGCCCCACAGCATGAAGACAGCAGCTCTGTGTCAGCCTCAAAAAACAGTCTGTGGGTGATGAACCCACTCTCTGACTCATTATGGTAACTTCCCACAGTTCTGAACAACCCAGCCGGTAACGTTGACGTCCAACTTGAGCAGGTTCATGACCCATTGATCCTTCTGAGCTCCTTCCATGAACTCAGACAAGGTGATCTGTCCTGTGGGCCACATTTCACATTTAACAAAGAGTCAAACGAAAACAGCAGGAACAAGATCTTAATCAGGAAAATCTGCACATTTATCCACATGCATGTTTAAGAGAGCTTTTTTTCCCAAAGCCAAAGCTAAAACATGAATTTCTATGGAATGTTTTACTTTTTTTGGCCATGATGCGACGTAAAAACCCCAAATTTGAAAAAGGAGTGACGCTGATTTCTTTACAGAATGTGATTCCATTCCAACAACACAAAAAGAGCTCTGATCCAGCTCACTACATTAAGTGCATGAGGTCACGACAGCATTTTGTTTTTTTTATTTGGGGAATCTAATGATTTGACTTACTGAAGTAATTTAAACAACACAAAATGATCTATAAATGTCCCATTATTGTCAATATTGTCATTGATTACTAACTCTTTGAGAAGATTGTATTAGAAATAAAGAAATGTGAATTTAAAATTTAAACATAAACATTCTGTGCCTGCAAATCATGTGACATAATGTTAAACTTTGCCATGAAAGTCTCCCCTATAATACAAACACAGTCACAACATACTAATGCTTGCTTGCTTGTCTTTTTTTTCTGCTTTTGGTGCAACCTGTGCTCTGTTCCCAACAGTGTTCATTGTATTTCATTTCCTGTTTTGTTTTGTTAACACTTGTCTCTTCTTGTCTCTGCACTGGTTACCCACTTGTGTCTCATTTATCACCGTGTATAGTCTGTGTTTCCCCTGTGTATTTTCCAGTTTGTCTTGCTCCAGTGTGACAGCGTTCCTGCATTTATTTTCAGTGAGTTTCTCTGAGTTTTTGATATTTGACCAGTTTTCTGCCTTTCTTGACTTTGCCCTTGCCAACCGATTTTGAACATCTGCCTCTCTGACTGAACACTTGTGTACCAGTCTGCTTGTATTAAAGGACTGTTTTCTTTTCTTCTGTTTTCTTACTTACCGTCATGATTTTGGTCGACCAGCTCAAAGATTCTGTCACAGATTTCTGATGGCGTCATGTGGGCATCACTCGTGCGGAGATTGATTTTGTGAATAATCTGTGTGAAATACAAGATTTACTTAACAATAACTCATGAACTGAGTGTAACTGTGGAACAGATGAGCAGATTATATTAAAACAAATCCAACTGCAGATTCCTGAAAATGTCCCATAAATGTAAAACACTATAACTTTGCTTAACATAACAAGGAATAAAACATTTTTGTTCTGGATTATGTAACAAATATTACTTGTGTCCTGTGAGGGCAGATCAGTCCATGTGAAGGGTGGGCTAATTTTGTATCGCTAATTTTAGAGGCTTACTGCCAAGAACACCACTTACTCCAAGAATAGAGCATCCCCTCTTTACCTAATTCCCGGTGAACCTGTGGCCACTACGGGCCCTGTCAGTAGGCCTGAACTATAATCTGACTTTAGAGGATTTGTGTTATGAAACCTGGTCATATTTACTATCAGTCACTTATTTTAACCCACACAAGCCTGTTCAAACTGGTCCGTCGTCACTCATAACATTCTGTGTAAGTTGCAAAATCAGTTCACAGAAAAACACTTTTTACATAAACAGCTGATATCTGAATGTTTTTCTCACCCTTATGATCCGTTTCACCTCCTGCCTGTCCAACTTGCCGTTTCCGTCCTTGTCGTACATCTTAAAGGACCATTTGAGTCTATCTTCAAGATTCCCTCGTAAGATCAAGTGAAGTGCTGCCACATACTCGAGGAAATCCAGAGTGTTGTCCTGTAAGCAAAGAATGTATAGATGCATTCAACAGAACCTAAAAATCTCTTTCTACAATGAGAAATTCTGCTTCTTTTACCTTATTTGTGTCAAAGGAGTGGAATATTGTCTCGATGTAGAGGGACTCCTCTGCAGAGCTACTCTGGACCCCAAAGATCCTTTTGAACTCGTGCAGGTGCAGGGCACCGCTCGGACACTCCTTCATGAAAATGATGCACAGCTCCTGGATCTGTGCTAAATCCATCTCCTCAGTACGGCTCTCTTCTTGTCCCATGGCTTGTGGACTGCTGCAGTAACAGAAGTCCTAAGTAACCGTTTGCTTGAATAAAAGTTTGTATCTTCAGACAGTCTGCGGGTCACTCAGGCGACAGTTCACAGGCTTCACTCAAACTGAAGAGCTTTGCAGCAACGTCCAGCTACTCTGAGGCTGCTTACAGGTCAATCTGATTAACTGGTTAATCACTTGATCTTTGACCAGCAACGTGTTCTCCAAGTAGGTCTGAATATCTGGCAATTCAGTTGTTACCAAGTGCCAAAACCAGTAATTAATGTGGTATCTACTTAATTGCAGGATAGCTGAAGTCAGTTAAACCAACTGTCTGCCTGAGTGTCAGTCTGCAGACTCTGGATAATAGTAGCCTAATCTCTAGACTGATTGAATTTCTAACTTTGTCTTTTCTTTTATGGAGAAAAAAATGGAGAAATGCAGTAGAAAATCATCACCATTGAGACAAAAAGATACCAGGAGACAATACATAACATTTTCCTGTTTATCTAGTCTTCACACCCTTTATCTGTTCTGTCTTTTCCCCAAAACACGTTTATAGTTTCCCTAAAGTGAGGTGGGCGTTTCCATGAATGACCATGGCTAGGACTGGTCTAGAGCAGCAATGTGTGTGTGTGTGTGTGTGTGTGTGTGCATTATTTTTATCAACTGACTGATGTTAAGGAGAATAAATAAAGGGAAAGCTTATGTCCTTTTTTTTTTACCTTTACATTAAACAGAAAATTATGAATATGTTTATTTTCCACATTCAATTTAAATGATTGAACTAATGATATTATTGTTATATGTGCTATTTTTTTGTTTTTCACTTGACTGGCAGTTTGATTTGAAAACAGTTTTGCAAATTTTACTCAGATTTCCCAGAAGCTGATTTTTCCCTCAATCGATTTAGAGCTGTGGGAATTAGCTTGAGAACGTGAAATTGAGTCAGCATAGTTGATTTTCAGATATGTCGCCTCAAAGTCAGTGTGTTTTTTCAACAGGTTGCAGGTAAGATGCCTTGAATAAGGTCTGTGATTAACACAAGCTTCACTTTTCGTTCTACAACATAAAAATACGTCAGGAAATATCCCACTCGTGATTCTTAAAACCGTAAAAAAATTTTAAAAGGCAGGCTGCTAACAAGTGGTTAAATGAAACTGCAGAAGGTGTCAGTTACCCTGTTAAACAAAATAATGCTGAATTGTGTATCTTGTCTTTAAAGGTATATGCCAACTTTTTTTGTTTTTATTTGTCTCCCTCTCGAGTTCCAGACACAACTGCCCTGCGGTTTACTTCCAGTACATAGGCCTATTAGGTTCAAAAATTACAAAAGAGGTGGAGGCAGGCTAGCATTTCCCTTTGACTACCAGTAACTGAGCTAAGCTAATTAGCAGATGGTCGAGTTCCGCCTGTCTCTTCCTTGTTACTGCACACACAGTTGAAAGAATGGTAGGCCTATGTATCTTTTATAACAAATAACAAAAAGAGAAAACAAAGTTGATATATCCCTTTAAGTCCTTAAACGGGCTGCCACCATCTTATTTACCTGAGCTGTTACATCATCATACACCTATCAGACAAACCAGATGCTCTTAGATGATCAAAGTTCCAGGTTAGAGCACAGTGGTGACAGAGGCTTTGCAGCAGCTGCTCCTAATCTCTGAAAAAACTTTACCTGTTCATATATAACTACTGAGATACTTAAAAACATTATTATTAAAGACTCACCTCTTCTCGCAGACATTCAATTCAAGTTGAGCTTAACACCATGACTTTATCGTGCGAGTATATTTTCACTCTTTTTATGTTCTAATGTTAATTTTATTTAGATTTTTTTGCCTATTTTATGGTGTATTTTTAGCTTGTACAAAACTAACCAAAACCAGGACCTTGAGATCAAGTTAAAATACACACACACACACACACTTCAGTTGATATTGAGCATTGAGCTCTAAATACCTTAACAAATCTACAATTAATCAAAT
>JAQLOL010000001.1:33840302-33851443 GCA_029783665.1 Naso thynnoides
ACACACACACACACACACTTCAGTTGATATTGAGCATTGAGCTCTAAATACCTTAACAAATCTACAATTAATCAAATTACCACTGGGTTGCAAATAAATGACAGGTTTCCTTTCTGTTATTTAGGCTACAAGGTTTTGTTTTGTCTCTTTTTTTTCTCAGTGATTCATTAACATCATGAGTTCTACACAACATTAAGTTTTCAATAATCAATATCAATAAAATTTTCCCTGCTGACGAAGGACAAACACCTTGTAACCTTAGAACAATTAGAAAAACAAACAAAAATAACGATAAATATATTTATTGCATGAACAACACTGTGAGAACATTACAGCTTAGTTAAAGTTATGGTGAGAGGTAGATTGTTCAGATTTGTGATTAGTCATTTATTTTTATAGCAAAAATAATAGAGATACATTTAAACAGCACCTAGAAAAATAGACACACAAAAGAATATTTCTCTTCTGGGTTTGATTACAAGAGAAGCTCCATAAATCTCTGGACTGCAGAGATGTGAGTGCCAACACCAGGTGAAATCTTTCCTCCAGCTCTGAACATCCTCCTCATCCTCAGCACAAAGCACAGAAACTCTGTGAAGTCACGTCAGTGCAGGACCAGAGCGGAGCTTCTGTCTGACATGATCTAAACAATTCCAAACTGAGCCAGATCGCTCAGCTCCATGTCTCCAAACGCCTCCCAGGGGCAGACCACCGCCGAGTCTGCAGGAGAGGAGCAAACCAAACCAGACAACTAAACCAAGTTCATTGTGCTGATGAATGACTGTAGTCATAGTTTTGGCGAATGATATAAAATAAAAAAAACTAGTCTGATTAAAATAAGACAAAACATTTTTTTCATGATTCTTTTATCTTTGTTTGTGTTGAAACAAAAAAAGTTAAACAGATTTAAAAAACAAAAAAACATTTTTTGAATGACAAAAATATTTCTTTTTTTCAGATTTTATTAGACATGACAACATTTTGATTAAACTGATAAGGGGAATCATTCATCAAAAATTTATCACTGATCTAAACATGGAAAGTCCCAGACAAAATATAAAATTCAGTCTCACCTCCAAGACCCTCCATCCCTGGAACGTCATTATCGAAACTATTTAAACAAAACATACAGAACTGAGAGTGAAATATTCTGCAAATGAAAGAGCTATAAGAGGATCTATGATGCAGGCTTACTGGAAACAGTCTCACCCTTTCTGTCCAGCTTTGGGGGCCTTGCTCTTGAACTGCCTGGTCTCCTTCTGCTTGAACTTGGGGGGTCCGGCCTTGGATCCTTCACCTGCAGCCGCGTTCATCTCGAAGACTTTTGATCACAAGACAGAAAAATGTTTTTCTCATCATGAAATCTGAAGGAGAGGGAAGTGCTGCTTCTCCTCAATGAATCAAGTGTCTAAGGCTGTTTCCAAACTTCTCTCTTTATGTAAGTCCCTTGATCTGAGTGCTCTTCTTATCTGCTCTCCATATTTAATGTTAATCCTATTTGTGTCCATGCTAAAGCCAGAGGGCAGCTGCTACAGGCTGAGGATCAAAATCTGTCACCAAACAAGATTTCATTGATCCATCTCATGCTCTGTGACGAAGATGGGTTACAGCAAGGATTACAATTTAAAAAAAAAAAAATAGTCAACTAATTTAGCAGCTGAAAAGTGATGATAAACTTGATCATCTCAAGTGGGCCAGAATTCATAGATGAATCTTGTGGTAATGTTTTAGTTCCACACAGAAAATGAAATAAAATTCTAAAATGAATTATTCAATTAATAAAATATCAACAATAATGACAAATATCTTATGCTATAGATCTAAGTATCTGGAAAAGACTGATAACAAATCAACTTAACAAATCAAATTAGATTAAAAAGCCAGAATCAAGACATTTTAATGGCACAAAAAATAAATAAATGAATAAATTATTTATTTAATCCATCCCTGAGGAGCAGTGGGCACCCATAGCGCAACGCCCGGGGAACAACTCCAGATCTTAGTCAGTACCTTAGTCAAGGCTACTGACAGGAAATAGATCTAATATACATGTTTTGAAAGTGGGGAAAACCAGAGCACCTGAAGGAAACCCAATCAAACATGGGAAGAACATGCAAACTCCACACAGAAACGTCCTGCCTCAGCCAGGAATCAAACCTAGGACCCTGCTATGAGGTGATAGTGCTACCCACTGAACCTCCATGTCGCCTGAACATGTACACATAAAGAAGGTGCAGAGTTAAACTTTTAAAACTAGTACAAGTATTCATAGATTATACTTGTTATCTTTCAGTTATTAATTTATTGATCAGTTGTTCTCTACTAATTTTCAGCTTTTGAATTCAGATTTCATATTTATGACCATAAGAAAAGGTCATATTGTACTAAAGCTACAGACAACCAACCCTTTTTTTCCCTTTTGTATCAAATTTAAGTGAAAAAAAACAGTTGTAAAGTAATAGAAAATTGAGGAAATCAGATAGTAGCAGGTAAACTAAACAACCTCAGTGTCATGGTTTGAAAAATATTTTTTTGGAAAAACAAAACAAAACAATAATTTCAAATAATAAATGTTAAATCAATAGGGCATTTTCTCAGCTGTTAATGTACAGTACATTAGAGGTTAAATCTTTGCAGACACATTAAAAAAACACTCATTTGTGCCAAATCACTTGAAAACATTTTGTCATAGAAGTACCATTAAAAGTGTTTAAAGAAATATGAGGTACAGAGGGATAGATCAGGTTAACATTTTAACTCATTGTATCTGTCAAAAAAAATTAGCACTTACTTTTTTTGCTGGTGGACTGAAAAAAATTCTCCTTGCAGAGAAGCAACAAAAAGAAGATGGAGTCGTCTTTCTTCTCACAGACTCTCTGTTCTGTCTCATCAGCTCACTATCAGCCTGCCTTTATAGCCTTGGCTTAACCTCCTCCCACTTGGTTTCAGTTTATGTTTATGAGCAAGTCGGATTAGTCAAAGATCATCACAGAGCCAAAAATAAAAAAAAATAAAATACTGGCATTTAAATGTCAAGCAGCGATTGCTGTTTTTGTGTGTGTGCTGTGTTTTGTACTTTGCTGTATTTTCGAAGAATGACATCTAAAATGTTACTTATTTTAACTCTCTTTCAAAAAATGCAAATAGTGAATTAATAATGACTTGCTGTCTTGGCAGTTTTAATCATTTGTAAGTGTTGACCAAGGGACACAAAGAAAGAAACTCAGGTGATGGTTGTTAATTTACTTCAGTATGGTCAAGGGTCACACAGATGCAGCGTGGTGAGAAAATACAGGATTACAGGTAATAATCTCTCACACTGCAGAGTCTGGGGATCATAAGACTTTTGCATAAGGAGGAACTAAACACAGCTAAACTGTGTTCGGCTTTACGGGATCCTGTTAACAGCATTAAACTGAATGATGCAATGTTTCAAAAAGATGTAGAAAATCCATAAGGGACTTTTTTTGTATATATATATATATAAAATGACACAAAAGACTTCTGAAAATGTCCTCTTAGATTGAATGTAGCTGATATACTTTCAGCGTAAATAATAATAACATCTACCTGTTGGACCTAAAAACTGCAACAATTACATTTTGCTCTTTACATTATGGCTGAGTCAAAACTCACTCTGAACTACACATGTATCAAATGCATTTAATAAACTGCACTATATCTGCATGGTTCCACCATATCAACAAATTAAACTGAGACCAATATATTATTTTATATATTATTATATTCAATCATATCGAATGTGCAGCCGTGTCTGTAAAACCTGAGTGGATCCAAGAGGACTTGTTACAGTAGAGAAATGTATTTTTGCAGGCATATAGAGAGGGTGAGCTGTGAAGTTCACTGCTGCTTGTTTGTTAAATGAGTTGCTGCTCTGGGGTTGATTGAGAGGTGGACATTTTGGATTCAGCCAGGTGGCTCATCTCCAACAAAAAACTATTCCGTACATGGTGTGTTTGGGCAAATGTTCCTCAGGTCCAGTTTTGATCCTGTCTAAACTTTTTGGACTCATTTAAATCTTTGTTTTGCTTTGTTATGTTCATGATTTTGTGGTGTTGTCCAAATATCAGATAATAACATTATTATAGACTCTAATTATGCAACAATGCCCCTAAAAGTTGTTTACACTTGATGGACCAAACCAAGACTGAAGTACCTTCACAAAGGGAAATAAAAATACAAACATTTACTGCTGTTGAATTTTTTTCTGTTCTGCTATCTGACATCTGATGTTTTAGTAGTCTACATTAAATTTCTTAAATATCCTGAGTTGTAAATAAACAATAACTGTTAACAACTGTTTGCATATTTTACTAACTACTGTCAGATGTGTGTGGTGCGCATGCTTTATCTAACATGTAACATAACACAGCGTAAAAAGTGTGACAACAAACACGTCTCCACTCCCATGAGCGGGCTTTACCTGCACGAGGCTCTCAAAATACACTCACACTGAGGACAGGCAGCATGAACGACTGGGTAATACTGAGTAAATTTAAAGCTGCTTTATGTTGGGGGTGAACACATGGATAAAGCCAGTACGTTGCTTCTGCCTTTTAACATGTTGCTTTATGCAAAATGCTGATGTGACTGCGGGATCTCAATAGAGATATTGGCTTTTAAAACTCATGCAACTGGAGTGTGCCATCTTTCACTGACAAAAACCAACTCATCCTCTAAAATGTGTGACGACCCAGTGTCAAAACTGGTGGGGAATACAATCATCTGAGGTTTTCAAATTGTAAATTCTGTAAAAGTGAATAAAATAACCTAGGAAATACATCATAGTTTTAGACGTGGAATTGTGTGTACAGTGGTGAAATAATGAGTCCTCCTAAAACCTGGAGGTCAGTTAGCGGTTTTTCACTTCCTGTTCTCTCGTCTCATAGTTTATGTTTATTTTTAAAGGTTTTCCTGTTAAATACCTGGAATAATGTGGTTAGGACAGGGTAAAGATATGAATGTCTTATATGACATAAAATACACTAGTATAAATCCAGGTTTTGAACTTTTAAGGTTTTACTTGTCTAAAGACGGTGCTTGCTAACAAGTGGCTCAATGAGACTACGGTGTTTGTCGGGAAAGTAAGATGTCAAAGGAATAAAATATATAATATCTTTGAAATAGGATGAGAGATGACCAATCGACATAGCCATGATCACTAGCTAGATCAGGTCGAGAGAGTTCTGTAGAAAACTAAGTGTGCTAAATCAAATCAGATGCTGAACGCTTTACTCATAGCTTCTTAACAGTAGCTTTTTGCTGCTGGCGATTCCATTTACACTTCAAGAAAAACAAAAGTAGTGTTAAACTGTGAAGATTATCATGCTGAAAAAAATGTGTAAGTTTCATAAACTTCAGTGTTCATCACTGAGCTTATTTTTCCAAAATCCCATTCAAAAAAACCTTTAAAGTTTTTGCTGAGGGACCAGTGTGATGCTACCTTCCGGGTTGGCCTAAAAACTACATCATCCCTTCACCTCTCTGCTGGTTAAAGGCTGATGAACATGCATATGCCAAAGAAGCCTCTGACCATCTGGTTTATATTTTCAATACAAATTAGAGACTGAGGTCTTTGATTAAATACTGTGATTTTTTTTTTTTTTTTGCATGAAACAGCCATAAAGGAATAATACTGAGACAGACCAAAATAATGTGACTAAAATACAGTTTATTATGACATTTACAGTGTTAACCACAGAGTATACAATTCTACTCAATGTGATTAAATACATTGATTGTCAGATAAATAGATAGATGGCTAAATAGGTGGATAGACATTCACAACAACATATTTACATGGATGTCAGTAATCTACCCACTTTAAATGACAGGTGTGATTCTCAGTTGTTTGTCAATCATCCCTTTCATTAAACCCAGGCAGCGGTACAATGTGCTACACTTTTACACAGTGCTGGGCTACTCAGGACGATGAAAACACAGCAGAGACTTCCTGGGATCTCATGTAGATGTAATCAAAGATGTTATAATGAGCTCAGAAAGAGATGCTAAAACTTCCAGGTGATAAGGTGTATGGGCCCAGGACAGAAGAGTCATTCTTGGGGGCTGCTGTCCAAAAGCTTCTTCCTCCACTTAACTGAGAGGAGAGAAATAAATCTCTCTGCATTCATCAGTCGTCCCTGAATGAAAACCATTATGGTTAGTCTCAACGCTCAGAGAGGGGGAGAACTCATAAAGAGAGCAAAAAAGCTGCTGGATTGCAGCCACCAGGAATAAACTGTTTCCATTTGGCAGAAGGTCTAGACGATGCCGAACTGGGCCAGATCACTCAGCTCCAAGTCACCAAACGCCTCCCAGGGGCAGATGACATCGGCATCTGCAGGAGAGAAACCAGAGATTAATGGATGCTTCCTTCATCACCTACTTTAGTATAACTTGTTACTGTAGTTTTTGTATTAATTGATAGTTACCTCCAAGACCCTCCATCCCAGGAACATCATCGAATCTAAAAAAAAGAAAACACAGATAGCGATGTTGAGACACGTCATTTCCACAACCTCACAGGTGTAATAAACCCTTTGCAGCTGTGTTATGCTCTCTCATCTGTGTCTCTCACCCCTTCTGTCCAGCTTTGGGAGCCTTGCTCTTGAACTGCCTGGTCTCCTTCTGCTTGAACTTTGGAGGAGCGGCCTTGGAGCCTCCGGGTGCTGCGGCTGCTGCTGCTGCGTTCATTTCTATCAGAACACCGAAGATTGGTAAAAGAAGTAAAAAGGCAAAGAAATGGACAGAAAAATACACTGAATTATCTTCATGTTGTCTTAGTGATGACTCTAGTTTACCTATTTCAGTCTGCAGTCCCCTTCCTCAACTAATCCCCAGACTAATCCCATAACCCAGCCTTAAACTGCCTTACCTCATATGCTCATATGCATAATTAGTCATACTTAGGTGGTGATGTATGCTGATAAGCTGGCAGTTATGTGAGTAAAGTGATGTCAGTCCAGTTACAGGCATTACTAAAGCAATGCCACTTCCTCCTGCTTCCAATCTTTCTGCTGAGCTAATCATCCCCATCCAACTCCATACATGACGCATGGACATAAGAGCTGTAATATTTTTTCCCCATCTAACTCCTGTTTTGTAAGCAAGTAAGTGTGTTCTCCAAAATGTCAAAAACATTTCTTTCAGCTTGAAAGGATAACAAGAAAAACATTCTAAGTGTTGCACTAAACCTTGATGGTAAAGCACAACCAAGTAATGGTTTCAATCAAAAAAGCAATTTAAAAAAAAAAGAATTTGTTCAAGACAAAATATTTCTGAGCTTCTTCTCTGGCTAGAGACATGCAGAAGTAATTGAACAATAAAACCCACTAAGAAACAAATCACATTAGATAATAGCTGTACAATAATTAATTTCTTATATCTGATAAAAATGACCCGTCTACATAGAAATGTTGTTTATCTCTGTGGCTGATGCAAAGAGCACTTTATAACTCTACAGTTTGTCAGTGTGTCCAATTCCGTAGCAACATACTGAAAACAAAGTCCAATGAAAAGCATAAAACGATCTCTCCTAAGCTGTATGAACTTTTAAAAAATCCCTTCATAAAACACATCAAAGCTTCCTGCAGACTTCAGGCACAGTCTGTGCTGTTGTGTGGTCAGAGTCTCACCTGCGTTGGAGTTTGATGGGAGTTTGCTTCGGTGAAGAGAAGCTGCCTGGAAGTGCTGAGCAAAGGAAGATCTGCAAAACAAAGAGAAGGTTCTCTTTCTTTTTGCAGTCTCTCTGTCTTGTGTTGTCCCACAGCCACAGCGTTTATATACCTGCTCTGCTCATAACACAAAGCTGTTTATGTTGTTGAGAAGGAGTATTTTCAGGGATAATCTGATGACCATGGGAACAGCTCGTACCTGTGATGCCGCATGTACTGTCTACGTCTGAGATTGTTTAGCAGACACGAGGCACTTTAGGTCATCATGAACTAACTGCTCTTTATGTTTGTTAATGAAGTCTTTAACTACACCAAAGGGGATTTAAAAAAAAGCTCTGAGAAACTGAGTACAGGGTTTTCAATGAATACATGAACAGGAGCCGAAGGATATGATCAATAAAGTGGCTGATAACATGAACAAAAACATGTGAAGAGAGTTTTAAAAATCTGACCCGCTTTAACTGCATGTTGCTCATCATCACGTGAGCAAATCTCACTGAGGTTTAAAATGTTCTGTCTTTAAGAATGATGCTATTTTGAGGAAGTAAAATCTGCAAATCAGCCAGCTGATGCGTGCACTCGCTGACCACACTGTAGCAGAGTCAGACTGGATTAGATTAGATTGGACTGGGTAACATGACATTAGATTACCTTAAAACCAATTAGATCAGCCTATAGATGAGATCATTGTGGCACACAGCCTAAGAGGGAGACAGTATGTGTGAAACAAATGATACACGCTCAGTGACTGCACAGATTTCCTCTTAAATTACAGCAGAGTGTCAGCTGTCCTAAGGTCAAACAGACAGACAGACAGACCCTGCAGAGTCCACACAGGACAACAACATCACTGACAGCAGTATATTTGGAGGGAGCTGGTTAGTTTTTAGATTGGATTGCACCTGAAGACCTAAATCATGAGGTGATGTAAGCTTCAACCCACACAGAAAACACTTTGTCAGTCAATGCAGTGAGACTTTAAATGGATCCCACAGACAAGCTAATGTTAGAGAAGATCTCCTGCCTCTACAGCTCATGCTGTCTCCTGTCTGCAATGTCAACTCTACATCCAACAAATTCTCTTTTTATATTCACTTATGTTTGGAATCAGGAGGAGAAATTACTTTACTAATCCCAGGGGGCATTTTCGTAGTCTCGTCCAAGTTTTTCCTACATACAGTGTTCAACTTTGTGGGTCATCCTCCATGGTTAGGGTTAGGGCATCAGTTAGGTTAGTATTAGTTGCTGCAGAGTTAACTGGTTAAGGTAAGAGCTACTGTAAGGGGAAACAAACTTACAGATTTTTTTGGCTGGATTGCAGAAGCGGGCAAGCACTAGAAAAGCATTTGCCGCTGAATGAGTGAGTGCGTGAGTGAGTGAGTGAGTGAGGCAACCAAATATCAGGATTGGTCAGGCAGTCATTATTCTGTCCTCAATGGTTGTTGCTAGTGATGCAACATTTCTCAATATAATATTGAACTGTACCGTATGCAATCCATGGTTCAATGCACACTTTGAAACTGCAGTATTTTTGGTTTTGCATCAAGTTTTATGTAACTAGTTTCTATGTTTTTCTACCTGAATCGGCTCTGTCGGAGCTTCAGAGCAGCCTGTGAATGCAGCATGTGTCCAGGCTTCCAGCCGACTGCAGGAACTCATTTCACACAACAAGCAGAGTTTGAGGAAGCAGGCTTTTCTTTAAGCACTGGTCTGTTTCTTTTTCCCTTCCTGTGTCTGTCGGAGAAATGCTGGTTTTTAACATGAAATAACTTAATTGTGTTTTACCGGCCAGTCTATTTATTTTTGAGAGGAGACAATCTCTGCCTACAGTTTGAAGACAGTTTAGCACAGCATGTGAGCCTAGCAGCTAACAGCTCATACAAACAAGCTAAAAAGGAGGCTGTCTGTGTGCCGTTTAACCGTAGCTTAGCTTGCTACAAATTAAAAAAATTTTCAAACTCTTGTGTAGTGCTGCTGCTGCTGCTGCTGCTGCTGCTGCTGCTGCTAACAACCAGGCCCTCCCCTCTAGCAGCTACGGTTCAGACAGCAGTGCAGCAAAAGGAGAGGAGATCTGATACTTACTGGATCTCCTCTCTCCTTTTGCTGCACTGAGCTTGTTTGTATGTATTGTATTTGTATTGTAACTGTCTAGAAACTGTAGGCAGAGACAATAAAGCTATTTGCTTGCTTCCTCAAAGTCTGCTCCTAAACTCTTCTTGCTCAGTGAAATGAGTAACTGCAGTGTTGTACTCAGCGGGGAGGTGTGGACACATGGTGTGCTCCACTCCGACAGAGCCAATTCAGGGAGAAATACATCAAAACTAGCTACATAAAACTTGATGCAAACCA
Source organism: Naso thynnoides (assembly GCA_029783665.1). Classification (NCBI taxonomy): domain Eukaryota; kingdom Metazoa; phylum Chordata; class Actinopteri; order Acanthuriformes; family Acanthuridae; genus Naso; species Naso thynnoides. The sequence continues at coordinate 33,850,346 of JAQLOL010000001.1, forward strand.
CAAAATGAAGCAATTTCAAAGTGCATATTGAACCGGGGATGGCGTACCGTAGTCTGGCCACTGGCCAATCACTATGACTGACAAATGATTGCTCTCTGAGCTACCTGCTTGCACTACACTCTTGCTAACTCATAGGCTGGAACACTTTATGACTTTAGATAAGTAGTGAGTTGCATGACTTAGCCACTCTATTGTAAATTTAACTTGGAATGAGTCTAAAAAAACATTGATGACGGCTTAGAGTGATCAGATGATTTGTTAAAGGCTAACTGATGAACAGCCACAAACAATTAGCCTATGTCTCTATAAACTCGACATAGCTTCAGAAATGATTTAGCACTTCTCAATGTTGCACGTGCGTCTCTGAAGGCAGACGGAAGTTGCGCCGGACGTGGAGACCTTTTCTGGAAGTCAGTTAGTTACTCAGTTTCTGTACCTGGAGGCAGGTAGTCACCTCTCAGCGTCTGTAACACTAAAATGACCAAAGCAAATTCTAACTGCAACTGTTGTGTACCTCTTGTAAAACCAACAAACAACAGCAACCGTAGGCCTACTTGAGCTTCCATAGCCTCCCTGGTGACAGAACTAAAAGGAAGAAGTGGTTTGAAGCGATTCATCGGGATAAAAGTCGGAATTTAACAATACTCAGAGGCAGCACATGTGTTTGCAGCTTGCACTTTACCGAGGCAGACTTTATTCCATCTACCGGTCATAAGCGGTTGAAGAACGGGGCCATGCCGTCGTTGGAATAACTGGGGAGTCTCACCGCGGGAGTCCGTACCTGAGAAAGAAACAAATCTAACAGGTGTTGTGGGTTGCGACCAGGGACGGACTGGCCATTGGGCCATGTGGGCAAATGCCACAGCGGCCGCCTGTTGAGGCAGCCTCGGAGTGTGGCCTGTGTAAATAATAAAAAAATAACGCATTGTGTAAATAAAAATAATGCGGTCGGCCGGCGACCGCGCTCCGCAGCTGCATAAATTAATAAATAAATACAACGGCCACCTGATGATGTGGCCGCCAATACTTAAATAAATAATAATTAATAATAATAATAATAATAATAATAATAACAATAATAATAATAACGCAGAGTAG
>JAQLOL010000001.1:33851543-33864349 GCA_029783665.1 Naso thynnoides
AAGAAATACAACTACTACTACTACTACTAATGATAATAATAACAATGTTCCAGAGGTCAACTTAGTTAAAAATATCAAAGTAGGAACACAGTCTTACAGTTTTAGTGGCTTCTTTGTTTTTTGCTGTTGTTACAGTGTCAAACCTATACTTACCCTAACAAGCAGCAAAAAGTCAGACTCATAAGAAGCAAAGAAAATGTAGGTCCTTTCAAACATACAGATAGACTGCTGGGAGAGGTTTGGTTTCACCCTCAAATTGCTAATACCTAAATGTAACAAAACAATGCTTCATAATTTTTTTTAAGAATTTTTTTTACCCATATTATACACACTTGTAAATATTCTGCATTTTTTTAAATTTATGCACTGGCATGTGACCCATGGGCTTATGTCAAAGGTTTATTATTTCCATAGTGTACTGGTAACATGTATCTGATTCTGCGTCAGATGGTTTCAATTTCTTTCTCTCTTCTTTTTCTGTGTGTCCTTTGTGGGCATTGGTAGTTTGCAAGCGCTTATTATTTTATGTAATCCCTGAAAATTAGAAAAAAAATAAAACTGTGAAAAAAATTTAAATTTCTTTCTCTCCTCTTGTTACCTGAAAATCTCATACAGGTGCACTGGATGCTGCGTCTGGATGTATACAGCAACTGGAAGCAAAACTTCAGAGGTTGGAAACAGAGCGGACACGACTGAAAGTTAGCCATTTGCATTTTAATAAGTTTTGTGTATCTGATGAGGACATCTACTTCTACACAAGATTCCCCTCAAAAGAGGTATTTCATTCCTTCTGGGAGACTCTTCAACCATCTGCGTCCATGCTGGTGTACTGGTCAAAGGCGCAAGAAAAGGGATAAAAATATTTACTCCCGTCTTTTCCAAATTCAGCACACAGCTTGCAGCTATGTGACGAGTTTTTCCTTTACTGTTGCCGTGTTGCTGCAGGCCTGAAAGAGAAGGTGCTGGCCGACATCTTTCAGGTCAGCATGTCCACAGTCACCAGCATTGTCATAACTTGGGCTAACTACCTCTACCTTGTGCTCAGCTCCTCGCCCGTCTAGATGAGCAAAGAACAAGTGAAGTCCACCATGCCTCAGAAATTCAAGCAGTACTGTCCAGAGGTGAGGGTAATCATTGACTGTACAGAGGTGCAGTGCCAGAGTTTGTCATCCCTCGCCATCCAATCAGAGTGTTCCTTGAGCAATGAAAACACTAAAACCTACAAGGAGCTGGTTGGGATTGCTCCGTGTGGTGCAGTGACTTTTGTGTCCAGTCTTTACACGGGCCCAATCTCAGACCAAGAACTCATTGAACGGTGTGGGATACTCGACTTACTGGAGGCGGGAGACGGCTGCATCACAGACAAAGAGCTGTCCGTTCAGAAGAGGCTCCCTGGCCGTGGGGAAAAACTGATCATAACCCCCTTTCAAACCTCAGCACAGTTTAGCAAAGAATTTGCTCTGAAAACCCAAGCTGTGGCTCGACTTCGAACTCTGGTGAAACGAGCAATCAGACGAGTGAAAGAATTCAACATTTGGAAAGACACTCTTCCTGTGTCGTTGTCTGGGACAGTCAACCAGCTGTGGATCAGCTGCTGGTTGATGACCAACTTTCAGGGATTACTTTGATTTCAAGTGTCACATACTTATGTTCAGATTATGAATGTATGACTGTTTTAAGTCATTGCCATCTCTGTCAGAGAGATGAACACAGTGAGCCACACTGTGGTTGTACGGAGATTAGATATCTTCTCTTTGTCCTGTTTTGTTTTTTTTGCTGCTTTGCCCTCTGAACAGTACTGTGACTACTGCTGGACAATGTTCATACTCTCTATTACTTTTTATTTTATATTTACTTATTCTAAAGCAGATTTTTATTTTTACAACATCTAGTATGAAAGCTGCATACTCAATAATACATAAAAATATCCTGTTCTATTATATTGCATTCTTTTCTCTCTTTGTCTATCAAAAGACTGTAAATGATATTAGCTGTAAGTGGACCAACAGTGAACGGAGGTTAAACCTACTTTATTTTGTGCTTAATCTCATAAAATAACCTGCATCGACTGGAGCACTTCTCACTTCTGTTGACAACCTCTGTTTAAAACGTCAGACAGATAAGTAAAGTTTGCCTCAGTCATCATCAAACACAAGAGGCTTGTTTATATTTTCATGCTGTCTTTTATTATCTGAATAATAGAATACATTTTAATCAGTCGTGTCGTGGGCCTTCTATACGCTGCTTACACACAGCATATTAAAAAGAGCAGCAAGTTATTTTAGCTTACATTACGCTGTTATTTGAACATTTCAGCCCTTAAAAAAATTCTGCTACCCTCTCACTATTTTTCTCATTAACATTTCAGTAAATCACAGTGCAAAAAAGTTATTTAGTGGACATACAGACATTTACACCCAATATTTGTACACAGTGCTGCATTTGAAAACCATCTTTAAGCACAACTCTGATAAATGAGCATGTCTTAAAACTGCCAATGGCATTCATCTACTATCTCCAAGAGAGGGCGCCATTTTGTTAATAACTCTATACAGACACATGGCTATCAAATCAAGGCAAGTGGCATCCAATACAAACACGCGAGGAATGAATTACAATAAAAACACAATGTGTTGAGTTCAAAAAGAAAAAAACATCACTGTTTCATCAGTAGCATCAACATTTCTATTTTTACAGAGAATAGAGCAGTGATAGGCTCATCACACACACACGGCGGGTTCTGGACAGCCTTAGAGGTTTCAGAGAATACTTTTCACTTCCAGTCAATAATTTCCTGCAATAAAAACAATAAAACACCAGTCAAATATCTTTTTTAGTTTAATTATTCCTGATGGTCTTTGTTTATCAGAGCTTGTATTCATCAAAGGTGGACTTTACACTTTTCATCTTTAATATTTCAGAGGGAAATATTTTACATTTTTCAAAAATATTGTACATGTGACTCCACTGTCCCCCTCTGACCTCCCTTCTTTCTTTGTTTCTCTTGTCACTTGTGTCTTTTACCTCCCTAACGCTGAAGTAACAAGTTTTTGTCAGACCTTTTCCTCTTTATACCAGTGTACATTTACTAAAAACAAGACAGCAGGACTGTTACATGAAACTAAATTTTTCAACGTGTTATTTACTGCCTATATTCAAGGAAAAGATCTATAAACTTCTTCTAAAGCTGGTAATCAATGCAAGTGATGGAAAGACGTACAGTTTCTCAGCTGTTCTCACTCCATGATCCCAGAGTTGCTGAGGTAAACATCAGTGAAGGGCAGGAAGTCAGTCTGTTCTGTGTGTGGACTGCTGGTGTGCTGGATAAACTGCTGCAGGTTACACTGTCTCAGCTCCTTGTTCAGTTCGTCAACCGTCTCCCATCTGTCCTAGAGGATAAAGAAGATTTCATATATCCAACAGCACCAACTTTGGCTTTAATACATTTTTAAGTTAAGTGCAGGTATGAGCCCCTCCACCCACTATCCATGTTCTCTGTACTGGAGAGTCTTTCCATGACATTTGTTCACAACAAGAAAACAATCATATTGTCACTTGAATCTCACGTGAAAAGTGGACATCACAGTGAGATTTAGTGATCATGACAGACCTTGTTATTTATTTCTCCATTTCAAAGCAGCATACACCTATATTACTAGGTGTAACACTGTCTCAAAATAACGTAAGTTAATTTGCATGAGAAAATATGTCAAACATTAAACACCCATGCTAATTACTTTAAATAACATAAGGGTGAATTGATAATGATATCTGCAAACTATTTACTGCAAGAACAAAATTTTGATAATGTATATCATTTTTTATACAAAGGCCAAGTTCCTGTGGATATTAAAACATTGTTACACAGAAAACAATATTTTAACTGATCTTTTAGGAACTACTGAAAAATGTAGGTGGTGTGGTGACTTTTTGCAGCTCATGTGACAAAGCATATTAGCACCAGTTTTCCTCTTCTGTCAAATGTCAGCACCGTCAGGATTTATGGAAGCTGAGAGCGGCCATGGTCGCTACTATCTGAATGTGCTGATCTGAATGTTATCTCTAACAGACAGACACAGTGCAGGTTCTGCCTGTGTTAGACCTCGACTGAAGCACAGTCTGATGCAGTGATCAATAGTAGCCTACTCTGTTTTGTGACATTTTCAGCAAGACTACTTTCAGGTGTCAAGCGCCATCTACATGCTGGCCCTAGTGGCACTCCAGATCTCTGATAAAAAATTATAAGAAAAGAGGAAACAGTAGGCTTTTTTTAAGCCTGTTATCCAGTCTTGTTGGGATAATGGCTTGTTTTCTCTTGATAACAGGTTAAATAAATGCGTTATCCCAGGAAAATGAGCTGTTATCCCATGATAATGAAAGGTTTTGGGGTTTTTTTTGATCTCGAGATAACAGAATGAAATAACATAGTAGTGACCATCGTCACTCTCTGTCTCTGTAACGACTGTCTGCTTTGGGTCAATTGAGTAAATCTGCACAAAAGCAGATGTGCACATGTGCTTCACCTCCATAAGGGGAATCTACTGATTGTGATTATAGGAAACAGATTGATTTGGTTCTGAATCATCATAAACTCCGCTGTGACTGAGCCCTTAAGAAGATTATTACATAATGGAAAAAGTTGTACCTGTAGCCTCTCCTCTGCAGCTTGTAGCTCCCTCTGTGTTGCTGATAACAATGTACCCAGTTCTTCTCCCTGCTGCAGGCGGTGATGGAGCTCCTGCTTCAGGGGAACCAGGACTTCGTCTGGCTGCGGAGTGCCCGCCCAAGATCGTTGCCTGTCAGCTATGAGTTTTAGATCCTGTTCTAGATGTGCAGAGCGGGCTTGGAGCTCCTCGATTTGATAACTGTGATTATCCATAAAAGAGTCTATCTGGTGTAGACGTCTGTGCATATCTGTTGAAAACATGCAGATTTAGAAATATCAGAGTAAAGAGTTGTTTGTTAAAAAAAAAAAAGGAAAAAGATTTAAACACATACCTTGTTCTCTGTCCATCTCTGCCTGTAACTGTTCCTCCCAGAGCTCAATGTGCTTCAGCTCTGCTTCATTTTGCCTCAGCTGCTGCCCAAGCTCGTCCAGTTCCCCAGCAGGAACCACAGTCAAACTGGGAATTGTGACTGAGGACCCCTTCCACTCCAACAGGTCTGTCTCTCTTTCCAGAGCTTGAAGCTGGATCTCCAGCTCTTGCAGCCTTCTCTGTTGCTGCAGAATAATCCTAAACACCTCATCTTTAGAGGAGGAAGAGGGAATAGTCTTCACAGGGTGGAAAGGGTCCAGGTAAGAGACAGGGGAAGCTCTTGGTTCTGGAGATGCTCGGGGTGAGGGAGACCAGGCCCTGTCCGGTTTCTTCCTCCTGGGAAATGTTGAAGGACCCAGACTGAAGGTGAGAGCCTTGTGTGGCTCCCTGCGTTTGAGGGGCTCTGGTTCTGATGGTCTGGGCAGAGGAAGACGTCTCTCTCTGGTGGGTGTTTCCGGACCATCGCTGTGGCTGGGACCAATCCTCCGCAGAATGAACTGGACCTCTGCAGCCAGCTGCCCCAGTTGAGCCAGCTGATGAAGAGGACAGTCATCAGCAACCAGCTGTCTCTCAGTTCCTCGTAACCTTAAGATAAGAATATAACGACCTGTCTGACCTGTGGAAAAAAAGAGATGCTAAAATTTACTTGTCTCCACCAGAGTTTGCAGTGATCCCAAAACAATTTCACCCTGCAAATAAAATCTGTAAGACAAAGTAAAGGACACACTGATGACGATGTTGCAATTTGAAGAGTGTAAATTGAAGATATATACTTTATGTATGTAAAGTTTTTCCACAATTGGCACCTGAGAAAATTCTGTAGTGTCATTAAAATTAGAGTTTATCCAACAGGGAATGTGCTCAGCAAATCTAACAAGATCACTCATTTAGATATTTCATGTTGACAGTTTGACCTGACGGTGGTGTTAAAGGAAAAGCTAATGTAATGTCCAAAACAGACAGTGTTTCTTCTCTAGGAGTGATTAATGCTCAGTGAATTTTATAACATAAAAATAGAGAGACTTACCAATTGCTTGTGCCAGAGCTATGACGACATCCTGGCAGGAAGTGTTCCGTGATAGGCCACACACCACCCTAACCACACCGTCCACCCACACCTTCAGCTCCATCACTCCCTCAGCAACACCAGTGACCTGCATGAGAAACACGCACATGAGTAAATTCAACATAGCTATGCAAACCTGCATCAGTGTAACTTTAAAAAAATGATAACCATTAGGTCCAAATGAAATTGCAAACCAGTAAGAAAACACAAGATACAATATCCCCCAAAATCAAAATCATCAGCATTCAACTCAGTGACATGACATAATCAATCTGTCAGCTGTCAAAGACTGACATCATGGCATCTATCTGTAGTGACTGGAACTTTTTGTCAATGTTGCAAATACATTGACTTGCAGTGGTGGAAAATGTTTTCAGGGTTTATTTAATGACAAATATGACAGTTCAAATTAGCCCTAACAAATTCAAAAGTGTTCTAATGTGAACTTAATGTACTTAAAACATCAAAGTAAAAGTACTCGTGATTCAGGTGCTCATTCGGAGTAGAAATTGGAGACACATGAGTAAGGTACAGCTACCTCTGAATTGTACTTAAGTGTGGTACTTGGGTATATGTACTTGTAATTGTACACTTGATTGATCACATATTTAATTTAGTGTAACAGCTATTAGAATACAGTAGTAGTCATTTCACTCAGGGTATTTTATTGATTAATGGTCAATTTTATATCTAGATATCAAATGTGCAGTACCCCTAACCATGTAATATAATTACATTAATATAGTATAATATAATTGTTTTGTTTTTGTTTTTTTCTTCCACATCCCTACTCACTCCTCAAACTTTTGTATTTTTTGAGTTATGTTTAGTTAAATATAGCTTGTGCACTGTGTCTTAGTAACAGCTGTCAGTGAGCTGCAGGAGGGAAGGGTGGAAGCTAGCAAAGCCAATTAACAATTGGTGCAGGACTGATTTAGGAAGAAAAGTTTTGACAAATACAAGTCAGCTTTAGGAGGGATTTTGCATTCCACTTCGGGCTTTGTTGCTGAAGTTTTGTCAGAAGACTTGGTTAGTTTTGAGTAACGTTAACGCTAGCTAACGTTAGCTGTGTTATTTTGTGTGTTTCAAGGCAAATGTGTTAGCCAAACTTGTCGCATTGCCAGTTAGTCTAAATTTTTAAGTTTGTTTTGGCCTGTGTGTTTTACTTATTTACCAGTGACCAATGAGTTTACCAGCAAATGTAATTTCTGCCGCTAGAGGTCTCTCAGATTCGTTTCATTCATTGTTAAACAGCCTCCAGATGAAAATCTCTGTGAGTGGCTCAGATAGAAATGTTCACAGACGAGGTAACATTAATATAAAGTTTGATTCACGTTACATTTGGCTAGGTTTACTGACTTCCTTCCTCACTCTCTGATGGCTGTTACCATGGAAGTTAGACAGGAGACAAATGACATGCACTATTAGCTTGAATAAAATGATAGATTTTTTTTAGTTTGAAGATTGTTAGAAACATTTGGGATAATTCAAGAGCACAACTCAACAAAGATGTAGTTGTTTGACATTAAATGTGAAAAAAGTGTTTGGCTCACATTTTATACATTTAAGGCTTTTGCGTTATAGTAAGCGAGAAACAGTTTAGCAAGTACGACAGTTAACCTACCCATTAGTTGCATTTGTCTTCAACATAAGTATTTCAACTTTTGCAAGAGTTATGCTAGCTTTTCTTCACTCAGAGGCAAATGTACTTTTTCTCCTCAACATTTATCTGATGGTGAGACCGGTTACAGAACATTCAAAACCAGATAAGATCATAAGATACTGAGGTTCGATGAAGAACACTCACTAAGACAAAAACAGCACACTGTTAAAACTCAGTGTGTACTTTATTAACCAAACTGTAATTATTAACTACGAATGTTAGAATAAGCTCAAACAACCAAAAGTGACTGCTACTTCGATCCTATCAGCCACTGTGAGCAGACCCTTTATAAATGCTTTTAAAAGTCTGTAGATTGAGGTGATTCTTCTGTACAATTCTAAATAACGATAATGAAAATAACAGAGCTCTGAAAATCTGGATGGAAATAAAATCATTTTGCCCGACTGAAACAAGTTTTTTTCTGACTTAAGCTTCAGACATGGGAAAGACTGATGAGTTTGAACAGGTCCGGAGCGTTTGAACTTTGTTTTCAGAAACTGATGAAGTCAGTTTGTGAAGCTGCTTTATGTTTGTATGAGAGGACACACAGGTTTGCTTCAGGCAGGAATGTGGCAGAACATGCTGACATTCCTGGAAGACTCAGACTCCGCCCACACATACCTCCTCTCTCTGTTTACTATCTTCCACTGTTCAGTCATTTTCAGTATCACTATCACTCAGAAGATAATACAGAGGAGCCTCAACTCCTTCAAACCTTTAAAACTACAACAAAAACACAATGTATGTAATAACAATCATGACTTTCGGTAACTTTGAAAGGTATGTAAGATCTAAAACTGGTCACCTTGTTCCTCTTTTCTATAAATATTTATCTTTAGTTTGCTTTGTTGGCCTATTTTTTTTTTTTTTTTTGGTGCACCTTCTCTTTAGCCTGACTGGAGCTGATGCAAATTGTTTTCAATCTAATTAAAGTATTCTGACTTCTACGCAAAGACACTCTCATACCATCATCGGCAATATCGATTTTAAATTAAGACAAATGAATGTAAAAATAAATAAACAGAGTTTAAACTAAAAGTCTCATAAACAAATCAACTGGTGTTTACACTAGAAATAAAGATCAACAATGAAACCTTTTACCATCTGAAGAACTGATTCTGATGTTTTAGGACACACTCATTAGTGCCATTCGACCTGGTTTCAGGGTCATTAGAGCTCATAGAGGAATTTTCACACACTCACCTGTTAGTTGAAGCTTTTCTCAGTTTCATTGATGGTTCCTGTTCTTCCTCACTGCTGTGTGTTCAGGCTGGTGGGCAGCTGTGACCCAAAACATTAACCTACAGACACAAGCAGGGGAGGAGGAGGAGGAGGAGGAGGAGGAGTGAAGCTGAGGAATGCAGCCTTTCTGGATGAGCTTCATGAAAAGTGATGTCACTTCGAAAATGGTTGGTGGTACTCAAGTACATTAACCCCAGTACAACAAAGAGATTTTTTTTTTTTTTTTTTTACCTCAGAGGGAAATAAAACAACCCTAAGTTTATATCTTGTGCTAAATTTGTCGATTTAGATTTAGATTTAGATTTTAGTTTAAGCGAGGTATTATACATTTTTGTACATCATCCCTCTTTCAGTATTTTTGTCTTTTTTCTTCTCCTTTATGAAAATCATCAAAACCTGACAAACTAAACTCTACTGTTCTTTACCATCAGAAGTTTTGCTGTGGATACATCTCTAGGGTTTTTTTTTAGCCAACTCTTTAATTTTACTGAAGAAAAGTTTTGAACATTTAACATCTCTTAACAGTGATGTCACTGACACTGAAACTGAACCCCTCCCACTGTGACTAAAGGATAAAAACTTACAAGAGTGGCTCTTATTGCCGCCCTCTTTTTTTTATCCAGATATTCACCATTTCATTCTGCAAGTAAACAATGTGTGTGTTTACAGCTGTTCATTAAAGTTTTCACTTTTTTTATTGGTATTTACTTTATTTTAATTCTATTCAAATTGAGGGCAAAATATACTTCACTGGATGTATACATTAGGTGTCGTCCTGTTGGAAATAAATAAACATGAAAGTAACCAGAGCTGCAACCAATGATATGTTTTAACTGATTAATCTGCAGATTATTTTCCTAATCAATCAATTTGGCTTAAATTTAGCTAGTTTGGTCCTTAATGTGAATATTGGGGAAATTGTACATGTCTTGACAAATTTGCTTGTCAAATGCTAAGTGACACAGCAGCAGCTAAATGCTAAACTTTCACATAAATCTGCAGCTATGACCAATGTCATTTCTTAATGTGTGTTTAATGTGTTTTAAGTGTCATAAGAAAGAAGAGAATCAAGCCAAATATGCAATGTGGTTGTTTATCATCTGAAAAATTCCTTACTGGTATGGGTGGGTATACAAATGTTGGAATATGTCTGTTTTATAGTTGTATGCAAATCTATATGTGTTATCTGAGTATCTGTTGGCTAATTGTGATCCTTTAGTCCTACATTTCAGTGCCCTTGGTCTGGAAAGAATTTTGTGCACCTTCCCTCTGGTCATTGTGGACTTCATGTGCTTTGAGTGCCACCTTGTGGCTGTTTTCCGAAGTGGTAAGTGATAGTTTGTTAATGTAGACTTAAGGTCCTGTACAATATTTGGTGCAGCCAATACACAGCATCTTATCAAGCTAAGTAATTGTCCCTTTAGGAGAACTAAAGTTGATTTTTGCTTCAGATCTGACACAGCTGGGAGGTACTAATGTGACTCTTATGTCTCTGATTTCTTGTGTTCTCAAGCAGCAGAAGGCTTAATTGCACTTAACCGTATAACTGTGCTTTTATGCTATTCATTCATAGTCAAGTAGTCAATAGTAATCGCTTCCTATATGCTTTTTTAAACTCATCATCTGTCTAAAAAACATTATAAGATGTTTAACTTGAGCAACAGACCAGAAGATGCTGTTGTTTCATTTAGAACATATTTAATCATGAGCAACAAAGTCAGTTACATCTCATACATTTCTTATTCATGGGCTTTTAACAAATGCTTTGACAGATACAAATGTCTTACATAAACCCCAAAATAAAACAGTCAAACATTTCATTTAAAAAATGATTAATGTTTATGTTTGAAAATATTTGATTAACATGGTCATTGTTATGTCTTCTACACATTATTTGTCCAAAAGAATAAAAATTATGAGTTAAACAACAGGGATCATTGAGATGACACACAAAGTAAAAAGTCATTTGCTCTATTGTACATTTCAACTTATAGCCATTTACTCTCCTTTCACACAGTTGCTTCCTCTGGTTATATTTAACAAGATATAAAAAGAAATTAGAAAAATGTAAGTAGTGACAGATAGTAGAAAACATAATCTGATCTTTTGGTCTATGTACTCCACAGGCCTAAATCGTCAGGATCTGGGCACCCACGTCATGTAAGTTTGAAAGCACTACTTCAAACGAATAAAACAAGAAAAACTGGTAAAAAGCAAAAAGCAAATTGGTCAGCATTAATACTTTTTTATTCACTAACTGTTATTAAATATACTTTTTTTAAATCGTATTTTTTTAAATAAAACACGACCTTGCAAGTAGAAACTGGGAATCACAGTGTTCAGTCTTAAAGTCTATGTATGAAATAACTGTGTCAACATATTCATCACGAAACATTTCATGTCCTTATTTATGCAGCCATAAGAGACATGAAAAAAATAAAATATAAACAATGAACAAAGCAAAACAAAAATATTTAATATGACACAACATGATGTCTTGTTTCATATGATCCCTTCATTTTCCCAGTCAGCATAATAATTGTGTATCTAAGGTTACTACTCAGGTAGGCACATGACGAAAGAAGGAAAAAATCTGACCACCACAGACCAAGAAATAAAGCAAAACAAAACATGATCTCTTTGTAAATAATGTTTGTAGCACATCATTGTCTTTTTCATTATCTTTGTCATTAACATTATCTTGGACACAGGTCATTATGTATCAGTACTTATGGAAAATTATTAAATGATAACAAAACATTTTTTTAATGCTTAAAAATTCAAACAAAACAAAAATTATACTCCAACATAGCGACCTCCAACTTCTTAACTTCTCTGCAACTCATCGCTTGTTTTTATTGTGTTTACAAAACAAAAGGATGCCACAGTTCTGTCAGATGCTGGTTTAGTAATTATTTGTGTGTGAACTACAAATTCTGTAACATGAACAAAACAACAAACACTGACAATTAAATCATAAGTGTTTTTGACTAATTTTTTTGAGAAAAGCTTTCAGAATATCAAAACTGTATTTCATTACAATAAAAAAGTTCAAAGATCTCTAGTTTTCAAAATAGTCATAAAAATTAAGCAAAGCTGAGTTCCATAGCATGTTCAGATACAGTTGCAGTTACACTTGTTTGAATAAAATTCCTCCATGTTTTATTGTTTTGCCTGAAAATTTCTTTTCAGATTGTACATGGTGTATTTTCTGTTGAAGGCCTCCTTTAATCCTTTCAGTGCTTGTATACCTGTGATGCTCTGCCAGGCCTGTGGAACATCAGCTGGCTTGGCTTTTAACTCATGAGCAAATTTGTCATTGTATTGCACAAGGACATACTTCCAGTCGTCAGGTGTCTCTGTGCTGGGGTCTGGAGGAATGTGCCAGTCTGGATAGAAGCTGGCACACTCCTTGTAAGTATCTTTAGTATCTGTGTGTCTGAATTTTCTTTCACTTTGCACGTCTGTTGTACAGAGTGTTTCAACCAGCTTTGCAGTGTGTACATTCCTACAACTACCAAGACCTTGTGGCCAATAAACAGCTGCATGATGCTGACTGTTACTTTTGCCTTCAGCCTCACAAGGAACTTTACATAATGGACATTGTTGTCCACAGCCAAACACCCGTTTGAAAAGCTCCTCTTGTGGTTTGATTGGAAGTTTGTTCAGAGTCTCAATGATGTCCTCAGAGTTTGAAATTTCCTGATCAAGTTGTTTTTTTAGCTGGTCTATTGATATCTTGAGGCGGTTAATAAAAGGATGGCAGGTGCTTTGGATTTGAAACAGAGTGTTTCTTTTC
>JAQLOL010000001.1:33871379-33888348 GCA_029783665.1 Naso thynnoides
TTGCAACTAATTTTTTTTTTTTTTTTTTAAACCCACATCACCACAATAACACCACATATGACCACATTACTGTTTTTGGTTCTGTTATGTGGCTTTGAAATGTCGTAAATTTCTTGAGTCTCAACAACAGCTTTGTACCGCCCCTGGCTCTGGAAATCGATTTTATATATAAGAGAAGAACCACAGTTTCAAAGCACAAGGCAAGGCCAGAAAAATTAAGCCCACTCGGCGGAGTGGGCGGAGTCTGTGTTCTGGGCCCAGGCTTAAAAAAAAAACAGAGCTTTAATTAAAAGAATTATGCTAAAAATATACTACTGCACAATGATAATTAGTACATAAGTAGTACAATAGTCATTAATACTAGATAATACATTTTGGCTTATTCTAATGTTGTATGCCAATGTTATACTTATTGTATATGTGTGAGATTTGTAAAGCACATTATGAACATAGCTTTGCAAAGAAAATTAAGAATTAGCTCTAACCATCATTTACAGTGAAAATGAATTAAATTTTATTGGCTTTTTCAGTCTGTTTGCTGCCATGACACTCTATTTTGAGTTATTATCATTAGCATTATTATTGGTAGTAGTAGTAGTAGTAGTAGAGTTTTGAGTACCTGGTTCACCTTTGGGACCTGTAAGAAGAAACCAGAGAAGCTGTTAGAAAGGGCTAAAAATAAAAACCATGATAAACAGATAACGATCAGTTCAGTTAATAATGCTAGTAAAAATTGCAGGATTTTTTTTTTACTCGGCCTTGACTGAATATATGTTTTGAGGATACTGTTATCTACTAATGTTGGAAAATTAAGTATGGTGCAAATAACAGATACATGGGAAGGGTGGAGGTAATTGTTAGCAAATATTATTCATATTCCGTCAGTAGCTGTCATCAGTCTGTTTCTCCATTTATATACTGATTTATAAACAATTTATCATACCTGGAAGACCCCGAGCTCCACTGTCACCTTGACGTCCAGGAGGTCCAGCAGGCCCTCGAGGACCCGGCAGCCCATTGAAGCCTCTTTCTCCTGGTGGTCCTGGGGGTCCGGGTAGGCCTGTGCAATAATATTGATGATATGTCTGACAAGTGACTAAATATCAACTCACAAAGGTCTGGGTGATATGGCCTGCTTGATGCACCTCTTTCTACAGTACCCAAATTCCAAAGACACTTTCACTAGGATTTCTTTTTTGGGCTTTTTCCTGGAACTCTCTCCATTCTCATATTAACATGGGTTCAGAACTGAAAAAGGTGATTTCCAACCAAATCTAATAAACAGCAGGTCTTCTTCAGAAACTGAGGAGGGCGTGTCAAATTATTCAAGTTGTTGTGCAAAGTGCATCTGCTACGTTGGTAACAATAGTTCTGCTTAAAACTTTTGGATAAGCCACCATCTTATCAGACGCATCAAGGTTCCAAGAGTCGATAATGAAACTAGTTCAAGAGCCAGAGCTAATGTGATGGGAAAACACCCTTCACTGACTTCTGCTCTGCTTTCAGGAGGCTCTATTACAATGACTGCATCAGCCCTTCAACTACTAACAATTATCTCAAAAACTTGTTATTCTTCTTGTCTTCAAGATAACCATTCTGTTCTGGACTATCATAACACTGTTGCATCCTCTAACAGATGGAGTGAGCATATTCATTCCAGTGTCAATGTGAGAAAAACAAAAGAAATAGAAATATTACTCCAGTACCCTGTCCTCATCAATAATGAAACAACTGAAAAGTTGACAGATTCTATATATCTGAAACACACAGTAGACTTTGCTTCGACCTGCATGAAAAAAGGACTGTATTTAGCCCTCATACCTTGCCTCTGTTGTGTGAACTTGAGAATATAACTCAGTGTTTCTACGAATCATGATTCATTAACGATGTGAGCTTAAGCAGCTGAGAAAAAATTAAACACTGAAAAGTAAAGAAAAGCAAAGCTGTGTTGAACCATTAATGAGAGACTGAGCAAAGAAAAGAGGAGAATAAAACAGAGCAAAGTGGAGACCAGCTCACCGTTCAGTTTGGGCTCAGAAAAACTATTTAGGTCTTTCAAGACCTGGTTTAGGCTCGAATTCAGGTTCTTCATTCTGGTGTATACATCATCCTGGTTCTTCTGAATGAAATCCATGATGTCTCCGTGATGGATGAGTGAGTCATTTAAACCAGAAACACATGTCCACAAGCTTGATACATGCCGGTTCAGCCCTGAGTATGGGATACATAACGACAGATCGGAAATAAAGACACACTGAAACTCAGGACATAACACACAATCAGACATCCCACAACAAAGAGGAAAAAACAACTGTTTTTCATGTGCTAATAGACAGCCAGCTGACTACGGTCTGCTCTTTCCTTAAAAAACTCAGAGAGCTTCAGACTTTGCTGCTGGGTAGATAATGAAGGGGTTAAGTTAAATTTTTTGGAATAAATTCACTGTGAATCAGCAGTAAGCTCTATGCTGGGATCTTCTTTCTTTAGTGTCAAAGTACCCAGAAACACATAAAGGGGACACTACATGCTAAACCTGCTTTTCAGCTCCCACAGTAAATTCTATTTATGCAAAAATATGACAATTTACAAAGTTAGTTTAACCATTTTTAAGGGAAAACAAGTACAGGATGAACCATCAAATGAAACCACACCTTCCTTGATCTTTAAGATTGAGTCAGAGACACCATCCAGTCTTCCACAGACTCCCTCCAGCTTGGACAGCCTCTTCTCGAGCCCGTCTCCAGACCTCTTACAGTCTCCCATCTCCACAAGCAGCCTGTTCTCAAACCGTCGGACATCTCTATCCATCCCATCCAGGTGGTTACGACTGTCCTCGATGTGCTCTGTCACCTCCTGCTGGATTTTGTCCAGCTCAGAAATGATCTTGTCTTTGGTATTCCCTGTTTTGTTTTAGAGAATGAATGAGTGAATATTAGCGCAAAAAAAACAAAAAACAAAGGTACAGTAATGAAATGCAGAGAAAGTCACAGAGCTGGGCTCACCAAGATCAGTAATGACGCTGCCGTGTTTCTGCACTGTGTGTTCAAGCCCCTTAAGGGTGTCGTTGATGGAGCTGAAGGTGAGGATGACCCCGGACAGTTCACCCTGCAGTGTCTTCAGCTGGTTGTTATTGACGGTGCCTCCAATAACACTGTGGCCGTCTAAAGGTTTCTCAGCTTCCAACCCTGGTCTATGTCCAGTGGTACCACCAAGTCCTCCAGAGCTACCAGAACCACTGCCTATTACCACACATTAAAACATTTAACCATGAGGTTTCTTTGGTGTTTACTGCACTTCAAGAAACTTTTTGATAAGTCCAGAGCAGTTGAGATTTGAAAAAAATCTGAGATCTGTTTTAATCAGATTCTGCAATCCTGCAGGCTTTGGTTCTCTCACTTAACATAAAATGTAAAGCAGGCTAAAGCCTTTGTTATAAAGAATGTCAAGATTCAGCAGGCTGGTCAGGGGCCTTGCTAGGTGTTCGCATGGATGTATAAGTAACGGTTTTATCTGTACACATTTGGCACCCAACCACAGGAGATCTCTCAGTTAGGTTGTTTATTTACAAGCATACACAGAGGTCCCACAGCTGACCCACAGATCTGCATGCTATCAGAACAATGGGTGAACTTCTACTGGCTTTTCCCTTAAAAAAACGCCAGCCCTACATCAAATACAGAAAACTGATAGGGTAGTAATTTAATTACCAATTTATTTACTAATCAGAGCTCCAGATTAATTCTAAATTAAATCAATATAGTTATGAAACCTAATTAGTCTATTGGCTAATATTATTGGCTTATATATATTGGCTAATATATTGGCTTTCCCTTTTAAATGTGCTCTGAGGTGGATTTCTTTTTTTTTTTTTTTTTTTTTTGAATAGCCATAATTGAAAAGCCGTTGCATTAAAAATCCTTAACAGTGTAAAGCATCAGATAACAATCTAAACTTTGATTTAAAAAATATTATGGACTCTGTAAACACACAATGTAAAAAAGGGTAAAATCGTCGTTGCAAGGCAGTGTGCCCAGTGTGTAACAACACAAGGCCTTGCACCAGGTTTTTTAATTTTTAAATAAATTTTTTCTTTGGATAATTTCTTCACTAAGGATACTTCTAAAGTGGAATACCTACAGGTTGATAAATAATCACCATGTCGTGATTGTATGTCAAGTTGACACATCAGACAAAATTATTCAGTGTTTTTGATGACTTTAGTGAACAATCATTTGATCGGTTGACCTGACCTGTGGGGGAATCCAGGTTGGTCTTACATTGGCCGGAGCACCTTCTGACGTCATCTCGAAGCAGGCGAACTTCATCCTCCAGGTGTGAGCAGATCTGGGGGCAGCCTCCTCTGCCTGAGTCCAGTTTGGTCTGGAGTGTGTTCATGTGGCTCTGCAGGCGTTCTAGTGCATCCTGGGATTGATTCTTCAGCCTCTCCAGCTCCTCCTCCACCTTTCCGCACAACTCACAGTCCTGCCCCAGCAGCTCCACCTCGGTCACGATTCGGTTGAAATGTTCCCCATGATCCCCGGTCAGTGCCTTGATCTTACGAACATCATGACTCAGGTCCACAACCTCGGTAATGACTTACATGTTAATATTCATATTAATCACATCCACCAGCAACATAACAATGATTTCATTTCATCAGTTAAATCAGACTTTCTTTAAGACTTGAAAACAGTTCATACGAGCGCTGCTGTGTACGGTTTTAAGTGTGATGATGTAAAAAGTGAACAAAGAATGATGATAATGATTCCCAGTGGCACCGCCTATCTTTTTTATGTACTTTGGCATTCCATAAAAAACAGACCTCTGAAAACACTGACATGCTGATTCGGCGTGTTCAAATTTGAATATTCTTCTGTCTAGTAGATTATAGACAAAGGATAGACAAAATCATAACTGTTTCCTGTACTGGCTCAAAAATGGTGGAAAAATCTGCTCGCTAACAACAAAACATCAGATACACAACACATCTTTAGAAGATGAAAAAGTCTCCTGCTCAGATTGAAAATGCATGTGTTTATGCTGCATCTTGGCCAAAATGGGAAAACACAGAAAATCTCTTTCTGTGTCTGGTTTCTAAAAGCCGCACATGAAGCAGTTCTGCTTATTTGATGAATTTTGTTTTGTCACAAGAAACTTTGTGTCCTATTTTCATGATTGAATGTGCTTGTGAGTCACTGTGGATAGACATGCCAGCTAAATAAATGTAATGAGATGTAGTTTTATGTTGTTAAGAATCTATTTTTAAAACAAAGATTTATTTTTATGAAAGATAGGTAAGGTTCTCTTTTTTTACATGTTTGCAGTCCATTTCTACGTTGAAAAATTCATGTTCACAAAACATCATCAAATGATTACAGTCGTTTTATTGTTTTGTTTTTTAAAAATGAGATATCGGTATCTTACCTTGTCGTATAGAGAATCTCCCGAAACTGACAGGTCTTTGAGTCGAGTGTTGAAGTGTCGAATTTGATCCTCGTTGGCAACCACTCTCCACTCCAGTGATTTCTCTGTTGAATGTTCTCTTCCTCCTCCTGTCCCAGATAATCCACCGCCTGTGCCTCCTCTGGAAGTGTTTCCTCCTGGACGTCCTCCTTCTTTTCCACCTGCTCCCACGTCGCCTTCTTCTCCTTCTCCTCTTCCTGTAGGTCCTTCTTCTCCTTCCTCCCATCTTCCTCCTCGATCTCCCCTGTCACCAGGAGATGGCGACCTTCCCCCAGTTTCAGATCCTAAACAGCTGCATTCATCCAACCTCCGACTCAGGAAGGAGGTGCTGTTTTCCAGCTTCAGCAGCCTCTTGTCATGGTCACTCACTTTGTCTTTTACCAGCCCCACGTCCAGCTCTACGTCTGCAATCCTGAAGGCCTGGTCATCGAAGCGGTCCAGGAACACTGTCCTGAGGTCCCCCAGTTCTCTGTGAAAGTAGTCTTTAAGGTCATTCTCCAGGTATGAGCAGCTCTGCTTGGTCTGCTGCACAGTATTATTGATTCGCCGCTCAAAGTCTTTCAGCCAATTTTCCAGTCTATCCTCCATCACCCCAACATTCTTCCCATCTCCCCCGATTCCTGTTCCAGAACCAAAACCTCCCCCTCTGAAACCACCATTCTCACTGTTGCCGCTGTCACCTCCTCTGCTTAGCTCGTTGTTCAGGCGGTTCTGCAGAGCATCAAAGTTCTCTGAGGCCAAGCTGATCTTTCGCTCTGCGTCAGTGATGCGGTTCTGGAGGTCATTGACGGTGTCACAGCATCCTTGTTAACGCATCACCTCCCGTCGCAACCCATCAAGGCTCTGCCGATACCGAACATCCATAGCGTTGAGCTGCTTCTCCAGAGCTCGAATTCTCTCTTGGTCCTCCTGCTGCTGTCTACGTAGATCCTCCACACCTTCCTAGACAACACACAGTGGAGTTCATCTTACTGAATTGCACAGGTTTGACTTCATCTGTGCTGTTTTTTGCTGTCGTCCATGTTTTCTTTTAAACTCACAGTATACTAAAACTTTTAGTATAAAATTCTGCTGCTAGAGGTCTCCCATTGAAAACAATGGAAAAAAATGATGTTTGACGATGTTGTGAAAATTGTTCAGGATCACAGGATTTGTTTATTTTACTGTTGAAAAGCAAGATGTATGTAGATGAAATCATTTAATTACAAATTTCTCTGAGCTTAAACATTGTTGGAAACATTGGGGATAATGTAAGTACACAACTCAACAAAGGACATTATACCAGGGGTTGGCAACCTTTTTGATATGAAGTGCCATTTTAAAACTTTCGTGTCAGTCAGTGTGCCATAACAATCTTAATGTTGACATTAACTTTAATTAAGATACAACATCCAAATTTGAATCCCCAAGGAACTGTAATTTTATTTAACAAATGTAGGCAATGTGCAAAATAAGATTTTTAAAAATAATTTTTCTCCCATAATCAAGACATTATAATTATATATGAGGTAACTATCAGAGGTGGAAAGTAACTAATTACATTTACTTGCATTACTGTTTTGTGTACTTGTACTTTTTTAAGTAGTTTTTAAAATCTGTAATTTTACTTTTACTTAAATAGGTTTTGTTTGAAGTATTGTACTAAACTACATTTTAAATCGCATCCGTTACTGAGTAAAGAAAAAAAAAGAAAACTGTAACAATTAGTTCCTCCAAGTTTTCTGTGATCTTGTGCTGGGACTGCGTGACAGTAACTGTCCATCTGATTGGCTCTGGCTGACTAACTGCAGCGCCAGAAGGTGAACAACAGTCAGTCGCACTCACCCAGTCAACAAAGGGGGCATTTGTGCACACACATGGAGCTGGATGGAGATGGAGAGATGATATTACAACGGCCTGCAACCCCCAAAAAAGTAACTAAGTAACTTTTACTCTGAGTACATTTAAAACGAGTTACTTTTTATTTTTACTGGAGTAAATTTTACACTAGTAATTCTACTTCTACTTATGTAAAATTTAATCAAGGTAACAGTACTTCTGCTTAAGTAGATTTTTTTTCTGTTCTCTTTCCGCCCCTGATAACCATAAACAAAATTATGCGCCCTTATGAAAACATCAACTTGAAATCATTAACACTACTGACCTTCCTCTAAACTGGTCAATCAGCAGTAAACTTCAGTCAATAGTGTAAAATTTTTAACTTCCTGCAGTTACACAAGTTCTCACTTCACAAAACTGTTTTCAATGATGCTCTTATTTACAAAATGTTGCACTGACAGCAAATGTGAAAATGGCAGAATTAAGTGTAACAAACAGAAATAAGCACTATGCAAGAATGCTCCCATTCACATTCATATTTACTTCAAATCATTTAACGTGCTCATCAGCAATAAAGTAAAATCTCTGTTATTTTTAACTCCCTCTAGTCACAAATTATATGCGCAGGTCTCATTTTAGCATGCTGACTTTCTCTCAAGCTTGTAAAATGTCATAAATATGTGCACAAGACAAGAATGCTGCCATTTCTTTTAAAACATCCACAACCAAGATGAAAAGATTTTTTTTCATCTTGGATATTTTTTATTTATGTCCTACAAATTAACACATTCCTGCCA
Source organism: Naso thynnoides (assembly GCA_029783665.1). Classification (NCBI taxonomy): domain Eukaryota; kingdom Metazoa; phylum Chordata; class Actinopteri; order Acanthuriformes; family Acanthuridae; genus Naso; species Naso thynnoides. The sequence goes on from JAQLOL010000001.1 coordinate 33,879,458, forward strand.
GGCAATATGCTCCCTGGCCCTGCTTTGCTGTGCTGAGCTCCATATCCGGGGGTTGTATTTAGTCACTTTAGGTTGCACACAGGCTTTGGAGTAATTAGTCATCAAACTACTGCAGGAGAGGCTGAGCACACTCACTGCTCACAGAGATATGTTGATCTGAAGACTGTCAGTAACGCCAGTGCAGTGTTCTTGAGCCAGCTGAGCTGAACTTCTCTGGTAAAGATATCAAGCAGATGGCGACACACGAGTGCAACGAGTGGGCAGCTACAGATTTCTGGAGTAAACATCTCATTCACCTTGAGAAAGAAGGACAACACCAGTACAATTCTAAAGAAAGCCCGGGGAAAGTGCGGGGTATCCAGCAAAGGTTTGCTGCCTTTCTATCGCGCAGCAGTGGAGAGCATCCTCACCTTTGCAATTACTGTCTGGTTTGGGAATATGTTTGCAGAAGAGAAAAGGCAGCTTAACAAGGTGGTGCATACTGCATCAAAAATCACCAGGTGTGAGGTCCCATCTCTAGCATAAATCTAATAGGCCAGGCTGCAAGAAAATGGCCTAGAGATTCTAAAAGATCCCTCCCACCCACTTTACTGCCTCTTTAACTTTCTCCCCTCCTCCCTCAAGATGGAGAAGCATTAAGACAAGAAAAAACAGATTTCAGAACAGTACATATCCCAGACTGTCTGCTTCCTCAACCACTCTGGATCTAGCACTTTGGGTCATTTGATGGGTTTGAATCGTGAGACTCAAACTTAGTCATCGTGAAACTGCTGACACCCCCCCGACACACACACACACACACACACACACACACACACACTGCTGTGGTTTCCACCTGTTTTTGTAGCTCTGCAAACTTTGTCACCCACAGTGTTGAGCCCTTCAATTCAATCAACTGCATTACATGTCCTGTGTGTCCAGACAGTCCATCAGAGATAAATCCAGATCACATTCAACAAAGCTGTCAGATCTGATCAAGAAAGAGAACATAGGTTCATACTGAAATTCCCAAAAGCGTGTTGTGAACTCTGAGTAAAGCTCTTTCAAGTGTACAAGCAATGCAACTGCCAGTGGCTGTAAGAAACAGGTCATTTTAAGTGTGGACCAAAGGTCATGTCAATAATTTCAAACAACAGCCTCAGAGACATAAAGCTCATGGGCAATTTGTTAAATCATCACATGCCAAAGGTGGCGGGAAAGGTTGCCAAGCCCTGAAGTCGACCTTTAAATGTGAAAATATTATTTTATTCATTTCAGTCATTCTATTTAATTTATACTTCACATACTGCCATCTCAATACCCAGAGACGGTTGGCAGCCCACATGCTATTCTGGATCACTGGCTCATTCAATCAGAACGTGATTTGATACCTGACAGGATGAGCAGGACAGTGACACCCTCCTCTCCAACTCCCTCAGGATGTCCTCCTTCAGTAAGTTAAGCCCTCCTCCATTCAGACCTCCTCCAGGCAGACGTCCATCCAGGTCATTCCCTTTGCCATTCACCAAGTGGTTGTTAATACTGACCAGGGTTTTATCATGAGCCTGTGGTAGCAGAGGCACATTAGCTACAATCCTGAATTTAATCCAATATAACAACAACAATGGAAAAAACATCTTCATCTCATTTTGACAGCTAGAACAAACTGTGACTTCTTTGCAAATGACACATTAAGTGAACTTGTGTGTGGACTTCATCATGGTGATGGACCAATTTGGGTCCGCTGCCTTAATAGGTAATGGTTTTTGCATGATGGTTGCCCAAGAGGTAACTTCAAGGGTTTTCTAATATAAATGCAACATGTACATCCCAGTTCTACTTTTTTAAGTAATCTCTGATCCTCACATGAGCCAGAAATCCATCTGGTCCTCTACCATAATGAATATTACGATGTTGCAATGTCACCTAAAAAAAAATAGAAATATCACATTATCACATCTCTCAATCCAACAACACACCCATTACACGTTGGACACAGCAGCTAATTGGACTGATCTGATACTACAACACTTCAGTCTCATACCAGGACAAACACAGCATGAATAGCAACATCAGTGTTTAGATTTATTTATTTCTGATTCAGTGTCAATTTAATAAAACAGCTGATTTCTCAGCATTCATGGCTGTCATCCTGTTCAGAGATGTCTGAGCTCAACAGCTCCAGTTATTTACTACTGGCTTTGGTTTCAACACATAGTTTTAACTAGAGAAACAGAATAATTTTTGAAAGATTTTTTTTTTTTTTAGAGTTGAATGTATAGACAGGAGTATAAAAGAGTAATCACCTGAGTCTGAACTTTGTCTTCTGTTCTCATGAGTTTGGACTCCATAGTTCATCTTCACAAGCTTAAAATCAGAAAAATGTCTAAACTTGGGACACGACTCGAAGAAGAAGTTGTGACTTTGAAGCTAACTCTCTGTCACATGATTGGTTAACTTAGAGGAAAAATGAAACACATACTGCTGCAAAAATCTGGATGACGTTCGTTTTTGCCCATAGTGTATGTGTTCCAATATATAAACTGCATTACTTTCTGGCCACAACCCTCAAATACTCCCAGATCAAGTAGGAAACAGCGATTCACCTGTGTGCGGTTATCCAGCTGGTCCAGTTTGGTCTGAATGCTGTGAATTGTTTCTTTAATCTCTGGCTGAGCTGCATCAGCAGGGTTTCTCCCTCCAGAAGAAGTACCTCCTCCTCCTCCTCCTCCTCCTCCAGTGAAACCCGGTTTGTTGACCTCCTGCTGGAAGTGTTCCTTCATGGTGTTTAGGGTGGACTGAAGGTCCTGAAGGTTCTTGGTTAGAGTCTGGATTTTCTCCTCCATCTGCCTCATCTTCTCATTATCAGCTCGTCCTGGAAGAAAAGGGAGCAGCATCTTCAGTGCTCCAATCACAAAAGCTCTTACTGTCACACGAAAACACAGACAGGGCCAAACATCTAACAAGCAAATGAAATACAGAAGGAGCAGTTAATGGTGATCACCAGCAGAGGTCATCACAAGGTACCTCCTGTTTCTTTCTGACAGATGGAGAAAGCCTTGCTTCTAACCGCAGGTCTGATCACAGAGAAAATAATAAGGATAGCAGACCAAGACTAAAAACTACAGCATGGCTTGACAGTATGAATGATTCTGACTGACTGACACTTTCAGGTTTAATGTGCTACCTGTTCTCTAACTTGGTTTGCTCTGTCCATGATGAAAGCTGGTGTGTTTTACTAACTGAATCTTGTTCTGCTGTTAAATGTCAAGATCTATGTTGGATCTTAAAACAACTAAAAACGATCTCCAAAAGCAAGGTGCTGGTCTAACAGGAAAACTCATAAAAGTAAATCAGATCCAGTTTGTGTTGGACTTCAGATGTAATAGGTGTTTTCAGACTAAACAGTTGCAGGAACTCCCTCAGATGAACTGTCCACTGGGTAACTATACACCTTAAAGGCAAGAAACAGAAAGGCGTGTTTATGTGTATAGCACATTTTAATAACATGGCAATTCAAAGTACTTTACATTAAGCATAAAAGGCATTAAAACAAAATAGAAAACCAACACAAGACATTTTAAAAAGACATTTAAAATGCAAGTAAATGTGTTAAACTGGAAGTAAAAAGACCAAAATAGAAGAGGACAGATAAAACAGGAGAGTAAAAGTTGCAGTACATTCTAAGATTTCAACCCTCAAATTTGGTTTGATATAAGGCAGTGGCAAACAGAAAAGTCTTGAGTTGTTTTGAAAGAGCTGAGTGTTGCAGCAGACCTGCAGTTTTCTGGCAGTTTGTTCCAGATACGTGGAGCATAAAAGGTGGTTTGTCATGTTATTTTACTCTGGGGACAGAAAGTAAACCTGGCCCAGACAATCTGAGAGATCTAAGGGGTTCATACGCAGCAGCAGATCAGAAATGTATTTTGCCCTAAACCATTTTGTGCTTTATTGACCAACAGCAGTATTTTAACATCGATTCTTTGATGACTGGAAGCCAGTGTAAAGATCGGAGAACTGGAGTGATCCACTTTTTTTAGTTTTAGTAAAGACTCGAGCAGCAGCATTTTGGATAAGCTGCAGTTGTCTGATGGACTTTTTCAGGACTTTTTTAAGGAGACCCGTGAAGATGCTCTACTGAATATAATTGCATGGAGAAGTTTTTCCAAGTCCTGTGGAGACATGGGCCCTTTAATTCTTGATATACTCTTAAGGTGATAGTAAGCTGACTTTGTAATTGTCTTACTGTGGCTTTTGAAATTGAGGTCTGAGTCCTTTATTATGCTCATTACGTTACCATCTTCAACATTGTCAGATGGTTTTGCCATTGTCCAATGGTGATGCTGTTTCTTGATTTCCAATTTAACAGAATAGTCATCCTGGCGACTGTGAGGAGAATACTGGAAGAAGTGTTGGGTAACTGCAATGTTAAGAAGGCGCCTAGGATGCAGATGTTGGAGGATAGAGGGATGTGGCAGCCCAGCTTGTGATATAACTGATCTGTGACTAGGTGCCAGAAGTGTTTGACTGGTGGTGCCAGACTGCGTGTAAATAAGTGTCAGCTGTGCTCTGTGAACAGTGCATGCACCTGTCTGAGTCATTATATCCCATTTTGTGTAATTTCTTGCCCTTGCACTGTATCCTGTAAATAACCTTATACCGAAAGAGTTGTAAGTTTGTATTTTTGCATTTATGAGGATTTCATTTGCAAAAACAGATTAAAGTCATTCTAAAAATGAACTAAAACCATCTTTTTTGCGGATCCTCACCAATCTCTCACCAATCTCTCTTGGAATGTGTCCATCTGCAGGGTGGCTCTTCATTGATCTTTGCCCATACATGTATCGGGAGATGTGGCTGTTGTGTAATTTCTTGTAGACATCAGTGACACAAAGATTGAGGAAGGGGAGGAGTATGCTGCCTGAAACAGTCAGCCAATGGGAGGCTTTTATCTAGCTTCTGTTTCCTGTTACTTAGACTAGCATGTGGCGATAATTAACCATAAATCTACTCCGTGAATGCTATTAAATCTCAAAGAAGATGACAACAACAGTGACAACAACAATGTTCTTGTTATGAGCTCTGGTTCAAGTTTTGTGTCTTGTTTACACAGCTGAAGGGTTTTTCAAAATTATAGTTGCTGGCGCTAGCTTCTACCAACACTGGAGTTGGAACTAAAAAAGTTCCTCAAAATATAGTTCTAAGAACTCTGATAGTTCACGGTTTCTGATGTGCAGATGCAATAAAAAGGGAGGTTCTTAAAACTAGATTGGTAGAACTATGATATAGTTCCTGCAGTCTGAAAATGCCTGATCTTTCTACAGATTCATCAGTTTGTTAAATGTAAAACAAATACATGTAAAAGAAATCTGCTCACCGCCGTGTCCTCCACTTTGTCCAGATCCATAACTTCCTCCACCATAACTTCCTCCTCCTTGTCCATAATTTGTCCCTCCTCCTGGTCTTTGAGGTCTAGTGGTGGAAATCTGGGTTCCTGCTCCTCCAACGGGACCTTCATTGCAGTCCTCTCCACTGTAACCCTGACAACACTTCCACTCCATCTCTGTTACCATTTTGTAGGCCACTTTGTACCTTGGCCTCATGTAGGTCCGATAGCTGCAGAAACATGAGAGAACGACCTAACTGTGTGGACTAATAATCTGTTTAAACTGCACAGGAGGAAAAAAAATTACATACATTTGTCACGTAAGACACGTTAACATGTGGCATAAACATGAAAGCCTCATGTGTTCAGTTTAAAATAGAGATGTTTGATGTTCACTCTCAAGAGGATTTTAGGCCCAATTTAATGCCCAATTTGCCTCCACACACAGTCAGGAGGGTGTGGCCCGATTCAAGGCTAGTCACAACCGACGATTTGTTCAAATAATCCTCAAGTGTGTGGTGTCAATGCAATTATTTCACTGCTCCCAATCAAGTCAGAGCTTGCCCGAAATCAAATCGTAAATATCAAACATGTTTGATATTTTCGACTTCTGTTCTGGCTGCCTCTGACAGAATACCTGCAATAGCCAATAAGAGCGAGTTGACCACGACATGTCAACAACCAGATGTTGCGTACTTAGTTACCAACATGGCAACAAACATGAACACAACTGTGGAATCTAGCCAAGTGGAATATTAAAAATGAAGACCCAGCTTGTGGATTACGGCAACAACGCAAGTGCCGTCTCATGCAAGATGAACCACAACAGGGCTGACAAAGTAAAGTCGATGGCCGAAACTGACGGTGTTGGACGTAACAGGTAAGTGAATGGGTTAATGCTAACAAAGTAGCAACAACTTCTAGCATCAACTGTTAACGTTATTATTATTATTATTATTATTATTATTATTATTATTATTATTATTATTATTATCATTGTGATATCCCATGTCGCCACTGTGAAATCGTTACTACAAAAAGCAGATGTGCAGTCTCGCGGTCTGGCTGAATCGTCTAGTGTGTGCGTTCTGAGGATTAAAAAGTTTAAAATTAGTTGAAACAGTCCTTATGTCTGTGGTCTCTAACGTTTTAAAAATTAGTTAAGATTTGAAAATCCTTGAGTGTGTGGCCAGCCTGATGTATTCCTGGATAGTGATTGTTTCATCCTGGACTGTGGCTCTGACACTCACTAGTCCTCGGCCTCCCTTGATCCGCTTAGTGCACAGTCTCACGGTGCTGGACCTGGGATGAAACCCTCCATGCACTGTTAGGAGCTTTCTTGTCTTGACATCAGTGGCATCTGTCTCTTCCTTTGGCCAGTTTATTATACCAGCTGGCAGTATCTGATGGCTGGTAGGGAACACGTATTTATGGCTCAGACCTTGTTTCTCCCATTCAGCCAGCTTTTCAGGACCTGCCTTACTCGGTGTAGGTATTTGGCTGTGGCTGACTTCCTTGCGGCCTCCTCATGGTTACCAATTTGCCTGTGGAATCCCGAGGTCCTGAACATCTGCAGCGGTGGCTCAACTCCCTAAGTTCTGATAATCTTCCCTCTCTTTGATACCTTCCAACCTCACGTCTCTAGTCCGAATGGCATTCTAGTGTGTCTGTGTGTGTGTGTGTGTGTGTGTGTTTGTGTGTATATACTATATATGTATATATTCATACTCACACCACCGCCCTGCTGCATTGTCCACTCCCCCAGCTGCAGGGATGATAATCAGGCTTCACATAGGTTTCCACTCCGTCCTCGACCACACAGCTGACTGTCTTTGTCACAATGAATGCACACCAGTTCCTGTTTAAAACACACACACGCACGCGCTAAGTTTCAATCAAATGACTTGGATGTTCAGTTCAGGTCGTTCGAGCATAAACACGAATCAGTATCAGTCACTCAGCTCTTTCACACCTGCAGCTGGCTCAAAAGGGTTAGAGTTAGCTTAAAAACTCATCTCTATTCATGAGCATAGGAAACAGCATCATGAAGACACGCCACCAGTCTGTTTTTTTTAACAGGTTAGGGTTAACCTCGTTATTGAACTGAAGATGATTTGGATTTGTAAACATGTTTCTTCTACACAATGATCCATCACACAGGTGGTCATTTATTCACACCTGTACAAGCAGAATCTATAGTGTCGAAGAACCAACCAATCAGTGAGAAGTAACTGAAATCATGTATGAACACATTAGACTGATGTCTAAAAGATTCTGTTTCCACCATTCTGTTCAATTTGTAAATTCAGTTTATATTCACATATCCTGTGAATCATCTAACAGCTTAAAGAGAGTCACTAGACATAACATACTCACTTTGTTTGTGTGTGTGTGTGTGTGTGTGCGTGTGTGTGTGTGTGTGCGTGCGTGTGTGTTTATGTGCATGTGTGTAAGTGAGAGAGGGGGAGGGGAGGGAGTCATAATGTTGGTCAAATCTCAAGACATGTTTGGCGCATGATGCTGATGTGCTGATGTCATCAGTGTGGGACGATGATGAATGTGTCTCTGTGTTGGCCATGTTGGGTCAGCAGCAGACAGACTGTGTCTCTTTGTGCTTAAATTAAATTGTGCTTGGTCATTTTTTGGAGTCTAGCACAACAAGAAGGAATGTAACTTCTGCAGCTGCAGAGCGAACAGATTTTTAACAGCCAGCTGTTTAATGTTTGAGGCGACCTGTAAAAGTATTGGCTGTAAACTAAATTTAGAAACAAGTAAAACAAAGTACAGTTTGATGGTTCATCCAAAAAGAAGTTTGATTAAAGAGCACACATTAATAATAAAGTTTATTTATTATGATGACAAAGATTTGTTATGTTAGATGTAAGCATCTCAAGTGGAAGATAATTAAAACTGAGTATCACATAAATTAAAGTCATTATTGATTGATTTTATTGATAAACAGTAGCTAACTGGTTATAAATTGAATTTTAAAATAGAGTTACTACAAGAGCAGCTTCTTCTGAATAAAACTTGGTACAAATGTTGGAAAAATATGATATAACCCATCTATAAAGGCATTAATTAGTCTGTTTGCTAGTCTGTATGAATGTATAGGCTTCCTATATCTGTCTGACCAATCTATCACAAACTTCACTGGTATTATGCTAGGGAGATGTGACACATTCATTGTTAATAGATGATGGATAAACAAGTAAACAGTGGCATTATCAGCATAATGTACAATGCAGAGTGTATAGAATCAACAAACTGAATTTAGTTCATGTCTGTTTATGGTGGGATTTTCCTTTTCTTACTAAAATTTAATCAATATTAATAGAGATGAATATTTCATTCATTCTCTTTTACACCTGGTTACAAAATTAGATTTCAGTGGCAAGGCTTTTCTGTCAGCATCTCCCACAAATATTTATCACATCCAGCAACCAGAAAGTCTGATCAGCATGACCAGGCGTCACAGAAAGAGACATGCCCACCACAGAGAAAGAGGAAAGAGAGGTGGCATCAG
>JAQLOL010000001.1:33917410-33940809 GCA_029783665.1 Naso thynnoides
TGTTAGAGAAAAGAGAGAGGAGAAAGCACAGGATAGTGCGGAAAATGAAAGATATTGCAGTTTCTTCAGTCCTCGTGGTTTTGAAACCGTGACGTTTACGAGCATCGTTATCCCAAAATCGATTAATTGTGACACCCCTAAGACACACAGCAGGTCACGACACCCAAACTGAATTCACTACACTGAGGAGACTAATGATGCTACACTACAAGAGGGGATTGTCCTCAGAGCAAACTGTACCTTTGGTGATGTACCTGTCCACTGATGGCAACAACAAGAACAAAGGAGTTAGAAACAGTCTGCAGAAGTCACAAGGTTAAACTCAGCTGGATCTTTTAGCCTCTTGCCTTGTGACTAGTTCAATATGTGTGAAGTTTGCTGCAGCAGGACAGGATTTTTGTCAGATAATTTACTCATCAAGGTCAGATTTAAACTACCAGAAAAGATATTGTAGTCAAAAAAAAAGAAATGTTTATAGAAATAGGAAAAGAGTTTCAGCCACAGAGGCTGTATGTCTGGCATCAGAGCAACATTCATACAAGCTTTATGTAATCTGAGAAATCAGCCTGCATGACTTTAAATCTGCGGAGAGAAAACGACAGAGAACCACTTGACACACGTTCACCAATTACCACTCTGATATGTAACCTCGGCCAAAGTTAAGGTTCTTTCAGCCGATAGAGAGATCCTCCTCCACCTCCTCCTACCTTCATGGGCTTCAGGTCTCCATCGATCTCCACAGCGACCATCTTCTTATACCAGGAAGCTGCCAGGTTCCTCTTTATGTTCAGGTGCAGGTTTACTGGCTCCAGCAGCTCAGTGCTGGGCTGACCTGACGTCTGTTCCACACAGGTCCTAACAGACAACATGGAGCCAAAGCGTAAATGAAATTATCGCTGCTAATTGACGAATGTTATACATATTTTATTTTTATTTTTTAAATGTTGCAGTCTTGGGTTTAAGGCTGCTTTGTTTCTGAAGCTGAATGTGAATTAACTTTCTGACCTGGAGAGTTTAAGCTGAGTCAGCTGGACGTCCATGTTGTCGATGACAGCCGGCAGCGGGCATCCATCAACAGGCAGCAAAGAGAAGCTGTTTTTCACTGTGATCAGACCCAGGTCCATTACAAGTGCATTGTGGGAGATGGAAGACTGTGGGATAATGATGAGTGGAGCCTTCAGATTAATGTCCATGGCTAGACGGAAACTCTTCTGGGCGAAGTCTCGAACGCTGGATGCCGCCTTCTCTGCAGCCTGAGCTGTTGCAGCACTCAGAGCTTCTTTAGCCGTCTGGAAGTTGTTGGTAAAGTTCTAAATGAAAAGACAAGAATAAAGAAAACTGTTATTTAAATCAAAGGTAAACCAAAATTCACCAAATATAAAAATAACAAGCAACATATTAACTGTCCAAAACATATATCTTTTTTTTTTTTAAATAACCAAATGTGAAATAAACAACAGTGTCGTCCATGCTTACAAGCTATTTCAAACATGTAAAGTGTCCAAGCTGAGCCTAACATTCTTACTCAACATCTATGGTTAGAGTCTTAGATGGGGGAACTGTAGTTTCGTAACCTGTCTTCCAAATTTTCTTTCTGTATCTCTACTCTCACCATCAGTTCAGAAAAAAAATGTGTTGAAAGCATAAACCTGTAGTGCAAACCTTTATGCATTGTTTGTACTTAAAAACAAAATAACAAACCTGTTCAAAGAGAAACTAAGAACAAAGGCTTGTTCACAGTTTCACGACTTTTGGAGTAACTCTCTGACCATCTGTTTCACGTATCAGTGGGTCTCTGGCTTTCTGACATTTTTTCTGCCTAAAATTATAGAAACTAAAGACATTATTAGTCTTGGATCCCTGTTTGTCTCAATTTTTTTTTTTCCCAGGATTTTTCTGGGACATCAGTAATGATTCATCAGAATTGTGCTGATCACTGATATTTATTCCCCTTTAATGTTTTGTTTTTCACATTGTTATGAATTTATTACTTGTATTCTATAAATGTTTTTTTTTCTGGAGATCCCTTTGTGCTCTATGATTGGCAGGTGCTCTGGAAATAAAGATTAAACATTTTCTAATAATTCATTTATAACCTAAACACTTAGCTTGAACCCCTCTAACACAGCTGACAGATCTGCTTATCAGTATCAGTCACTTTAGTGAGAAAGTTAAAGTTATCGACATTCCCAAAATTACATACGTGACATTTGACTAATAAAAGATTATCTTACCTTATCATATCTGTCTAGAAGAATGTAAGCTAATTAAGAATCAGATTTGAATTCTTTCAAATCCCACAGTTGTCTCCGTCTTTATAAACCAATTCCAAAACTGTTAGCCAATATTTAGCCACTAGTCTTTCACTTTGGCTTCCCATTCATGTTTATTCACCTCTCTCAACACACATTTTAATTTGCTGCTCTTGGCCAGAGTTAAATCATAAACTCTAAACCTTTCCAGGCAAAACAAGCGAGCAAGCCCGTCAACTTTAAAAAACTGATTAAAAAATGTTAAACAGTTGACATTATTCAGCCATTTGTACCAAACTGGGGGGAAGAAAACAATGCTAATCAATAAAACTTTTAAATTCTACCACAATTACAAGCCAACTGTGACTAATATTTACATTTGAAGGATATTTAACTTGCAATATTAAGAGTTTTGGCCACTTATGTTGAAAATGTCCTCCGACCTGCGTGTGCTACCATGTGATGTGACCTACGGGTGTGTTCACAGTGTTTCTGTAACAGTGGAAATACCAGAAAGAAGCTTATTCAAAATATGGTCGAGCAAAAACTACCCTTTGATTGTTAATATGATCCTGAACATAACTTAGCACTTTACGAGGTTTTCCAAGACATGTAGCAACATTGTTAAAACTTAAAAATAAAACTAAACTGAACCATGCAGAAATGAACACCAAAATCATGAAACTGTGTAAATATGAGTGAACTAAATGAACTATGTAAACATTAAAATCACATTACAACAGCCGTGTGAAACTCACCAGCAGAGACATGATGAACTTGTGCAGGTAAACCACCTGGATGCAGCCCATATTCAACTTCACTCTGCCGTCAGTCTTGGAGGTGTCGCTGTAACCGGCGCCCTCTGTGGCATTCGGAGTCAGACTCATGGTGAAGCTGAACACCTCATCACCCACGATAGAGATGGCCTGAAGGGCACAAAGAGACAAAAAGAGTTCAACAGCCTTTATTCAACCTAATTGCAGCAGGAAAAATCATAAGTAATGTGAAGTCAAGACTGAGGACAGCCACGGATGCTCATTTCACAGAACTTCTGGTCGTTCGGCACAGCTTATCCAACGTGAATACAACATGGATACATTTTTTATGTTATAGATCTAAACTGTTGTTTTTTTTCCCATTTAATAATAAAAATAAGATGAATCACTTGAACATATTGGAGAGCTTCTCCCTCCACGTACAGCCTCCAAATAAAGAGAGGGGAGTGGAAAAAATCCTGTGCGTAATATTACTCTGCCAGTTTCTATTTGCACATACACACTTTGAATTGTGCTTACACGGTAATTATTTACTGAGTTGAAATAATATAACCTCTATAAATAGTTGTATAGTAATTGTATTTCAATTGTCATTGAATTTAAACAATACAAAAAAAGCTGGGGGTGCTGCTGCAACCCCGATGCCCCACTTTCTTTTATCTCATACGTACAAGACAAAAAATACATTTTTTCACTTGCCCCTCAGAGCTTCTGCAGACAAATAGTGCATTTTATATCTTAATAAAGCAATCAGACAGTAAACGCTGTTTCTGATTAAAGGTAACATCTGTTAGAGAAATCAACATTAACACAGCAGAGCAGTTGACTGACCTTCTTGTGAATGCTTTTGGGATCAACGTTGAGAACAATGAAATCTCTCAGATGAGCTGATAAGTGAGTTTGTGGTCCCTGCATCAGCAAGGAACCATTAATACCTGAAGGATACATCAAAATGGTTACATCAGGATGAGTGGTAACGAATGACAGCAAACAAAGACTAAGATGTGATTCTGTACCTTGGATTTTGATGTCAGCTATGTTGCAGCTCTGGTCACACACAAGAACATTGAAGGCCTCCAGCATCATCATCACCTTCAGGTCAATGACCTCACTGTCTGCAGGTGACACCAGGGCAGCTGAGAGGAAAAACAACACCATGAGACATTAAGGATAGGTTGATATGTGGAGAGCTCACAATCTGAAGACATTAGCTAGAATTTTATGCCTGGGACACACAGGACACACAGGATGCAGGAGTGGTGTGTGTGTGTGTGTGGCCTTGCTGAGCAGCTGCGACTCACGCGCAAGTTTCTGTTCACCCATAAAGCATCTCGATGCTGCGACTGCCAGCCCTATCTTTTTACACAAGTTTCCCTTTAAAATTCATCCTGATTTTATGATATTTTAGTTTTGACAGTAAGGGGAGTGTATCCAATCATAAGATATCATGATAAATAATTTACAACAAGAGTTTACAAAACCATACTGCAATCCCTCTGCACTTTGTCTACCTCTGTTAAAATGCATTTTCAGTGGCGTTTCAGGATCCTGTTTGATAGGTCTATGAGGGATAGGCTTACAAAAAACACAACATCATTCACATTATAGAAGCTGTTCTTGATCGGTCTGGTACTGAGCTTCCTATAATTTTCCTGTGAGCTCTCGCTCCGCTGAAAATGGACGTACATTGAGCAATAATAAATGCGTTGGAAAAACATCAATAAATGTATTTTTACGAAACGGGGATGCTCATGGCTCATTCCTAGCCTCAGTATGACATCATGCTCTCCTGTGAACTTGCCATGGCTTGGGCATAAGCATTATCAAAGAGAGTAGATGCGGGAGCAGCTTTCGTCTCGCAGCCAATAAAGGAGCCTGTCGCTCTGGTCAGAGCTGGCTGGAAGCATGTGGAGCAGCAACTTTTCCACATTAACAATCTGATTCAGTAAGCTGTAACACACGCGCTGCGCAAGCATCCTGTGTATCCCGGGCATTTGAGCCAGTTTGTTTTCACTACAGTTATACTGAGATGAAATCTGAGCTCATGATGAGTTGTTGTACTGACTGGACTTGAGGGATGCTGCCTTGTCCTCTGTCTTTGGTCTGATCTCTCTCTCTGGAGACGAGATGCTTCCAGATGACATCACCACCGACAGGAAGTTGATTGCTGACAGCAGAGCCTCGGTGTGTAGCATGAGGTCAAGAGAAGCAAAAGTCACCTGCAGAGAAAAAGGAGAGAGAGAAAAAGAGAGAGCAAACAAGTGTAAAAATAATCTGTAAAACTTAATTTTACGGGTTCAAATATTCAGAACAATTTTCAGGAAGTTTCTATGTAAAAATCTTTCATTTAGTAGGAATTAGGGCAGGGCAATAAAACAGAATTTTGGTTTAGGAAGACTTTTTATAATGAAAATTGATTTTCTCTTTCTAGCCTTGTGTTTGGTTCCAGGAGCCTCAAAATGATACTGTTTTGATTTATGATGATCGAGGAATTAGATAAATATGTTTTGACAAATTACTGCAGGCTTCAGTTCAAATGTGAACTTGCCCTCTCCTGAAAACTACATAGTGCACTCTTAAAGACAAGTTTGCAGCTTGCACTTTACCCACAGAAGGGATATTCAGTTTGCTTTTGCTAATTTTCATTGTTAAAATATAACAAAAAATATAACTTGTTTCGAGTCATTTCTTTGTTATTTGTAGTTTGTTTTTATGAAGGAAAAAAAACAATTAAAATCATAAATCAAAAATCTGAGATTTTATTTTTAAGCCATATCGTCCAGCTCTAGTGGGAATTATTGATAAAAAAGGGAGTTTGATGTCTTAAGTTCAATTTCAGTAGAAACTAACTGTAAGCACAACTGAGTGCTGCAGATTTTTAGAGTGACAGCAAAGCAGGTTGGCTGAACAGGTTTAGAAGAGTTTACTACAGTCAGTACGTATGTACCAGGAAATCAAAGGCCACCAACATTAAGCTTAAAATGGCTGTAACTTCTCTTACCCACTGTTCCATTGCTGACCAACAGATAGAGCCAAAGATTTTTTATTTTTGCACACAAACATTTGTGGGGATGAAGCAGAGACAAACACAAGGACTGATGACCAGTGAGCATCTGAGAATAAACTCACGTTGATCATCTGCTCCGTGTTCTTGTAGACTGTGAAGAAGTTTGGCACTGAGCGGTCGGCCTGAGAAAACACAATCAAACAAAGTTTTTCAGTTTTACTCTCAGCTCAAGAATCAATTTGTGCACTCACATATGCATCATATGCATACTTATTGGGGGGGCTGTAGCCAATCCCAGTTGACATTGGGAGAGGGCAAGGTTCATCTTGGACAAGTTGCCAGTTCATCACAAGGCTGACATGTAGAGACAAACAACCAGTCACGCCCACATTCACATTGGTTGTTTGTCTCTATATGTCAGCACTGTGATGAACTGGCAACTTGTCCAAGGTGAACCCTGCCCTCCCCAATGTCACCTGCCCCCCTCCCCCCCAAGACCCTGCAAGAAGGACAGGCAGTTACGGATAACTTAATGAATGTATATTCATCTTACACAGCACACATGTATCTCAACAGGCAATCACATGATATGTGAGTTACTGATGTAATCACCTTGAAGTACTGCACTTTCAGCAGTTCAGCTCCAGACTCCGATGAAGAGCTCATCAGACATAGTGGCTCACCAGCTGAGTCTGAAACAAGAAAAAACTTAGAACATCACATCATCAAAGCCAGCAATGTATGTAAATCTGTTTGACAACATGTCAAACATTCGTACATATACACTGCATCCAATGTAACAAGTTACAGAAATTGAAAGTTTAAAGACGTTTTTTTTTTTTCTTTTCTTTAAAACACTGATTTGTCATGTGGTCCTCTATATGCTGTTACTGTCCACTGTCCTGCAAGTCCAAACAGGTTGGGCACCATGTAGTGCAGAACACTTAAATCAATCTGGTTAAATAAAGGTTAAATAAATAAAAATCAATCAATCAATCAATCAATCAATCAATGCTCCAAACAGCTACTGTACTGTTCCTTTCCAGACAGGAATAGAAAACCCATTATCCTTCACCATAGAAACCACTGTGGTAAACATTAGACTACACCATCCTAAACAGCACAGTATATCACAGGAAATACTAAAAGGCACCACAGGCAACAACATAATGTAACATGCTTTCATTCACAGAGACAAGATAATTAAGGCATGATCTGCTGAGAGGCTCTGACCTTTGAATTCCACGCACTTCATTGTGATTTTCTTGATGTATGTTGTGGCACACATGTCATACTTCCTGACTTTGGTGTCGATACCCAGGTGAGAAACATGTAAGACCAGGAAAGGTGACTCCTTCTGCTCTTTGGGCTTTTTAAGAGTCAGCAACACCTTTAACAGGAAACAGAATCAGATGAAAATGGCCTCATTTAGACCAAATCAAACATTATGACACAGACATCAGTTCTCCCATACATTTTAATATGGGTAGTGATGGACTGTGGTGGTGCAGGGGATTTGCCAAACAAAACACAGACAAAAAAAACAAACAAAAAAAAGGGAACATCGGGGCCCTGGGCCGCAAAAACTGTCATGTGAGCTTAGTTTTAGAACATTTCCCGGTCTTCATACCTCTTTAATTTCAAAGTTGAGGAGAATATTGGTTGTGTTTTCAGTCAGACCTCCCACGGTGGCGGCTGACCCATCATCAGGTCCTGGTACCACCTCAACCTGCTGCGCTGCAAGCTCTGCCTTCTCTGAGAAGGGAAACCAGTCATTAGAAAAACAGATTTCCTCTTTTACTGCCTGATCGTTCCAACAAAGTCATATTAGCCAGGTAAAGCTTCACACCGGAGGTGCGATCTTCTATGCAAAGGCTCTGCCTTGACAAGTATTGTTAGTTTCCAACCGACACTTTTTCATTTTATCTCCCCGTACAGTTACCTTGAGCCACCTGTCTTTTGATGTCCATGCTGTGCTCTTTATTCCCCTCCCCAATGTTCTCCACCAGGATCTTCATCAGCACACCGAGGTCTTCCTCACCCAGACTCATCTGATGAACACATGACATAGTTTCAAGACTCACTTTGAAAAACAGTGAAGTCACATTCAAACAACCACAAACATTTGAGTGACACATACGTTAAGTGACCGAAGGACTCCCTGGACCTTGACTCCAGGGATTTTTGTGAACCAGGAAGCAGCTAGGTTCCTGGTGACGACCAGTTCTAAGTTGATTGGCTGGAGGATCTCGATATCCGGCTGAGAGAGGTCTCGTTTTAGTGTGGTTCTGTAAACACATTAATTCAATATTAAATGCGCTCTCTGTTTTTGTTATCATGTTAAAAACTCAAAAAAAAAAAGTGTTCAAGGAAGTTTAAACAGGTAACGAAAACCCAATCAACAATCAAAACTTGCTTTGTTCATTCCAGACTTTCTAAGTTTACTTTTTGTGTTATCCTTGTGTCTACAAACTACCAGGGATCATTAATGTTAACACGATTTCTGACCTGACGAAGATGCTGTGAGGCCAAACTGATCACTGTTCAAACCATTATTGTCTGTTGCTGATTGGTCCATGTAAAACATCAGCCATTAATTTTGGCATTTTCTCCTTTATCAGATGGACGAAGAGTGAAGACAGGAAAAAGCGAGGAGAGAAGAGAGCATGACACACATCAAAGGTTGGATGGCTGGATGGAACTGATATTGCATTCTGCTGATGCAGCCATTTTAACTGAGGTTTTCCAGTCTGACGGCTGCACCTCGGTTGTTAAGCTGAAAGTATCTGTGTTTTGCTTTTCCTCAAGGAGTGGGGTTTTTCTTTAGCCTTGGTTTACCCCAAAATATTCTGCATATTTCAGTTTAGCAATTCCACTGTAATGAAAGGAACTGCATGAATTCAAACTTTGCCATTTTACATGCTTGTGTGACTGGGTTTTAAGAAAACCTGGGTAACATTTCTTCATAGTTGTTTGTCTTTCAGGTTTGATTTTTCTCAAATCAAAGCTCACAAATGATTTCTGACATGGGCAAAAAATGTTCTGAAAGATCCAAGCTCATGTCTAGTGAGTGGGAATGAAGATCTAGATTTTATTAATTCAGTCTTTTGTGTTGATACCTGCAGAGTTTCAGCTGAGTCAGCTTGACATCCATCTTCTCCACCACCGCCGGCAGGGAAAAACCTTCAGCTGGCAACAGGGAAAAGCTGTTCCCCACCGTGATCAGACCCAAATCCACCACAACTGCATTGTGGGAGGTGGAGGACTGGGGGATGATGATGAGCGGAGCTTTCAGTTTGATGTCCATCGATAAACGGAAACTCTTCTGGGCAAAGCCCCGAACACTGGATGCTGCCTTCTCTGCCGCCTGAGCCGTCGCAGCGCTCAGAGCCTCTTTAGCCGTCTGGAAGTTATCAACAAACATCTGTGGACCAAATAAATGAGGAGTGAGATGATAACCAACCCAGGGTCCCACAATGAAGACTTTAAGAGAAACGCCATGATGGAACAAAGTCAGAGGCAGCCGAGGGAAGGCATTCACTCCCTGGACGATGTGTACGGTCATTTCTGTTTCATAAACCTTCAGATGAATAACATGAACCTCAGACTAATAACATCAGTCATTCATCTGGCTCATGTCTTATTAATGAAACGTTTGATTTACAAATATGTTTCTGTGTTTACACATGAGCTTCTTTTTCTTTTTTCTTTATTTCAAGCTTCTAAAGAAATGCAAAGTCCTCTGATCCTGCAATTATTGAAATAATAAATGTTGAAGACTCAAGGGTACTTGCAATCAAATTTTAAGTTTTTGAAACAAAAATGCACTTCCAAAAGTTCTGAACCATTTTCAAGAAGGGAAGTGAGGTTACACAGGCAGAGGTCATGTGACTGACTGGGGAGGGAAGTGGAGGGGGGGTTGATGATTATGACAGCTGAGTGACTTGCATAGCACTTATGGAGGAAGTGAGCTCATATAACTTTACATCTTGCGCATGAAAAACATGTTTTTTTGTTTTTCGTTCTTAATTTTTCCCGGTTTTTCGACTCAAACACCAAGCTGCTTTACTGTGATGTCTGTTAAGGTGGTATTTTTGTTTTCCGTGTCACTCTGATTCAAATGGGGTGCAAACACTGTCACAATGAATCAGCTCTTGTTCAGATGAGCCTCAAGTCCACAGCTGAAAACCAGATGTGGAGTCGAGGACAAGGATTAACCTGTTCCTACGAATAACCTTAAACCAGATGACATTAGCGGTGGACTGAAGGTGCAGTGGAGTCGCTGAGTGAAGCTAAAGCAGAAAGTTTGATGCAGATCAGAGCTGCATGCTTGAAGCTGTACCTCGTCAGCAGACGCATACTGAAAGCTAAAAGAAGCCTGAAAGAACAAAACACATCAACAAGACCAGAAACATGAGACGAGAAAGTGCAGAGAAACACAGAAACAGGATGTAACAGGAAACACAACAAACGCAGATGTCACTGTCCGTTTACGTACAAGTAAATAATAATAAAGTAAATAACTGCTGCAAGAGTAGCTTTTTTCCTCTAACTGAGGACAAAAGAAACTTTACTTATCATTTGTTCTTTCTCTGAACTGTAGAACCTCTTAGAATATTTTATCATTCCTTTTTTAATTTTAAATAGCCAGTTCACTATTTACAGTTTGTGCAGTCTTATAATAAGCTGGTGCTGCTAACACATGTCGCTAAGGCGAAGACAGAATTCAGCAGGTCAGCAGTGAGGCAGCAGCTGAGCGTCAGCAAATGTGTAAGGTCAATGCTAACCACTGTATCAAGCATGTTATAACATGGAGGCAGGCTGTTTCATCACATATAACGTACAGACTGAGGATGAAGCAGTTCATTCTTTGACCCACCTTCTTTATGCATGAATGCGCTAAAATATGATACAACAGCTATCTGTGCTTTTCCTTTACCTCCTTAATGAGTTATTATTACATGACCACTTGAGTTGCACTGTTTCACAAAGCTGACATATCACATACGAATGTAAAAGATCACTGCGTGAAAGTGTGACACAGTGTATTTTGATGATGTCATCAGTGATGTAACTCACAGAATCAACGCTCTGATCAAATTTGCTTCGCCTTATCTGTGACAGCTGTGGTGTCACATGACTGTGATTTACAGATCCATCGAATGTGAAACACTGCAGTGACAAATATTAAAACACCAGGACAAATCAATGCTAATGTTTCTCCATACGGAGACAACATGATACACTCAGTACACACAAAAATACACACTTTACATAAATATACTTCAATTATAAAAACAAAACTGAAGCAAATGAAATCACAAACCACCAACTGCAAACAGCCCATGTGATGTTTCGATGTGTGTGTTTTCATATGTTGGAGCATTTAGTTAAAGTGTGCTGCTGCTATTAAAGACAAGTAAATCTGTAAAAATATATTCATGGACAAATGTAAATGTATATGTGTAATATCTGACCAGCAGTGACATGAGGAACTTGTGCAGGTAGACGATCTGGATGCAGCCCAGACGCATCGTGACCTTCCCATCCACTTTCGACATGTCACTGTAACCGTCTCCCTCCGTCGCCCCCGGAAACAAGGAGAGTTTGAAGCTGAACACTTCTTCACCTACAATGGACACAGCCTACAGGGGGGAAGGCAGCACAGCATCATCTTATTGAGGACAAGACAACCTTCACTCACATCACAGCTAATATGAATACTCCACTGTTAAAGTCAGTATTATAAATACTCCTAATACTCCTAATACTCACTAACTACTGACTAATGCTACTCATACTTAGGGTTATATTTTTGTTTATATCATAGTCAAACAGACAGAGTGGGTAATTTAATCAGAAGAGACAAACTGCAGCTTATAATCAGTTTTCTTAAATGGTGATTGATAAAAGTAAAGCTCTCAAAGTGGCTGACAGATAAAAACAACAGAAACTAAAAACTAAATGCCAATGATGAAACGACTCTGAAGCTTTAATAATAATCACAAAACAGGGAGGAATACAAACAGCATGATCATTTTTCAGTTCCAGACCTTTCTGTGGATGGTTCTGGGGTTAATGTCTGTGACCACGATGTCTCTGAGTCGAGCGAACACCTCTGTCTCCTTCGCCTGCACCAACACGGATGCATCGATTCCTGCATTGGTCATGTGACACATTTAATGAGCTCTGTCATGGCATCAGTGCCTCTGTCAGGTCACGTCACTGCTTCAGTTTGTGTCAGAGCATATTTTCCTACCTTGGACTCTGATGTCAGCGATGCTGTGGAGATCGTCACAAACCTCCACGTGGAAACAACCCAACACGGCGAAAAGCTTGAAGCTGAACACGCCGCCATTTTTGGCTCCTTTAGACGCTGCAGAGAGAGCAGAGGCTCTTTAGATGGGACATATCACTCATTGGTTTATCCTTACTAGATGCAGGGGATATCAGTTGCATGTTTGTCATCTGGCACACTTTCAGAGTTCAGCTAAGTGACCACATAAGAAGACCACACCTTTAACAATCACTAAACACCAGGCAATTCAAAATGCAAAAGCAGAACCAAAAAACACAAAACACACAAGAATTCCCAGCACAGCGTGTTGCACCATGCTCACCGTGCTCAATACAAAACCACAGCTCAATTAACAGAAATTAATCTTTTTCACAAAGCACTCAACTACAGGAAGGCAACAAAAATACTCAGTTTGAGACTCAATACAACAGTTGGCCACCCAAAAAACAAGCACAGGTGATGCATCTCATGTCTAATAGGCAAGCTTTGTGATTCTCTGACAGCTCTGAAGTTACCTCCTGCAGTCCAACCAATGGGCTGCCTTCAACTCCAGAGCAGTATATATGGGACTTGTAGTTTTTTAATGAATTGCAACGAGGCGGAAAAAGCTACTGATGCAAGCTGTAAACTTTACATCGCACAAGTGAAAAAAGCAAATGAAATGCTCACACTGTCGAACCTGGAGCAAACAGCCTGGACTCACCTGTCAAGCTCTGTCCGGTCTTCTCCACTTGTTTTTTGGTGTTTTTGTCTCCAGCTGCAGTGAATTGTGGTGGCACAGCGTTGCTCAGGTAGTTGATGGTTGACAGCAGAGCTTTAGTGTGAAGAAGAAAGTCTACAGAGGAAAACTCCACCTGAAACAGGTGAACAGCTGTTTTTGAGAAACCAGTGAACATCTGTAAGCTAAGAGGAACAGTGGAACTAACACACTGAATGTCACTCCTATAAAAACGGGCAGCAAGGAAAAGAGTTGTCACTTTAGTCAGTGTAAACCAGATTGTATTCATGTATTCAACATCTGTTGCCGTGGAAACCTCCTCCATTTACCTTCAGTGTTTGCTCAGTGTTGTTGAACACAGTCTCGAAGCTGGGACCGTTGCGGTCAGCCTGCAGGATGACAGACACCCAGAAAAACGTTCACATCTGGAATCGCATCACGTGTTTATGTCAAGTCCAGTCAGTTTTATTTATATAGTGCCAAATCACAACAGAGTTGTCTTAAGACACTTTCCACATAAAGTAGGTCTAGTCTAATTAAATTGTATTACATTTATTGAACCCCAACAACTGAAAGGAATTCCCACGTGAGGAAGCACTTGGAGACAGTGGCGAGGAAAAACTTCCTTTTAACAGGCAGAAACTTTGGCCAGTCCAAACTCATAGTGGGTGGCTATCTGATGGTGCTGTGTTAATGTGCTCATGTGTGGGTCGTTCATTATGTATTCTGGAATAACAGCATTGCTACATCTTTACATTTTTCCATCATTCAATAAAGCAAAAAGCACTGCCCAAACTTCCCCATCATTTAAATCCCATGTCACTCCTGAAAGTCTAACAATTACTTTTCTTACAGCAGTAAGTAGATGTGATATCGGGACATCTTTATTCTGGCAGCGTATATTCTGCCGGTTTCTAACATCTCTGCATTCTCACACTGGCCCATGTCAACTTCACCTCTTGAACAGATCAGGTGAGTCTGCTAAGGAGCAGATAAGTGTGTCTGTGCTCACCTTGATGAACTCCACCTTCAGCAGATCGGAGCCCTGCTGCTCTGAGGACCTGATCAGGCGCAATGGGTGATTCTTGCCGTCTGAAAACACAATTAAAGACATTAAAACACATCATAGCACAGTTGTTCACAGTTCTAGGTGATTTGTGTGGCAGTATTTATGCACAAGTATCATCTACCCGAATGTCTGGTTCTGCTTCACCTCATTTTTTATTGTCTTGGAATTTTTTATTTTTTTTTTTATATACTCTAATCTCATTTCAACCAAACAGACATTCAAAAGTGTTTTACATTTCATGTGAATTCCATCTGGATCACCAGTCTCGCTGCTGAGAGCATCTATAATCCTATAAAC
Source organism: Naso thynnoides (assembly GCA_029783665.1). Classification (NCBI taxonomy): domain Eukaryota; kingdom Metazoa; phylum Chordata; class Actinopteri; order Acanthuriformes; family Acanthuridae; genus Naso; species Naso thynnoides. The sequence goes on from JAQLOL010000001.1 coordinate 33,931,828, forward strand.
CACGTTTGGTTAGATATGAATAAATGACAGCTTGACCATGACTCCAGGTTCAGGCCTTACCAAGTTTTAACGAATGGTCCGTTTATAAACTGATCGTTTTTTTATCCAATCACGGATGAGAACACCTTTTGTTTAAAATTATGTTGGAAAGGCACTGACATCAGTCAGCTCGCCTGTAAAGATTTATATCATGTCCATATGTGACCTGGTACATCGCAGTAGTCAAGTGAGACTTTGCGCAGGTATGAGGTGACACTCAGGTCAAAGCTCCGCCTCTTCCCTTCAGCTCCCAGCTGAGAGACACTGAACGCCAGGACAGTCTTCTCCTCGTCCAACTGTCGGGTCAGCTCCAACAGCACCTGAACACAATACACACACACTATTATCTCATACTGCTTAATATAAAGGGATACCGCTGTAAAAAAAAAGGCTGAGTGTAAGCTCCGCCCCCCCATGTCACATGATGACTTGACCTGAGACTTGGGAACAGACAAACCTCTCTGACTTCAAACTTGAAGTGAAGGTCAGTGAGTTCCTCCACAGTCGAGCGCAGGTGATCCTCATCAGTCGACTTCTCACTGGTGTCTTCATCTGAATCTAAAAATTAGCAGCACAAATACAAATTATAACATGGTAACAACAAAACAAAACATTTCATAGCAATAAGAGATGGACTCTTGCCCCCCAGGAAGTTACGTTAATCACTAAAACTAAGAAACACATCACTGACTTTACAGTTTGGGTTAAAAATTAAAATTTGGTCTACTTTTCTACTACTTTTTATCTTTTTTTGGTCTCAGAACCAGTCTTCATGATTCATCAATGTTTAACAGCCAATCAGAGAGCGGGCAGCACCAACCTGTTTCCATGGTGTCAAGGAGGGCGGGGTCAAGGCTGAGCGCTCTTGGTCGAGCCTCCACCAACAACAGCCCCTGCAGCAGAAAACACCAAATATGGTGACATCAGTCCTAAGCTGCAGTCTGACTGTCATTCCCAAACTTCTCCTGTGACACATCAACCCTCATCCCCTCACTTCATTTAATATACCTGAATGAACTTCCCCAACCACCCCCCAAACACTTCCCTTCCATCTCCCAAACTTCTGTTTGCAAACTTCACTTTCCTAAATTGTCTCCATTAGGCTGCAGTCACACACACATGCAGACAAGTGACTTTGTCCTGCAAAGGTGAATACATAATTTTTTGTGCTGATCCTGAGTGGTGCAGTATGTGACACACACGGAAAGCAGTTGACCAGTATGTAGTTCATGTTCGTGGTTGTTAGTGTTGGTAAGCGGCTGCTGATCTTGTGTGAGGAAATTTTTTTGTCACAGCTAAAAACTTACTACCATAACTCTCCTTAGCTTCTCCATTATATCTCAAACTTTCCTCTAACTTCCCCTGTTCCAGACCTTCAGCCATCTTCCCCCTGACTTTACCTGTCACTTTTACCATTCTTACATGTCACTACTCTAAATTTTCCACTGTCACTGACATGTTTTCTGTCATCGCTGCCCGATTCTTTTCCCTGTCAGTCAATGATACTTCAGAGACTCACTGACTGACTGAACTCTCATTTGGCACAAAACCTTGCAGTTACAGATGCAGGTTCTTTATGGTGTGTTCATTTAAGTGGGTTTGGCTACAGTCAGAGCTAACTGCAACAAGCGTACCTTCTCAGTGGGGGTGGAAGGGGAGGAGCCCATGTTGGGCAATGGAATGCTGGCAACAAGGTCCAGAACATTCTGGATCTTCTGATCTGAAATCTTGACATGCAACAGTGGCAGCTCCCCTGAAACCTTGAATATGAAGCACAAACACAGGAAATTACTGACAAAACAATTGCAGGGTCAGTCAGCAGAAACTTGACAACTGTCCACACTTGTGAGTCATACCTGGGCATCCTGGCATCCTTCTCCACCATACATTTGGCCAGCTGGACAGTGAAGTCCATTGGCTGGAGGATGTGCTGAAGTGATGAACCCTGGAGCCGAGCCGACTTCCAGGCCTCACCTGGAATTCATTTAAAACTGAATCCATTAAATATGGACTTCCAGGCGGTTGTGTAGTTGCTGTGAAGTTGTATGTGTGTGTGCCATAGTTGTGTACCTGACTTGCTGTAGAGCACCTGGACACTCCGTAGCTCCACATTATATCTTTCATAAGCTCGATCCATGATTTCCTCCAGAGACGAGAAGGAGGCTGAAGACGAAGTGAGACCGCTCTGCTCGACACTGTTCAGCTACAAAGACACACAGGTTCAATCAGACGTGACAAACTGAAGAAAAAAAAGGACACCTGTAAAAAATCTACACCTGTCTTAAACCTACAGCCCCCCAAATAAATCCAAAACAATGGGTAAGACGAAACACCGACTTCAGGTAAAAACACAAAAGTGGATGCCGACCAAAAGAGTCGAGGAATGGCCCCAAAAAATCAGCATATGTCTAAAAAATGTATTAATTAATTAAAAAATCCCTTGAAAACTTGAAAACTTTTAAGATGATTAAAAGGTAGAAAATGGGTAAAATGTGGCATAATCTGACCTGTGGGTTAAACTAAAGTTTGACAGGATTATTGAATAAACTTTCAAATAAAAATAAGAATTCACCTTCAAGCTGCCAAAGTCTATTATAACGAGGTCTGATGTGTTGCTGTAGAAACCGGACTTTGGTACCAGCAGGTAGGACGGCTTTAGGTCAATCCTCAGGTCAAGGACCTTCCTGGTTTCAATGATGTGAGACAAACCTGCAGAGAGCAGATTCCATCAGAGCCCTGATGAGGACCAGACTGTCCTAAGCGACAGTGTTTCTGTCTTCTCATGCATCAACAGCTGATTAGAAATCGTGAGCTAAGAATCAAAGATATTATCATCAAAGTTTTCACATCCCATAGAATAGAATCAAATCCTCATATTTGATGAACTACAGACTAAAAATGTCATATATTTAAAAAAAAAACAACAACACCACGCAGGCATTAATAAACAACCAGTGGATTAATATATGTAAATAACTCAATTCTGACAAAAATGTAAGATAAAACCTTGTAATTCTAACGTCATAAAATGCTGACAGGAAACATATTTCATTTTATTTTGATTGAACAGCCAGTTTCCATACCAGATCCACACTGGGTGAAAAGTTCTCACAGCCGAGCTCCCTCTCACACTCTGTGCCTAACTAACAGTCTTTCAGATGTTTCAGCGTGGGCAAACAGCTAAAAACGGTATGAATTAAACTGACCTGTGGCAGTTTTCTCTTTGATCTCCTCCAGTTTGGAGAGCGTGGCTGAAGTCAGAACTTCCAGATTGACACCTTTCCCCGTCTTAAAGAACTCGGCCAAACTGTTCACCGTCAGCTGGAGGAGCAGGAAACAAGTTTCACTCTGCGCTGATGATTGGTGATTTGTTCTTGTATATTAATCTAGATAAATGTTTGTTTTCAGGATAACAGACAGGCCGATAACGCAAATGAAAACCAGAACAGATTGATCTGATCTGAGTTCAGATCTGAGTTCATGTTTACCGCGTCATAGATGATCTCCACAGGCTGAGAGTGGACTCTGAGCAGCTGGTCGGCAGTGCTCGCCTCAGGGTTTAACTCAAACACCACGCTGAGCAGAGAGGAAGAAGAGTCTCCTACTGAGGCGATGAGCGAAGGTACCTCCCCCTGCTGCTGTAAACCTGTAACATACCAGTGCTGCAACGCTGCCTCCACCCTGCAGAAGGACAGGGAGGTTTATTCATTGATACATGCCCGATAGCATGAAGCATTATTTATGTCATCCAAACACAAAGAGCTCAAAGTGTCCACCGTGGAACACAACCACTAAACAGGTATCAAACCTGTGACATTCAGTAAAAGGGTGCTGCAAGGGTCACCTGAAGGCCTGAGCTCCAGGTCTCTGAGATATTTGGGTGCTGAGGTCAATCATTTGGACTTTGAGGGTCTCTGGGACGTCCGGCAGTTCTCTAATTGTCACTGAGGTGCTGAACAGCTGGAAGGTGACGACCATTGCAACATACTGAACACACACACACAAACACACTTTTAGTAACACTTTACAGCATCTTAAATCCAGCTGGTGAAGGACAGGCAGATCAAACATTCTTTTGAGACTTGATCTCTTTGTGGAATCTGAGCAGAAGTGATCTCAGCACGTACAGTTTGTGTTGATGGTGGTGACAAAAGGATAAAAGAAAAGTCAGGAAGCTATAAAACTCCATTCTGCAGAGAGTATAAATACTACAGCTGCAGGTATGCTTACATGTTTGGGTAAAGTGAGGTTGTGGGAGCTGCCACTGTAGCCGATGGCAGTGTAAAGTTTTTCTTTTTCCTCAGGTGTCATGAGATCGTCCAACCCCGAACCTGACCAACAGAACAGAAAAACAATTTTGGAACAAAGTCTCCATAAGTAACCAATCCTGGAAATGACCTGACCATCGCCAACATGAAAAGAAATCTTAAATGTGTGTCAACCAGAGTCTAAAACAAAACACCCTGCACAGATCACGTTTCGCTTGACTACATCAATGGGGCAACCTGTGGTACCGGACCAGAAGTCAGGAGCTGGTGAGAAAATATTTTATCACCACGACAAGAGGCTCATACTATACCAGATAAATCAAACTGTACTATACTGCAATTTAATCTACTTAATTATCAATCGGTAATGATCAAGATAGGAACATTTTTAACAACCACAGCAAAAAATCTAGTTAGGACAAAGTAGGAACAACAAATAATTAAAATGGACAAAAAAGATGCCATTCAACCACGCTGCTTCCTCAACCATGCTAGAAGCACTAGAGTCAAAGTAAACGAAGGCACGACACTTCGCTTCTAAAACATGTAAGTCATTTATGTCAAAACATGTAAAACTTTCGTTGATTGAGGTTGGGATAGGACTAGATAAACAGCTACTTGGTCCTATTATTTTTTGAACATGTTAATTATTATTTCTGGATCATAAATACTGAACCTTACTTTTCAGTTTTGTTTTGAACTTTTTCTTTAAAGTATTACTACTTTTTTACTTTTTTTTTTTTTTTTACTTTACTTTTTACTTACTTTTACCTTTACTTTTGCAAAAATTGTTTGAAATAAATAAATTTATGCAGTAGGGTAGAGGAATCGCCAGTGTAATCAAGGCCAAACATTTCCATGCTCCAACTAGCTCAGGTTTAAGAAAACAACTAAATATCTAACATAATGAAGCAGATGATATACAGATTAACGTAAGGTTAGGGGGATGATGAATAGGTTAAAATGATGGACGTCATGTGTTGTTTTCAGATATATCAGAGTCACTTACTCTCCTTAATTTCCTCTAGCTCCTGCTCCTCCTTCTTGGCCTTTCTTCCAAAGAAGCTGCTGAAGAAACCTCCTCCTCCATGCCTTTGCCCCCCTGCAGTCTTCTTCCCCACTACCTTCTGTCCCGACCTGATTACCTGGAGAAAGAAGATGAGGGGCATGTTTGGTTAAAATGGTCCATAATTAAACCAGATTGAGGTTTGTATCCAGCTTCACCGTGTTTACCTCCACGTGGGCCTGCTGCCGGGCCAAAGTTATGTTGAAGACATCCAGAACTTTCTCCAGATCCTGGTGGAAACAAACATTAGTAGAACAGATTCCAGACAGCAGGCCAAACCCAAATCAGTGTTAACACTACTCAAGCAGTTTTATCTGCATAGTGTTCAGGGAAACTGGGTCATCTTTTACTTTGTATTCCTCACCATCAGTGTTGCAAATTATAAATGACTTCATTATCAGTTAATGTCCACATTATTTTTTGACTAAGAAAAATGCTTTAAAAATTCAAAATGCTTGTCTGCATTTGTCAGAATAAAAAAAAAACAAACTAATTTTAGGTTTTAGAATAAAAAACATTTTTAAATAATCAGCTTACTGTCACAGAGAACAAAGTCAGACATCAAACAATGATGTTAAGGAGACACAGAATACTTTGATTTTAATCATCTAAGTTTTGCCAATCCCCTAAATTATTTATCAACTGATGTTTTCATCAGACATGACAGTCAACACTTCGAATAACATGTCTGACGTGTTTGTCTCAACAGCCTATAGCAGAAGACAAGATTGATTATTCAGTGATATTTATTCTGGTGTTGCGAGCTCTCTGCAGTTAATGTTTCCAGCAGGGATTTAAGAGCTCTGCTGTTCATTGAGGAGTTGACTTAGAAGATGCTCTAGCTGTTTAAAATGTACACAAATCTTTGCTTCTGGCTTGACTGAATTTACACTGTCAGCACGTGTGGTCATATACATGGCACATCACTTAATCCATTCATTCACCATATAAGAAATACAAGTACGAGGGGTTATTGATTGCGGCCATAGGCAATTCAGGCAGATGTTGTCCATTTTCTAAGACTGTGCTAAGCTTCAATTTCCAATTACCCAAAGCAGAAAAAAAACACAAAAGTTACTGACTTCAGCTGCATAATCACTCAAAGAGTTGATCAGTTCCTTCTGCCTTATCTTCACATTGTGCGTAGGAACATTTGAGCTGCTGTAGATCAGTGTTGTTCTGTTCTACAATGTGTCATAGCAGCTGATGTTCTCTCTGTATTGCCCCCCTGAAGACTCAAATATATCACCTCCACAGGTTGTCTATGTCAAGCTGTTCAAACTGGTATTATAGTTTTGGTGTCTGCGCTGCGGACACAGAATAATCAGTGAACAGCACCTGAATGTGTCGCTCCGTGTCCTGGTTTGACTTGTTCTGGCTCAGCAGCTTCGTCTTGTAGGCGTTCTTGTAGGCCTTCAGGTTCTCTCGGTGCTGTTTGATATTGGACCAGGACCACATGTGACTGACACGTCTGATGTGGACCTCCAAGATGCTGTTGAAGGCATACCTCCACCTGGCAGAGACATAGAAGACAAACACCCAAAATCAATCAGAGGTTGGAAAAGATTTACTGTCTGCTATTTTTACCTGAGACTTTTGAGAAACAGCTCACAGCTCCTCATGAATCTTTGTGCTTTCAGCTTTCAGGCCTGTGCATACATTTTTTTCCCCCAATTTTTCACAAACTTTTTATTGATTGTACTTGGTTATTTTATATTTCAACCCATTCTCTACATTTTTCAAAATTTAACAATTACCTAAAAAACAAGATATAGTCAGATAAAAGCAGCCATTTCTTTATGAGTCCATGCTGTCCTGCACAGGCTATGATCTTTACCAGATAAATGGTCATAGATGGGAGCAACGCTTCGTGGTCACACCCCTGTTAGGGTGAAAACAAACCCTCCTCGTTGACTGGCAGTAACTTTAAGATATCTGACGTTGGGAATTTTATCACTTTTAATAAGAATAGCACATTTCTTTTGGGTATTTGGGTATACTAAAGGCCAGCCAATCTAACTCTTGTATGATGTGTTTGTGGATCAATGATCAGCATCGTTATGTAAGCACAGAGCCACAGCTCATGGCCTTAACTATCATTAATGATCACTTGCTGTTTGATTTTATCCACCTGTTGTTTATGAACAAGATGTTTGTGATCGATACTAAAAATAAAGACAAGGGTAATAATTCCATCCTAAATATCAAAAAAATGAAGAAGGAAGCCATTGTATAATGCAAAAAAGTTCAACATCTTAAAAATGCATTATTCGCAGCTCTTTCTAGGCAGATTAAACAAATGTGGCATAATGTAATATATGCAGACCACTATTAATAGTAAGCAGTAATATTATTATGGGCTGCATGTATTACGTTAAGCCTTATTTGTGTTTATCTGCGTAATAGGTGCTGAAATGGTGCATTTTTAAGACATTAAACTTTTTTTGCAAAGTAAAGAAAATCCTAACTCAAGGTTTCTTTGGTTTCTTTGTTACACGATGTACACAACAAAAAGTAGCAGCTTTTAGGCATGATTCCACTAGGTTTTTGAATCTGAAGCCAGTGTCAAGATCCCTTTGTTTTTACCCTAACAGGGCATGTCGTTCTGCATGATATTGCATTGCTCTCATCTATGATGCTGGGTTTTTTTTGTGCTCAAGTTGTAATGACCTCTGGAGCCTGTAGGAGGCACTAAGAGGAGGCCAGATATGTTTTAGAATAAAATTCTAAAACCAGATCATGAACAGTGTAATTTGTGTTCAACTAACCAGAGCTTAGCACTGTCGCGGACAGAGACATCAGGTCTGAACTTTCTGTAGGGGGCGTTCTTCACCATGCAGTCAATGGACTCCAGCAGCTCCACCATGGTCAGGTACTGCATAAGACCACAACACATCAAAACCTGCCCAGTACTAAGGATAAAATATCACAGGCATTGAAGAGTTGAAACAAGACACAGGAAGCATTTGGAACAGCCTCATCTCACCGGACTGTCTCACGTTACCTGTGGTTTGGTCATCTCTATGGCGATGTTCTGAACCTCCAAGTGAAGATTTGCTTTTGGAGTTTTCAGTTCCAGCTCAGCGTTGGGGTTAATGCACATTTTGGCCGAGGCAAAGATCGGTTTGAAAACTACAAACCAAGAAAACAATAAGGGAAATGTTCAGGAAGAGAAAAACATCTGAAAAAGATAAATTTTATATCAGATTTTTGCCTGTCATTAAACTGCTGCCTACCACTTTGAATTTTACCACCAAAAACTATGAATTAAAATATTTGTCAATAACTTTTGTTTACAATAATACCAGAGAACTTATAAAATGAAAAGTTTCATCTGGAACTAATCACTATTTAAAAAAAAAACATTTCAAGTATTTTGATGTGAAGTCACATTAAAAGACCTGCAGAATTAAAGGAACAGTGTGTAAGAAATGTACAGCAAGTACTCACAAAATCATTCCATATGTCACCAGAGACTAAGGAATCATGTTAATTTGAAACACTGATCCAAGTGACAACAATAGTACAGCCGGGATATTTGCATGTAAAAATTTTATTTGCAGCCCCTAAATCATGTTCACGTTTTGGTCTGTGTTTTGGTCTGTTGTG
>JAQLOL010000001.1:33956345-33973434 GCA_029783665.1 Naso thynnoides
CCCAAGGTGGCTTGGCCTCAGCTCAGGTGTGGAAACAGTTTCATATCCGCAGAGAAGGTTAGAAGTGGGAAGCGACACATCTCACTGACCGTTCATTTCCTGTATCAGTGTCACATGGTTTTTTGGCATGGCCCCTCATTGTCACCAAGATACAAATTGATCCCATTTTTCAGACAACACATATATTTCAAATACTCTTATAAAAACAAAATGGCATTTTTTGGAAACACAAATCAGGAGAATATTAACTTTCTTTGAGACCTGTCTGTGTCTCAGTATACCATTTCACACCTCTGGCAAAGCCTAGAGGGGGAGATCGTGTGTTAATATGACTGTCTTTAATAGCTGTCAGTCAACATTCAGTCTTCATAGACATTAACCTTCACACACAGGACACAGGACACAGCAATAATTTAAACTCTTTATAGGATTTCATTTGTGCTGAGACGTCACATATTTTAAAGGTTTCCTTGCCTTCAATTGTTAAAAATAAAAAGAAGCCAGAAGCACACACACACACACACACAGACGTTTTTTTTACAATGTCAGTGAGCTTTTATGATAATGCAGAGATGATGACCACACCCCTCATCCCCTGTCACACCCACCAGCCCCTGAAGCTGGTCATGTGACCTCTGGGCCGCTCAGGGGACCTTTAAATCGCTCACCGTCCGGGAGAGAGAGAGAGAGACAACAAAGGGTCACAGCAACAGGTAAGTCTCCTCTTTTTCTGAGTCCGTCTCATTCTCACACTGTTTCTCTTTCTCTCTGTGTGAGTCTGTCTCTCGCCCTCTCTCCCTCTCTTTCTGTTATAGTGAGTTGTATTGAGTTATTATTATTATTTACTCTATCAAATCCCAAACTTGAGACATATCTGACATGAGATATATCCGAATTTTACAGTTGAGTTTGAACCTGAACAATGTTATTATTGTTATGTGTTGATATGTAAAGAAGACATTTAGTTTCACAGCTGAGAGCAGCTGTTCTGTACAGATGATTACATGAAACATTCTACTGGTTTATAACTTTATAAGAGACAGCAAGCTAAATGATTTTTGGATTTCTCCATAACAGACTGCATGCCTTTCTCTTTGTGATTGCAGTGCGGTTGTTCCTAAGCCTTATGGACGTGCTTCATATGAATTTATTGTGTTGAAATTTTACATATTTTTAGTTACAGTTTGATTTTTATTTTATAACTTGGAGGCTTACAGATGAAAAACTTGTATCTAAACTGAAACACAGAATCACATTTCTTTTTACTCCTGAACAAATGATGGAAGAAGTATAAATACCTCCATGTAAAGATACTCAAGTAGGCCCAAACAAGAAAAAGTGATGCATTCAAAATGTAATTTCCATACATATAAAAGTAGGCTACGATCAGCAAATTAAGTATTGAAGTAAAAATACTTTTGGTTTTCCCCTGTAAATTCTTTCTACTGTGGATGCTTTAACATTCCTGTTGCATTGCAATGTTGTAGCTGGTTGAGATGGAGCAACAACTGTCTGTGCTTAACTTTCATGAGTTTTTTTGGCATAGGCTACCGCAGATTTTGCTTGTGTTTACATACAGCATACTGCAAACTACTTTTTGGCCAAATCAGTACATACTGCCAGTGTAGTATGCGGTTTCAAACAAAACAGCCTGTGTGTCCTCTTCTTCTCATGTTTGACAGGATGTTTGGCTCTGTGCTGCTCTATTGTTGGTCCTTCAGTCTGTTGCGTCTCTCCTCCTCTTTGGTTCATGGAAACATCCAACTGGATGACAGCCCCGCCGTTGGCCGCCGCACTGAGACCTCATACCTGTCCGACATTGGTCAGTAACACCTGTCTGATCAGAGAACACCAACCAAGTAACATAGAAACAACCAAATCTATAAAAGTAATATTTGTATATAATAATAATAATAATAATAATAATAATAATAATAATAATAATAATAATAATAATAATAAGAGGAAGAAGAAGAAGAAGAGAAGCTGCAAGCAGCATTGGCGGGGATCTCACACTGTGGTCTGTTTCGACCTCCAGTTCATTTTTTTTTTGTTGTTGTTGTTTTTTGTGTTTTTTTTGTTTTTTGTTTTTTGTTTTTGGAGTTAAAATGTAGCAAAAAATATCCATTTGGGAGGGTTTTCAAGGTAATTTTTCTCAATATAAGCACTGTTATTTTGAAAGTGGTGAGGACTTTATTTTGAAGGTCAGAGGCATGACCCACTTGACCTGGTCAACATTTGATTGATATATGCACTGTCAGGTGTGAGAAGATGAGAAGTATCTGCAGACAGGCACTAAATATCAATTTATTTCAAATGACAGATTCACATTCATTTGACCCCATGTGACCTGGTCAGAGTTTGACTGACATGTGCACTGTCAGCTGGGATTAGTCATGTGTGCAGACAGACAGAGAGATCAATTCATTTTAATGGAGAGATTGATGAAACCCATGTCTTTTTGAACAAGTAATGCTTCCACATAATTTTAGCTACGGACTACTTTAAATGATTTTTACCTCATTTTGACCTAATACTGATGGTTGCTTTCTAAACAGTCATACTTATCAGTTTGGACCCAACTGAAATAAATAGTACTACATAAAACTCCATAATGTTTCATTCGTCTGTTTGTATCCAGGGTGTCCCTTTCCCAGTCCTGACAGGATAGTCCAATATGATCAAAATTTTAGCATATTGTAGTGCAAATACATTTCTGTGTAGAGTTAAAGATATCTTTGAAAATTACCTAAATGTGACCTTTTAAAAAAGGTCAATAGGCCTGCGCCATAACTGTGCAATACATGTAGTTTATGTCTAAACTGGTCCATGTTGAAAAGTATGACGATGTATAAAGCAACCATCAATATTTTGAACACATTTTGCCACTAAATACCCCTTAAATTATGTTTGACTTATTTTATCCAGCTGAAAGGGTCTCAGAAAGTACACCTGGAGGGGCCCTGCCTGGGAGCAAGGTAAAAATCAAGTTTGCATCTTGAACCTTGAACCTGAGATGCATTTAAAGGCGTACAGGGCAGTAACAAAACATAATACAAATAACAGTGAAAGTTAACTGAGTTTCTATAATAATAATAATAATAATAATAATAATAATAATAATAATAATAATAATAATAATAATAATAAACTTACATATAGCCTGCAAATTATGATGCACTTTTACTATTTCCTACATAGTTTTTTAAAAAATTATACTACTATGTTCATACTATAGTTTTGGTCTTTCTCTCTCTCTCTTCCAGGACCAGTAGCTATACTGACTTTCTTTTTTTTTTTTGTTTATCACTGTCGTTTCCATAACTGGTTTCTGAAAGTCATCATCAATACCCAAGTACATGTCTGTTAACTATACTTTGCTAGTCAACATTGCAGTATGTAGAGCAACCAGAAGTGAACTTTATTGTATGAAACTGATGTATTTTTTAATGTTTTTAATAATAAATTACCTGAATTGCATAAACTGTGATGGGTCTGAGCTCAGTGATGGAAAAATCACTTTTGAACCTGAAATTGCACCACAGCTATCTGACCAGATGTTTGTTCATTATGTTTTAGCTCCTTTTCCCTCTGAGTTTGAATCCACTTTGGACAAATCATCTGCATAATAAATTTCATGTTATCTGGTGCAGATGTCTTCAGAAACACAAACAACGGATGAAGCTGAATGACAGCTAACACAGCTGTTTTCTGTCTTGTGTCCTGCAGAGAGAAGTCATGCCCCTGACACCATGCATGACCCTGGCCTCCTACCTGTCGACTCTGTGGAGGATCACTTCCTGATGGATGCAGGGTCCTACGACGAGGTGGGTGTGACTTATTTAATAAGTGATACATTTCATCACTGTAGCTATTGCAGCTCCTTGTCAACATGTTTGAAGTCATCTACAGTTCTGTCTTTCCTTCTTGTTTTCCAGGACACATCAGCAGCCTTGCAGTTGCAAGGTCGGACCATGCGTTCACCTCGTCGTTGCATCCCACACCAGCAGTCATGTCTGGGTTACCCACTGCCCTGTTGTGACCCCTGTGACACCTGCTATTGCCGCTTCTTCAATGCCATCTGCTACTGTCGCCGTGTCGGCCATACCTGCACACCGCGACGCAACTGATGACAAACGTGATGACTTATAAACAGAAATAAAGGCGGGAACATGTTGGTTCTGTTTCAGGTCCTTATTGGATAAATCGTGTTCTTTGTGTAATAAATGATTGTTGAGATAAGTAGCTCTTCAGGTGTCAGTTTAATGTGTTTTGTGTCAGAAATTTCAAAAAACAACATGCGACCATGCTGATAAAGTCATTAAAATGACCGAGATCACCGTTTCCACTCTTAATGTGAAGCTAAGCTAAAACCAGCTCTATAGTGAACACGAATGCTCAGGCACGTATTCACTTTCAGTCATTCCTCTCAGAGAGAAAAACAGGATTTGGCAAGTATTTCTTTACATTCAATGTGCGGCAGCATCACAGCTTCCCATGAACAAATGACAATGGCAGATCTGCTTCAAAGTTTCTGTTTTATTTATGATCAGGTTGATGGTGACAGCTGTCCTGTCTCACATGCTCAGTTGGCAGCGATGGTCTGATCGATCCAAGAGCGGAAGGAGCTGACACGGGTATACACACCGGGTGATGAGGTAGAGCAGATTCCGCTGCCCCAGGACACAATACCAACCAGACTCCAGACTCCAGAAGTCTGACAGACCAGAGGACCACCAGAGTCGCCCTAAAAAACCAACAAATGAACACATTGATTAATAACAAACAAAACAAACTCAGATAAACTCATCTGCTGTGTGACTGCACCACCCACCATGCAGGAGGATGCTCCGGCAGCTCCAGCACAGATCATCTCATCCTCGATGTTGTTGCCCCAGTACTGCTTGCACTGGTCGTTGCTAAGCAGGGGGAGGCTAGCCTGCTGCAGCAGGTCGGGGGTAAAATAATCTGCAACACACAAACAACACTGATACACAGTCTGAGCTGGAGCTTTACATGCTGTTTGCTGCCCCCAGTGGTCATTCATGTTTCCTCTGTTCAAACCATTGGTTCAAACAGTCTTGCTGCACCCTACGGAATCTCAAAACTCTGGCTGAGAGCTTAGATTTGATGGAACACAAGTAACTTATATAAGTCTGGTTCATTGTGTATCAGACACCTGACTATGGTTAGTGTCCACCTGCTCTGTGAATCCTCTTTAATCAAGGATCACCGGTTGTGAGGACTCAGAAATATAATTTTACAGTTTTTTAACAAATTGGGAAAAAAAAAAATCACGTAGTCAGTGTTTTCTCTTTTTTCTGGTCCTGTGCTTCAAAAAAAGTGACAGAGCTGGACCTCCCTCTGACAAAACTGTGATACATGAGAGTAAGCCTCACCTTGCCCATAGACATTACTATTTAAAGGTCTGACGGCGCCTTATCATTACATGCCCTCACCCCAGCTCTCCAGTAATTAGCCATTCAATGCAGGTGCACTCACTAGCGTAATAGGTCTTGCCCCAGCCGCTGGTCATACAGTCGATGCCTGAGGCGAAGTTGCTTCCTGCATCCACCAAACAAACTGAGGAAACATAAGCGTTGAGGCGTGCTGGGGTGGACAGCTTGATAAGTGTGATGTCATAGTTGTAACCACTGGTGCTGTATTGGGGATGCTGGAATGCCTGGCAGGAAATGACATTGATAAGTTAGACAGGCAAAATAGACGACACTGCAATAAGATGAGAAGCTGTTCATCACCCACCTTGCCGATTCGAATTCTCTGAATGTCCTCAGCGTTGGAAGAGCGGTCATGCTCCCCAAGGACCACATAGTGGGACGTCCTGCAAGGAAAGGACAAAAAGATGAGGCAGCTATTTTGAGTGGGAGATATCTTCAAACTCTGAGACTGATGGGAGGTGGAGCCTAATGTCACTGCACAGCATGTTAGGAATTTAGGGTTAGGGTCCATTGAGTTTGATTTAAAAAAATAACACAGGATGAGGATGAAGGTGACAGGATGTGGGTAATGAGATGAAGATCACGATAACATGGTGACAGGATGAAAGTGAAAGATTAAAGATTGCAGGTGAGAGGATGAAGATCAAAGGTTGAAGGTGACAGGATAACCATGGCAGGTTGAAGATCAAAGGCAGGAGTGTGACAGGAAGAAAGTGTTCACCTGACGCCGCAGTGAGCAGCTGTCACCACCCAGTTCTCATTGATGAGAGAGCCACCACAGAAGTGGAAGCTAGTGTAATCCTGAAACAACAACAACATTGACATGACATATTTATTAACACAATCTGTGTGTGTATGTGTGTGTGTGTGTGTGAGTGTGTGTTTTTGTGTTTACCTGCAGGGACACCTGCCAGGGCCAGGAGTGAGGCACCGCTTCCTCACCATTCACAATACGGGCATGATTGGTAATTCTAGCAGGGATGGCAGGGGTGCCGCAGCCTGGTGACATCGACATGAATCGTGACATCATTAACAACAATACATTGAAAGGCAAACTGGTGCTTTTCATTGATATCCATCCTGCAGGAAGTTTTTCTTTACATTATTGCTTTGCCATTCTTGCAGTCTTGTGGTTTAAACTTGGCTTTAAAAATGTTGAACATATTAAGATGTAAAATGAAATAATTTAAATTTGCTCTCCTTGCTATATTGTGTAGACAGTTTCATCCATTGTTTTTCTATTCATTCGCTGTTTGAAAAATACCGATTTTTTCTTTTTTCTCTGAAGTCCTGAGAAGTCAGCTTATCATACACTTCACAAGTCTTTACTATCCCTGTCTCCAGCTACATTGCCCTCTGGTGGTTGTGACATAAACCATCAACTAAGTATAAGTTGGTTGATGTGGAACACTGCATCTGCTGCTTTGCTCTCTTCTCTACCCAACATGCTTCACTTCCTCAGCTGTTTCCTTGATGGTAAAAAGTTAATCTCACCATAGGCGGCACCAGCGAAGGCAAGGCAAGAGAGGATCCACAGGAAAGCCATGGCTCGATCATGCTAGATCAGTTTTATCAAGAAGCTTTTATACTACCAAGGAGTGACATGATTGGACGAGGCACCATTGGATATCTTATCAGAAACAGTGGGAGTTTGGGCAGGTGGAGATCACAGATTGCTTTCCATCTGAAAAGAGGGCAAAATGGTTAGAGATGAGTAAACGACTTCAACATGGCAGTTTAACATGCCCAGTTAACCTAGCCTTGTCTAACCAACATGTCAGAACTCAAGAGACTGTGTTTAGTATGATATAAAAGAAAATTCTTTCAAATGCTTATTTAATTCATTGTCATAGTCCATTATCCAATCTGGGACTGAAGTTATGATTTCAACTTAATTCTAAAGTTTCAAAGCTGTGTCAGAATCTCAATTTTGTCTTAGAAATTATGAGGAAAACCACAGAACATCTGTGCTTTGAAAATGTCACTGAATGAAAATATTAATTAATTTGGTCATGAAAATGGTCCATTTCTTTCAATGATAAAAACACAAGTAAAGAAAAATTAACAAGCCTATACCAGCATATGTTTAATCTCAGTATGACTTTAGGACCTCACCTGAAACCCTGAAGGTCTGGCTGCTTTTCCCTCAATCTGTCCAACAGCAACTTTGTTTGATTTCTGAGTTGATTTGATGAATAACATTCAAATGAATGGTTAAAATAGCTGTTCTGGTTATTGAGTGAATTGGATCTTGAGATGAAACCAACTTGCTCTGATGTAAGATTTTCTTTCTTTCTTTTGTTTTTCAAAATAAGCTCATGGCCAAATATATTTGACCTTCTCCCTCTCTTACACTAAGACAAACTTTAATGTTGATGCCTCCTTATAATCCAACCATAGTTCATAATTAAGAGCTAACCTCAGACCCTGAAGCGCCCTTCACATAATAAGAAATTTGCTCCTCACTCACCACTAGACAGCGTGCAAAACAATGGGGCAGCACCATAAGAGTTTCTTCCATGTATCAGTTTCTACCAGTACCTCTCCTGCTTGCATGTGTCCCTACAGCAGTTATTTTTATTGATTGCCCTTTGAAAAGTCAACAGCAACCAAGGTCAATGTTAAAATGAACAATAATTTGAAAATGGAGCGTAGCATTCAGTGGCAACTCCAGGTGCTATGCCAAAGGTAGTGTTTCTGCCTAGTTTGGCACCACAGCTCTCCTCAGGAAATAACACACACATCATAAATAATGCACAGCTAGCGCAGACAAGTTTCACCGTTGATTATATGTGGGCAGCTGCTTGACAGTGTACCTGCCTTCTATTGAGCCTGCTCTACTCCTCCATTTCCTGCTTACAAATTAATAATGGTGATATTTTCATGAGATTTCATGAAAGAACAAACACATTTCTCATTCAAACAAATGTATTTATTAAAGTTTTTTGCCAAAAGCTAAACTGTTTATGATGTTATATTTAAACACATCATGATGATGGTCTTTCTCTAATTTCATTCAGTGTTTCACTGTGGGAATTACCCTGGCATGACCAGCTATGAGAGCTCCAAAGACACCACATCTGTCAGTGACAGACATTTGGAACTGTGCTAGGGAACGCCCCCTTATCTTGCCGCGGTTGACCAGCCCCTCCTATCTCATTCTGGCTTTCTTCCTATGAGGAAAACTATACAAGCTCCCTTAGTACATTCAAGCTAGCTTGATTAGCTGCTCAATTGTTCACAGCAGACCCATAAAGGATTACGTCATCAAATGCAGTTCCTGGCTGGCTAAGTCCTTTGAAAGAAATACAGTAACCAAACCAAATTAACCAAATTCAAACTTACCGGCATCCGCGTTGTTAATATCCAGGTAGTCGTTGCAAGATAATTGACGTCACGCCTCAGCTGAGGCACGCTAAGGCACGCTGAGGCGACTACCCGGATATGAACAACGCGGATGCCATTAAGTTTGAATTTGGTTAAATTATCTTTTTAAAACGAATTTTAAAATTGAAGCAGCAATCAAAACGTGCAACCACAGAATGATTTTAAAATATGTCCGGTGCTCATACGTGTGCTTTTACTCAGCACTGTATTCTTGAACAAAACAGAATATAAACGTCCACACCCTGCAGTTGGGTGTGTGGATGGTATGAGATGAACTGATCATAGGTGACTTGATTTATGAGGCAAATATTGATTATGAATGGAGATGCCCTTTAAGGCGAGCCGACTTGGGTTTAGTTCTGTACTGAGCATCCAGAGTTTTTGCTAACGTGTAAGGACGAGTGGAACACCGGTAGCAATTGGAGTTAACTCGGACAAAACTCCAAAAGCTAATGCTCATTTTGACCAGCAGGCAAACACGTTACAGCATGCATATTATGTCTAATTAGCTAATGTTAACATGACTCAGCACTCATTGGATAATTGCTTTACAACCAGGAGAATTACAGTTTCAAAGTGCAATGCCAGACCGAGAGAATCAAGTCCACTTAGTGGAGTGGGTGCAGTCTCTGGTCTTCATCCATGCTAGGCCTTTACTGGTCCAATCTCTTCAAAAGTAAGCTGCCAATCAAAGGTTATTCTAACCTTGAGATACACTTGAAGGGGGAACTGGGGCTGGCCGAACCCCCAGCCTTCAGTGGCTTATCACCTGCACCCAAACCATTGCTCTCTCTCAGCATCCAGCAACCCTGCCCTGTAAAATGGACACCCAACTGCTTCATTTATCAGAGGATGTATGCTGTATAGATGCAGCTCAGTCAGTCTGCTCTCTTAACACCATGACACTGTTGTCGGCTTATCAAGCAGAAATTCTGGAGATGGGCCATCATGGACACTGGGTCACATCATCCTGATCCTCTAGGATGAGATCTGTGTGTAAATGATCTGATTTTACACTCCTCACGCAGTACAAAGCTGTGGTCGAGTTATGGGGCAGTCGACAGCAGTCTGCTCCCTCCAGGTGGTGGGGCTAACGTCATCAAGACATGTCCACATGAGCACCCTCCCTGCTCAGGCAGACCGGTGGTGTGCATGCACAGTGCACCCGTGGGTTTTGTCCACTGTTTCTCAGGAATACAGACCACAGTTTGCTATGAAACCACCCAGATTCAACAGTTAATTAGTTTCTACGGCCAAGAGGGACACAGCGAAAGTCAGAGAGAACGAAATAAAGTCACTGTTACACAAACATGTAATCAATGCTGTCCGCAATGAGAAGGCTCAACAAGGGTTTTACTCTCGTTATTTTCTCAGCAGTCATTTAGTTGTCATTCTACTGATTTCAGCATAGATTTTGACTGACAGGGCTTCCTTCAAGATTTAGGCCTATTTCATGACTCATTTCTTACATGCTGGGTGGCAAAAAAGCTCCTGATGTCCCTTCTCTTTTTTTGGTTGCATAATGCATTATGTTTCCATAGTGGAAAACGTGTTGTAAGCACATGGATCAGGGTCTCGCCCTCCCTGCAGCTGATACTTCGATTTGTAGGCTAAGTGAGGTGCAAAAATGCAATGTTAGGCTATAGTAGAGCACTTCCCAATCATCTAATATGTTCTTACTTATAATACTTATAATAATAATACAGTGCTCAAGTATTGGTCAGGGCAATATGGTCCTAAAAAATGTTACGTGCTATCCACATGTCAATCTACGTCCATGCTGCTCAGGTCAAGTTGCACAGAACAAGAACTTCTTTCTAGACAGGATTCAATCATTGAATTGTTACAGAATCAGTTTTCTGCTGCTGTTTATTTGTTTGTTGAGCACCATCAATAGCCTTTTCTAATGAGGAAATTATGCAACAGTAACTTTTGTCACCACTTCTGTCCCACTGCAGCAGGTGTATGTTAATTTTTCTGAGGTAACTTTGACTGAAATTAAAATATTTGTCATTGTCATTATCATTATTTGTCTAAATAAGAACAAGTCCAGTTTAAACTGATCAAACACACATAAGAATAAATAAACAGAAGGGAGTTAAACACGCTTCAACCTACTCACAGAGAAGGCCTGTCAGATGCCCTAAGAGAAGAAATTTTGGAAATTAATCCAAAATAGGCTGATGCACGTGGATAATAGGCAGAATATTTGATTGAGAGACTTACATTTTGATGCTAGGTGCATCTTCATCATCAAATGAATAAATACACAGTATATGGAAATCAATTTAAGCTGTGTTTGAGTACGACAGGTGCTGCAAAAATAATAATTAGGTGTAATTGTGTGGCTCCTTTCTTTAATAAAGTGTAGTTCAAAGTGCTTTGCAACAAAAAATTAAAAACGTTTCATTTTTCAGAATGACCATGAAACAGGGACTGAATGCCACAATTAATACAAAATTAAATAGAGAATAAAACGTACTTGATAAAAATAATAAAAATAAAATGAAAATAGATTTCTTGGCTTCAAGTGTACAAGACAGATGTTTACAGGCGTTTCCATACATTTCCAAACTTTTTACAGGCACACACACACACACACACACACACACAAAACTGAAAAACAAAACCTTTCACAGTGAGTGAAGACAACAACAATCAAAACATGTACAATGATCATATAGAATATCATCAGAAATCATCATAGATGAATAAAAATGTTGTCCTCTTCTCTTCCTGTCAGAGTTTTCATCATAAGCCCTGATCCAAAATCATGATCCAAAATTATTAGCTACCAAAACAAACCAAAAAAATCATTGGCTAGTAGCCTACCATATTATTTCTGGTTTTATTTAATAATCAGTAACCAAGATACTTATGGGAAATTCAACTATATAAAAGTATCCGTTTTCTTTGGAGAATGTGATAAAGTAAAAGTGAAAGTCTATAGAAATACAAATAGCAAAGTAATGTACAGATATCCAAAAAAACGACTCAAGCACGGTAACAAAGTATTTCTTCTTTGTTATAAAACACTGTGTATAAGATGTTATGTGATGTGTATGTAAAGAGTTCATTTAGGGTTAAAGTGCTGTACATGTGTATTAAAACTGACATTCTGCAGTGTGTATTTTAGTGTGTTCAAGCTGTAGACCAACATCAAGGTCAGATGGATGCAACATGTGTTTGTTTCCCAGCAGCAGAGAGTTAATCAGCAGCAGTGGCAGCAGGTTGATTTGAACATTTCACACATGTTGCATCATAAAAATACTCCTGAGTCTGAAAACTGTCTGAGCATGTATAAATATGTAGCGTGTGTGTCCATCATGTGTAATCAGTGTGTCAGTAAAAGGGAAGAAAAGAACTCTGTCAACATGCTTCTGCTAAGGAACATGTCGTTGCAGTTCTGAGGGTCCCACGCAGTCACACTTCACTAACTCAAAAACACCCAAAAGCAAAAAAGCTGGAAGGCAGGTTGCTGAAAAAAAGGTGGAGCTTTATAAACATTATGCTGATTCAAAACAAAGACAACAAAGCAAATTCAAGTAGCCTAAATTAAGACAAAAAACTAAACTGAGAATGAAACAAAATAAACTAAAAAAAAAACAAAAAAAACAAAAATAAAACAGGAATAAAACAAAACAAAAGTTTTGGGGGGTATCAAAAACAGAGACATTTCAGGCTGAATTTCTGTTCATCTTTGGTTTGACTGCTCTTGTCAGGAAGCTGCACCATACCGTAACAAGTTTTTGTCAGTTTTAACTTTTTCTTATCCCTCCTTTGTTGTTTAAGTTAAAACAGTCACAGTGTTCCTTCCTCTGTTTGAACTGGGCCTTACACTATATTGGAAAGTGAACTGAAGCACTGGAACCTGACGCTTCTTTCTCTGTTTACCTTGGTTCAAGAGGCGAAATGATTCTGAGTCAGTAAAGGCAGTTAATATGTGTGTTTTTCCATCTGCGGATGTGCAGATTATTTTTTCACCAAGACAGAAAGGTTCAGGTGAGAGGGAGAGGTCACTTGAGGTAACCTGACCGCACTGCACACTGGAACCAAGGATTCAGTTAGGATTATGGTATTTAATAAAATGATTCTCACCCATCTTTCTACATCTTATATCATGAATACATTGTTTGGTCGTTGTGGTTACCTTTTGATTGGCAGTGGAGAGCAAGAGAGAGGGAGAGAGAGAGAGAGAGAGGTTGAGAGACACAAATTCACACAAAAAGAGAGAGAGAGGGCCAGAGACAGAGACACAGAGACAGAAAGAGAGCGAGGGAGAGAGAGAGGGAGGGAGGGAGGGAGGGAGAGTTAGAGGGAGGGAGGACTGGTAGAAAAACAGGAACAATTGGGTGAGGGAAAAAAAATCATGTGAGAGAGGCTAAACATCCCCTAAAGGTCTGATCCTAAAATTGCACCTGTCCAACAAACAAACAAACCTCTCCAGGTTGATTCAGGCATCATATCCACCAGAAGCACCTCTTGACTGATCCACTGTGTTACTCTTTCCCTGCCTCTTTGTTTTCTACCTACACATCCAAGTTCATTGAGTCTAACCTGACAGAGGCACAAGAGAGGACCAAATTGTCCAATGTGTGTCAATTATTAGAGAGTTATGAGCAGTGATGCAGTGATGAAGCGAGGTAAAAACATCCACGTGAGAGGAAACCTGCTTCATCAGTCTATAGCTCACAGGATGTTAAATTCATTTGTGGCTGTAATCTGTCAGCATGAAATGAACTTTAAACAGGTTCATAAGTGCAGCATGTGGAGCATTAATGGACAGGCAGGGTTGCATTTTTTTTTTTTTTTACGATATTTTTTGGGGCTTTTGTGCCTTTATATACAGGACAATTAAAGAGTGGACAGGAAACAGGGCAGAGAGAGGGGAAATGACATGCAGCAAAGGACCACAGGTGTAATCGAACCCGGGTCCGCTGCGCGAGGACACAGCCTCCGTCAATGGGGCACTTGCTCTACCGACTGAGCCACCAGTCGCCCCAGCAGGGTTGCATTTTAAAAGAAAACATTAGAGTGTCACCTATGGCCCCCCTATATTATAGCACTTCATTGACAGCACAAGGTGAACCTAAAGGTCTGATCATCCTCTGTTCTACCTCCTGACTCATGTGATCTGTGATTATTCTGTTTTCTTTCTATTTCACTACCAGTTCAAATCTAAAGCATGAGATTACATTGACTTTATCCCCCTAAAATGTTGTATTTAAAGAAAACAAATGAATAAATAAATTAACTTACAATCTTTCAGTTGAAACATGGGCTGAGAGTGCCCCCTGCTGTCTTCTCTCAGCACTGTGTGTTATCATATTCCAAAGATTCTGCTGAAAGGACACAAATTCAAACAACACTCAGTCTGTGATGTTCAGTATTTTATTCTCATTCGATGTAAACACACTTTACAAGGATGGGAAGGGTTGGGGTTGGGGGGTTGGGGGGTTGGGGGTTGTCCCCAGTGGTGGCGTAGCCTCTGCTTAGTTGGCGGCGAGGATTCCATCGACCCAGCCACGGAGCTCAGTGACACGGGCATAGACAGCAGGAGTGGAGGTAGAGCAACGGCTGCTGCCCCAGGAGACGATACCAACCAGAGTCCAGGCGTTGTCCTTCTGACAGACCAGAGGACCACCAGAGTCGCCCTGAAAGAAAACACATGGTTTAAAAATAAAGTTTTGAACAACATAAAGCCTAAACAACAAATGGATCTGAGTGAGACATGGGGGGACAAGTGGTTGGTTGGGGCCTCACCATGCAGGAAGTGGCTCCAGCTCCTCCAGCGCAGATCATCACATTGGAAATGTTGCTGCCCCAGGTCCTCTGGCACTGCTCGTTGGACATCAGGGGCAGGGCAGCCTGCTGCAGGTAGTTGGGGGTACTGGGAGCTGTGGAAGACACAGAAAACAAAGTACTCATACATGCTCCCTGCTCCTCCCATTTCTGAGAACAAGCATTCAAGCCTTTGCCAGAGTTTCATGTAAATCATCTGGTTGGACAGCAGTCTCACCATTGTAGCGGGTCAGACCCCAGCCAGAGGTGACGCAGGTCATTCCAGCAGGAAATTCGTCACCAGACTCAGCGAGGCAGACGGGAGACACGTTGGTGTCCAGGCGAGCGGGGGTAGCCAGTTTGATGAGGGCAATGTCATTGTTGATGGTGCTGGGGTTCCAATCGGGGTGGGTGAACACCTGGGGAGGAGCAGGGGTTAGTGAAGGGAGAATGCTGTGTTCTGAAAGCTGATTGGCTGATGGCTAGTTCTCACCTTGGCGGGCTTCAGAATCTGGATGTCCTCGTCAGAGCCATAGCCCTTGTTATGTTCTCCAGCGATCACACGGTGGTAGGTCCTGATAGGAAACAGGAAACAGGACTTTTAAAGGGTCAATTAACACAACTCACATGAAGAAACATCCTGAAACTGTTGATCGCACATTGTTCACTTTAGCCTTAAGTTATGTAAAAAAAGAAAACATTTTTTTTGTCATGAAAGTACCTTGCTGTACCAGAAACAGTACTCAGAAGGGCACTAAATGTTTAACAATCCACTGCAGAAAGTAGTCCCTAACAAATGCATTAATTTCTCATATTTGTCTGATAAAAACTTCGGTAAGCAGCTATTTTAGAACATTACTGAATCTTTTAAAATAAAACTATTTATTTGTTTTTTGAGCTTCATGCTGAGAGCCACTGACAGGGTTGTGTTAAGTTGTGCTGAACTGACCTGACGTTACAGTGAGCGGCAGTCACCACCCAGTTCTCATTGATCAGAGATCCTCCACAGAAGTGGAAGCCGTTGGATTGCTGAGAGATAAATAAAATGAACTTAGTCACTGGTCAAAGCAAAAACAATATGAACAAAAAGTAGAACATGGAGTTGAAAATGTGCTTGTTAAAGTCAGCTGACTCACCTGCAGAGACACCTGCCAGGGCCAGGAGTGAGCCACTGCCTCCTCACCGTTGACGATGCGAGCATAGCCGCTCACACGGGGAGGGATGGCAGGGTTGCCACAGCCTGCAGGGATAACAGGGAATAGACTGTGAGGGAACATTCTATTGTTTTGACCTCAAATTTGACATTGCCTCTGACGTCAGTGTGATGCTCTATGACTTGACATGACGCATGAAGAAGACAATCTATCAAGTCATGTCAACAGGCAAACATTTGACATTTTAGCTATGAATAAGAAAAATCTCTTACATATGAAACTGAAATCTGAAAAGAAAAACGCCAGTTAATCCTCCTGCTGAATGAAGTGAGTTTGTAGCACAATAGAATTGAATAGAACTTTAATAGCCATACGCTCAAGGCTGGTGGTATTTGTATTTGGTAGCCCACATACATAGCTTAGACATCTTTGAAAGCATTTTGTGTCTCACCGTAGGCGGCGCTGATGAAGGCAAGGCAGGAGACGATCCAGAGGAAGGCCATGGTGATGAGAATGAGGATGATGTGTTGAGGGACCGAGCTGCTTTTTTATCCCTAAACCCTGCCAGGCCTCAGCCAATAAGAGCAGCCGGTGGTTTGTCCATCTCAGCAGTCAGCTGCTTATCAGACCTGAGGCGATGGCGGCATTCTCACGAGTCACCTCCAGGTCTCTGATTGGCTGAAGAATCATGCTGAGGACTGTAGTCAGCATGTTGTTTTATCACAACTGAACTTTTTTCAAAAAGTCAATATAACAGTATGAATACTAAATTATATGAAAAATATTTGAGCAAGTGGAAACATCAGGATGCAAAAAATATATATATATAGGAAACAAATCACTTTAGATCAAAATCAAATTAAAAATCACCACAGTCCTAAAGTCAATAAATGCCCTATTTTGTGAATTAAAACATTAAATGCCTCATGAAAATGGACAAGTGACAAACGTGTCCTGTTTAAATCTGCAGGATTTTACTTAAATTATTACAGTGTTGGATTTAAATGTCTTGAATAATGTTTGTCTCAGTTTATTGTCTTTGTCTTTATGTTGAAACTGGTTCATGACATTTGTCCCAGCACAAAGAAAAGGTTCAAAAATCTGGATATAGTAGTAAGGGGGGAGGGGAGGTCTTTTTTACAGACTGGCTGCAGTTTTCTCTGACTGTGGAGTGAGTTCATGCTGGAGTGATCACCTGCTGAAACTTTGCTGTATAACAAATATTTCACTGAAACACTTTTTCTGCTGCGTATGAAACGCAAACAAATTAAAGAAAAAAAAATATTCATACCGCTACATCCGTGAATC
>JAQLOL010000001.1:33992857-34005344 GCA_029783665.1 Naso thynnoides
GAATAACAAGCTTACACCCAAAACATCTAAACAATCATAAACTGTCCTGATTCTAACTTCAAAGTATTAAATGTTAGTTGTGATCCTTAGGTGTGTCTTCACCTACATGCATTCTTAAGACCAACAAAAGTCCACATAGCCTGTTAAGGGGGTGTAAAATATACCTCATATTTTTTATATTTCTGTGAGAAGAAGTTTGCTGCCTGCCATTTTTAAAGGATAGTTTTCTTGATGAATTTTTTTTATGAGTAATCGGTGATTTGATGGGTCCAGTGACAGATGTGATGATGATGGTAACGATCATGACAATGGTTCACCGTTCACATGAAAAAGACAATGAAACTGCTTCTTTTGAGACTTTCAGATATTAATCCTCCATCATCCAGAGAGAACGTATTTTACAAAGTGCTTCAGTAAATCACAGGCACACAGAAACACACAGTAACACACAATTATACACAGAAACACACACTAACACACAGTAACACACAGAAACACACAGTAATTCACAGGATTAAGACAGATTACAGGATTTAATGCAGCAAAAAATGAAAAAGCTCCACTCAACCAGTAATTAGCCGGATGCATTCAGACATGAACAGTTGGATGTTTCAGCTGTTTGTGGTTGTTTGGTGTAAAGCTGCAGCTGGCATGAGTGTGACCAGCATCCTCCCGTGTGAAACAAACATGAAAACACCAGCAGGGGTCCAAACCTCTGCAGAAAAACTCCAAAAGACAAATGTCCATCTTTCCAGACTGACGATCAAATAAAAGTCTAATACTGAATATTTAGTCCAGTTTTCAGATGAAAACAAATCCTTGCATTACTGCCATGTTTGAGACTGAACAGAGTTTGGACAAACAGCATGACCTATCAGTAAACAACTGATCAACTTCTTAATTTTCCGTTGTTCTTTTGAGCTCAACATCCAATGGATTTTGACTTGGATTTTATATGTGAAATATTAGCATGCTTTGTCCTAAAAATCACTGCAGTTGACTTTCTTTCATTTTTCTGTCAAGTTCGCTTTGTGTTGAACTGGAGCATATTTAAGTTCAAAAACAGAGAAACAGCAGAATTAGAAGAACTTCTGACATTTACTTTCTGTTTCTCTTCTGATGTCCTGATGTATACTTACGGTTTCTCCACAGACCCAGAGAGCGTGGATTGAGAGAACTTTTCAGAAGAGAGAATGTATCCAGATTATTCTCAGCAAAGACAGCAGCAGGTATCAACACATCTTCGCTGCTTCTCATTGATCCAAAAGTGTGAAAATGCTTCCCAGTGCAGAGGTTAGATGGAGTGTTGGACCTCATCAAGAGCAATTCAGATCATTCATATCAAATTAAGTTTCAGTGTTACATAATAGGCCTACCATCATTCACAGTGTAAAGTATAGTGATGTATTATAAATTACATATGTGTGTGGGACCCTCTTTAGCCTTCAGGCAACACAAAGAGTCTGATTTTGGATTGACTGACATCTTTAAAGCAAAACTATACAAGTTTGACTGGGACCCACTGCATCGCATAACAAATCTTTACCATGCACATTAAAACATCGTACAAAACAGCTATTTTAGTCAAATCAGGTCATATTTTACAGAGAAAATGTCCTCTGGTTTTCCCTCTGATGTTCAGAGACTGCCCTGTCTTTCTTGTCATAAACAACTACCTGGTCCTGCAGTTGCAGCTTCGGTCTACAGGAAGCCTACATGTTGCTTTCAGGAACCTCAGTGAATCACAGAGTTGAGGCAGAGAAGTCACAGGACATTATCTCCATAAAATATAACCTGATTTTACTCAAATCTTTTTTTTTTTTTTTGGTGATGTATGAACGTGCATCATTTAAGGGATAGTTCACAAAGACATGAAAATTCAGTCATTATCTACTCACACTCATACAGATGGAAGGGACTTTGAGTAATAAAAGAGGTTCTGTGTATGATTTTGATGTTGTCCTATTTCCCGTTGTCTCTGCTGTCTAATAAAAAGAATAAATTTTGTTGTTGCTCAGGTGCAGTTGTGGTCAGCTGGTGACGCAGCACACCTCCATCCCTCCAGCAGCCAAAGAGGAGGGGCCCCCCCTGGTTCAGTTGGATGTCCAACCTACAGAGAGATGGAGTCCCCTGAAACACACCCAGGCCTCCCCCACAGATACCTATGGAGTCATCGAGTTTCAGGGAGGAGGACACATCAACAAAGCCATGGTGCTTCAATACATTTAATAAAACTAAACATTTCTGTGGAATATCAACAACACAAAAGCTTTCTCCACCAGTGGGTTAATAACAGTTCCTCCTTCCTCCCTTTTATCTCCACCTCCTACAGTACATCCGCGTCTCCTATGACTCTAAACCAGACCACCTGCTCCATCTGATGGTAAAGGACTGGCAGTTGGAGCTTCCAACACTGCTCATCTCAGTCCATGGAGGCCTGCAGAACTTTGACCTACCTCCCAAACTGAAGCAGGTTTTTGGGAAAGGACTGATCAAAGCAGCTGTGACCACTGGAGCCTGGATCTTCACTGGGGGAGTCAGCACTGGTATTAAAATGTGTTTTTACATTGACTTATGTTTGTGTGCCGACCGACTGACCACATAAGAAAAGTTATATAAAATATAATCTTTATGATCATTTGCCCCTCCACTTGGAACCTGATTGTCTGCTGTGGTGTTACAGGAGTAATCCGCCATGTTGGAGATGCTCTCAAAGATCATTCTTCAAAGTCCAGAGGAAAAGTTTGCGCTATCGGCATCGCGCCTTGGGGCATCATTGAGAATAAAGAGGACCTCATCGGGAGAGACGTAAGACAAATCAGACAAAACTGGACTGAACCAAAACGAAACAAAACGAAACAAGACCAAACCAGACTTAACCAGATTAAAAGAGACCAAATCAGAACATAATAAGACCAAACTGAACTGAACTAGTCTAAACCAGTCCACACTAGACCAAGTCAGACTGAACGGAGCCAGACTAAACCAGAATAAATAATTCTAAACCAGACAAATCACACTAAGACAGACAAAATTAGACCAAGCCTTAATCGGACTGAACAAGACTGAGCAAGAGTGAATAATACTGAATAATACTGAACCAGGGTGAACCAGACCAGACTAAACCTTTACAAACTAAACTGAAGTAGACTGAACCAGACTCAGACTTAGTGAGCCAAATGTCTAAAATTTTTATCATACAGTTCTATGGGCTGCCCCAGACTCCAATTGCAGAGGAATAGTAATAAGAAATAAAAAGACATGGTGGCCTGTGCAGCTTGGCTGCTTGGACCCCAGTTTTTATCGCAAACCTACATATGCACACATTCTTTTCAAAAAGTCTCCACAGAATCTCTGTAGTACCAGGAAGGACCACTAGAGGTCTGCAGAAAACACCAATGAACAATACACACTGGGACCAGGGCCCATATTCACAAAATATTTTAAGGCTAAAAGTAGCTCCTGACATGCTGATTTAGAAGCAACTCTTACAAAATGGGCAAGTCAGTCTTAGGATTCCTAAATTTTTGGTCTGAGATTATTCAACAAGGCATTTTAAAAGTCCTGAAGAGGACTCCTGAGTAACTAAGAGCAAACCACAAAGGATTTGATCCCAAGATGGCTGCTGCCAGCAATCAACCCCATAATTGGGTCAACAATTTAGAAAGATTTAATGATACTGAGCCTTTACATTGCTGGTCAGTGCTCCCCTCCAGTCCAGTTATGCTTCTGTCTGTAGACCAGTGAGGCTTTGGGTGACAGAGCCTTGGGAGGGGAGCCTCCTCCTAATAAATGCAGTGAATATTTCCTATTAGAGGTTACATGTCAACATAATCTATGATTTTGTGTATTGCAAGAGCTATTCTGTATATATTTATGTTAATTTTGCTAACTGAATTACAGAGAACAAACACTGTGGTCTAGTGAAATTGAAAAGAATGGGCCTAACGGCATATCACCCACCTGAGGCATTTATTTGATGCTTAAATTCAGCAATCTCAGCCCCTAACTGAGACTTTAGAGAGTGCCACCATTTTTCACATGCTTTTTTGGTTCTGTAAAGAAGTGGGAAGACGGCATTTACTCCCATATGTATGTTTTCCCATGTTCCTTTTTTGCCTTTTGCAGTTACTCCTGCTCCATAATTTCCTTTAATAATATTCTTCTTTTCATACGTAGCTTGGATAAGAGTAAAAGTTGTTCCTGCGTCTAGTTTAATTTTGGTTTTCTTGTAGCCTCACTGTCAGCCATGGTTACAGCAGTCAAAAACACTGAGGCTTCTTGTATGGACACATGCTGATTATCAGTGAGCTGCATGTAGGTTGACAATTAGCTGCACTCTTGATTAGTCAGTCAATCAACTCAGTTTTAGTCATGTAGGTAACAGTCTCTCATACAAACATACAGCCCAAAGTGGTTGAAACAACACCAAGAAAACAAAAGAATAAAAATGAGAAGCAAAATACACAGCAATAAACAAAAAATCTGCAAGATAAAAACAATAAATTATTTAAAGTCCCTATGAAATGAAAATCAATTGTTAGGTTTTTTAATCAGATATGTGTTCCTCTCATCCTTGCCTACATGACATCATATGGCCCAACAATGACCTGAAAGTAGTTTTGCAATTTTGATTAATTGTGTTTTACAGTTAAGCATTTCCTGGAAAATGGTTTAAAAGTATTGATGACTCATCCTTGCGCTTAGGGGCGTATATTAATTTTGCCTCAAATAAAATTCTTTCTTGAATTTAAAATATATTTTAAAAAATAAAGATAAAATAAAAATAAAAATATATAAAATTAAATAAAATATCCCCACTTTAAAATAAAGAGTTGTTTTTTGTCCTATCTTGTTTTGAGACTCTGATTGGATCAATCACATCTGCATGTTCTAGGTGACTCGTCCCTATCAGACCATGTCCAACCCACTCAGCAAGCTTGCAGTCCTAAACAGCAGCCACTCCCACTTCATCCTGGCCGATAATGGGACTAACGGGAAGTACGGAGCTGAGGTGCGACTCCGCCGGCAGCTGGAGAAGCACATTGCTCTCCAGAAGATCAACACCCGTGAGTGCCACACCTGTGACATGAAGCAGCCAATCGCTGAATGATTAATTCCTTTTCACTTTTTGAGGCTGGCATTTTGGATGATTTTATAAAATAAGCCAAAGACACCAGAGGTGACATTTGTACAGCTGTGGAAAAACCAAAAAAACTGGTTTAAAGAAATACAAAGTTAAGATGATAGCAGGTTAATAATGGGTGCCACCAGATCTGTCTCCAGCACTGACACAGTGCTGTGGAAATCAAATTTTATTTCACATAAACAGCACAGGTTTTACAAGAAAACTCCGAACTGGAACTTTATATGTATGAGGACCTCTGTTGGCCACATCAGACATGGTGAATTTCACCTCTGACTTTCCATCCGAGGTTTGTTAGTCTTGCCTGCTTTGGCCATGTGATCAGCCATGTGACCTGTGGGTTTCCCTTTGTCATCCTATGCCTGGAGCTGTCTGAGAGGCAGGGACAGCAAAGGGGGGCTCAGCCGTCACCTCTCACTACAACCACAGACGAAGTTATACACACAGCTAATCAAAAACACAGAAAACACTGATGCACCTTGACTGCGTTCTCAAATATTTCTTCAGAACCAAATGTCCTGCAGTATCGTGTGGATTTCATTTTGCATTGTTCTATCTCCTTGAGGGTCAGGTGATTTCTGAGTCCCTGAAGTCCTAAAAAGGACCAGCTTTTAATAACATGTTTGAAACATGTTTAAATTTCTACTTTAAAATTTAAAACACAGTGAAGCAGTTTATCAACCTTCTGCTTTCTTCCTCATATCTATTATTTTTTTACTGACGATTCACTTGCTAGTTGTCATGTTAGCCCAGTACCTAACTCCTGTTGGTCACATGACTGCCACCTTGCAGGTTATAGTGGCCTATGCCTTAACAGATCCTGTGAGTGTTCCTTGTGTGTGTGTGTGTGTGTGTGTGTGTGTGTGTCAGGTCTGGGTCAGGGCGTCCCTGTGGTGTGTCTGATCCTGGAAGGGGGTCCTAACGTCATCTCCATTGTGTTGGAGAGTCTGAGGGAGGAGCCTCCGGTCCCCGTCGTCATCTGCGACGGCAGCGGACGTGCCTCTGACATCATTTCCTTTGCACACAAATACTGTGGGGAAGACGGGTGAGTAATATGTACTAGAATACAATCATGTTTAGTGTGTTCTCAGAGGCAAAGTCTTTACATTTTTAAAACTCTTCTGTTATCATCCTGTATTCTGTCTTTGTGAAAAAATACACTGTGGCAGCGTCTGTCCTTTTCCCAACCCACATTGGATCAAATCATGCCTACTTTATTGTGATGAAAGCCTCAACTCCATTTCCATGAAAATCTTATATTGGTCCAGGAAATGAGTGATGTGGGTCACTGAATTTGATGCATTTACTGTTAATCAGACCACAAAGTGGAAGTGGGGTTTGGTATTATCTAAAGTAGTTAAATAATAGATGCCCGGAGGCCAGCTGGCTTCAGGTCAGGCAGAACAGTTCTGGTCCAAAACTGCTGCGGTTTTCAAGAGAAAACACAAAATAATATAACTTCTCTTGTCCTTTCTGTCCCTGAAAGAGACTGAATGACTTCAGATATATGACCCTGGGCTTTAACTTCAAGTTAGTTCGGCAGAGATTCACACTCATCACTGTTAACTTCTGCCCACAGATTAAGATGCAGTCAAAAACTGAACTGCAGAGGAGTCAGTTTTACAGGTGACTCCCACGAGTCTGAGCCCCAGGTTATTTTAAACGTCATGGGAACTGCACATGTTGAATGCAAATAAAACAATTGCGTAATAAAAAAAAATATGAGGTTGTCAGATGTTATTGTGGTCCATTGGGAGAAGCTCATTAATGTGTGTCAACTGTCCAGAAAGAGAGCAGTTCATCACACTTACTCCTTTGACACCTGACTTCTTCTGTCTGAACACATCCAGTGAGCCATGTTGCATCCTTAAAGAGTAACTAAACCCCTAAACCACTTTTTTCAACTGAAAACCGAAGCTAAGGAGTACTTAGAAATGTTTTTGATTGATTCAGGTCTAAATGACATTTAGACTTGACATTTTAGTGCTAATTAACTGACTTTTCCATGTTCTGTTAAAAAAGTTTGTTGTAGTGACTGCCATCTAGTGCACTTTTTTAATGCATTGCAGTTGGTTGACCAGGTGAAACATGACATGTCTGGTGCTCGCTTTGGTCACGCCCGGTCACTCTAACGTTATTTCTTACCGCCTCCTCCTACTCATCACCTAGGAAACAGTACACACACACTCGCGTACACTAAAAAACACACACACACAGCTATAGATAAGTGGAGTAAAAACTGCACCCCACCCCACACCCCACATTCTAGATGTATTTTCTGAATTTCAGGAAGGATGCACATCAGTTTAAACTTCAGGGGGTTTAGTTACACTTTAAGCACCTGCTGCGCTGCATTTGTGGAGTGTGTAATGTGCTGTAGCATTTCTTCTGCACAGGTTGCTGAGTGATAGCGTCAAAGATCAGCTGCTGGTCACCATCCAGAAGGCCTTCAATTACAGTCGCAGCCAGGCACAGCAGATCTTCCTCATGGTGATGGAGTGCATGAAGAAGAGAGCTTTGGTAGGATGGACAGGGAAATGCTGGTCCTGCTTAGCACACTGCTGCTGCGACATTATTCTGTGTTCAATCCAATCCATTTTCCATCAGCACAACAAATAAAACTGTTAAGTTCATACATAACTGGTTCTGTGTCATCATTCATGTAAACTAAATGGATTCATCATCATTATCAGCCCTGCTCAGAGTCATTTCTGTGTTACGGTAATCATTTTCAGTCATCATCATTTCATGATGTGATGATGGATGTAATCTGTGTCTGGATTATGTTCAGAGGAGACATCTCCAGCCTGTGTTCACATCATGTCCTGTGTCTGTGTGTAACCACAGAGTGACTGACCGAAGCTTTTCGTAATTTCTGTTCATTTCTAGGAGACAGAGTTACATCAACCTCATATTTAAACTTGTGTAGTTACAGTACATCAAAATAAAATGTATAACAACACTGATGTGATGACTCAGAGGTTTCCTAAACAGCTCTGTACATAACAATCTGTGCTTTAAAGCCCCCAAAATTCTTGAAAGAGAGGATGAAACAGTTCTCGAAGTAAATAAAAGAAACTAATCATGATTACAGCAGAGCTTCACACATTCTTGTTTTATATTTTGCTGTTTCTTCAAGGCTAAACAATGTCTGATCACCAATTTCTTTGAATTCACATTTATTTTAATATTACTTTTCTTACTTAAAAAATTGTAAAACAAAAAATTGGGCGATAATACTCAAATGATCCAACATGTGTGCTGAAAGCTCTGTGACTGGACCACCTGGTCACATACAAGGGCCCTAATCCAACACCACCCATGAGCCTCAGCCGTTGTTCTACGACAATGTCAACATAGAAGTTAACAGTGTGGTGGTGAATGTCCTCTTACTCAAAAGGTTTCAGCATGATTTAGAGACTAAAAACTCTGGACAGAATTTTCTCTGTGTTGCACTGCTGAAGTTAAACTGACCACAAACACACTGTCAAACATGGAGGAGGCTCCTAATGAGTGACCTGCACCCCTCTGTGTATCATCACTGACAGAAACTAAGAATCCTGGTCAATGTGCAGCTCTGTTTCCTGATATGGACCTGTTCACGGTGACCTCAATAGTTTACATTAACATAATAACAAAGGTTTTACCTTTGACCCCAAACTGCACCACTTAACAGAGATTTTTTTTCTGTGACCCTCCGCCATTTATTTAATCCCACAATCCTCTGCTTTCTCCTGAGAGCAGCTGCAGCAAGCTGGCCATACATTTAAATTAAATCACATCAATTCACTTAAAAGATTTGTTGTCTGATGAAAATGCCACACGTTCAGATGTTTCTCCACAGAACTGACAGAACACATCAGTATGTTTAATCAGTAAAGTCACATTTAAATATAGATCATAGTATGGTTGTTTGTTGTACTGTATGTACTTTTAATGTACTTTTAAGTATTGTTATTTGTTGTGTGTGTAGATCACAGTGTTGTTGTTTGTTGTGTGTGTAGATCACAGTGTTGTTGTTTGTCGTGTGTGTAGATCACAGTGTTCAGAATGGGCTCAGAAGGACAGCAGGACATTGAGATGTCCATCCTGACTGCTCTGCTCAAAGGTAGAACAACATACACACACACAAACACACACACACATACACACATTAAAACTGTCACACCACCGCTACATTAGGACCATTGACAGTATTTCTGTATTTCTGCTCTCCTTAGTCGGGTGCCGCTGTTGCTCCATGTGTCTCATGTTACCACAGGTGGTTTGACATTCTTAGTTTAAGGTGCATACAGACCTTTACAAAGTGAAGCCAAGCGGTCCTGAAGCTGCTGTATGTGATGAGTTGGGGGTGAAACCGTGTTGCATACATAAAAGTTTAAAATCACAGGAGAACTCAGATTTCTTCATTCCCTAACAGTAACATAAACTCCTCAAACATTCATTTGCTCCAGTTTTGGTTCAGTTTTCATGTTTTACTGCTGCTTGATGAACTGTAAAGTTTCTTCACCTGGTTTGTTATTGATGTGTTTTCAGGTACAAATGCATCAGCATCAGATCAGCTGAGTTTGGCTCTGGCCTGGAACAGAGTGGACATTGCGCGCAGTCAGATCTTTGTGTACGGCCTCCACTGGCCTGTGAGTTCACAGATGATAGTCATGTATTAATCTGTCATTGTTTCCTTTTGTATCCTGCTCAAACTTGGAGGTCGAAGACCTGTACTGAATTGAGTTTAATGTACCCAGGATCCCTTTTTGTTAGCTGGTTTCACTTAACCTAACAGTTACAATCCAGCTAAGTGGTCACGTGGCAGTGGTTATAAACTCTGGAAACCAACAGGCTTTCCCAATCTAGACATGAACATGTTCACAGGTTATGACCAATTACAAACATGGACAAGTCTACTGGCAATGCATTATCTGCTTCCTTTGCTATGGTTTATTTTTGCTGGAAGAGGGAAATCTTTCTCTCCCTGAGTCTCTGGTCTTAGCCTCTAGGGCAAGAGTATCACAACTGGTGATGAAGGGACCTTAATTTAAACTGGGTAGTCAATGTCACATTTGCACCTTTCTTCAAGAGAGCCTTGCAAACATTTACATCTGAAATGTTCAAGCTACTACGTGTTTTATTTTTTAAAGGTTGGAGCAGATGGTGGTATCTTTCTATGAAAGGGCCTAAGAACCAGCTGCAACCAAACATTTTGTGTAAAAAAAACACTTGATACTGAGTCCAAAAACTGTTGAGGTTTAAAAGGAAGAAAAGAAAGTAATTCAGTAATGTTGTTTATTTCTAGGCACAGCAAAGCAATTAAGCTGAAAGGTATTTTTCATTTCAAGGAATGAGAGAACGAAAGGTGATAATAATAACCCATTAATGTCCACAGTGCAACTTTAAAATTTCCTTCACAACACTTAAGTAGACGACATGCTGAGCTCTACAGACTGTTTGCTGCGTGTAGAGATCCTCCCACCATCTGCCAAACAAACTCTACAGGTTCAAACAGTGATGCCACAAAGTCTATGACCACCATATTGCTTTAACACTGTATGTTGGATTACAATTTCTGCAGCCTGTGACTGCTTTAACCAGCGAGCGTCCCAAAAGTCCGGCAGCCCAGCGACCAGCAGCAGGAGGAGGAAAAGGAAAAGCCAGAGGGAAGAAAGGAAAAGGGGGCAAAGCCAAACCTGAACCACCTGAGGAGACAGACCCCAGGAAACTGGAGCTGCTTAGCTGGGTAAAAGACTGGAATTAATAATACCAGACTTTCAACATGTGTACCACCACCTGCATGTTAAACATTGTTAGGAACTGTTTTAGCTGCTAAACTAAAACGCTGAAACAAACTTAAGATGAAGGTTAAAGAAAGGCTGCCAGGATTCTTTCTTCCAGCATTTGTTTCTGAGTATGGAAACTGAATTCTAACATGCAAATACAGACAGAAAACAGACTCGGCTTCTTCAGGTCAACCATGTTTTAAGTCTTGCAAGAATGGAGCAGAATACAAGAGACATGTACAGAGTTCACAAGCAAATGCTCAGCTAGGCTGAGTCTGCACATTCATTTTATGTTGTCTGCTTTGAGATCCTCCCATGGTTGTGCAGGCAGAACTTATCACTTGTCTTATGATAACAGAAAGTTTCAGATGGTACAAATCAAATCAATGTCATAACTGCTAGCTACACAATAAGCTGCTGATTTTCCATCAGCTGAGGACACATATGTGAATATTTTTCCAACACATTTCTATCCAAATCAGCCCTTGCTGCCGAGTTTTGAAGTCGACCCTGCAGGCTTAACTGTTAGACTGGAGAAATGGTAGCCAGTGTTGCAAATCAAGTACGAAAAAAGAAAGGCACATTTCGGCGTTAAGTCGACTAAAGGCAGGACTTGACAAATCAGATTAGACTTTGTAAATTCTTGGTGAGGGACACCCCTATGTGTTTAAATTGTCTGGAATCTTGCTCGGTCACATTTTTAACAATTATGTTCGGGTGAAAAACAAAATTACTCACCTATGACGGAGAGCTCGGCAATACTGCCTTGAGGATAAAAGATGACCTGATTGGGCAGTTTCTTTTGATATTCGCAGAAGTATGAGCCCTTTTGACTGAAGTCCACTGCAGGGAAGACAAAGGTTGCTGCTTCGTGCTCAGAGTATTTCTCCATTTTAAATGTTGTGTCAGTCTTTTTTAGGATGAATGTCCCGCCCAAGTTTTCGGTCGCAACAGTGCAGGAGATTTCAACTCTGTCACCCCAGTTCACCTCTGGAGCTGGACTGAAAGTAATTTGGGGCTTTGCCAGAGCACCTGAAACAGATGATAAGTTAAGATAAGTTTTAGACTGATTTATCAAACAGCAAATGTAGCCCCTGAGAGAAATGCCTTCATTCACAGTGTTCTTACCCAAACAGATGACACCGGCATCTTCACCGTGCCCACAGTTATTCTCTCCAAAGGGAGGATGCATACAGTGTGTGAGAGCCGCCTCTTGGCCTGTACATTCCACGTTATCCAGCCAGATTGGACCGCTGCCTCTACCAAAGTGGGCACTCGTAGGGGCAGAGACTGCATGACCGCAGCCGAGTTGTCTACATACCACGTCTGCATTGGGCATTTCCCATTCATCATCACACACCGTTCCCCACTGGCCTTTATAGAGGACCTCCACTCTTCCAGAGCATTCACCTGAGCCGCTGACCACCCGAATCTGTGCTGCAAATGAAGACAGAAACAAAGTGAGTCCAAATGCAAAGATCAGTCCTTCATGTTGATGCTTGGTTTTATGTGTAGAGACCCTAGTCATGCTACTGAAGGCGCATGGTGCTATTTTGAGCAGTATTAG
>JAQLOL010000001.1:34015845-34036595 GCA_029783665.1 Naso thynnoides
GCTCTAGTGAGGATTGAACTCACGACCCCTGGTTTACAAGACCAGTGCTCTAACCACTGAGCTATAGAGCCTGATGATACTTTAGCAATAACATTTTGATATTTTTGTTGTTTATTTTTCACTGACAGTTGGACTGGTTGCATACTCTGCAAAAAATCACAACAACCAATGACAAAACATTAAACACATCAGCAAGACAAACCAACAAGTCAATTTTACAAAACAGAAACAGAACATCAGCCTGTTATTTATATACATCTACGCATATACGCTCAGTAATATTGTAGGGCATATTTTGGTTACACTTTATTTGCGTAGTCAGTGTACAGTTCAGGTTAGGTGAAGTATTTACATTGCTGAATGTCAACAGAAATGTTGTTGAAATGTTACAAACGCTGTATAAACTATCTGCAGGCTGACTATCCAAATAAAGCTTAACCCAATTTTTGAATATGTAGCAACAAGATAGGTATCGTAATATCATTTTAATCTTCACAACAAAAATGCGATATCTGAGAAACATCATCCATCAGATTTAACTGAACTTGAGCTCTCCCGGAGTCCTGTACGTGGAACCACCTGGCAAAGGCAACAACTTAATCTTGGATGCTGTGGTGGAGACGGGTCTCTGTGAAGATTGTAAACACAACCATCTCTGATTTCTGGTTGATTTGGCAGCTCGAGTCCCGCTTTGTTTTATCCTTCAGCATTAGCCAGGAGCCGCCTTAAGGTCAACAAAGGCTGACGGCTCTTATCCTGGCTCTCCTCCTCGGGCTGTTTTGCTGGTCTGGCTGGTGTGGTTGGATGGTCTACGAGGCCACGTTTACACAGTAGCAGCCCTACTGAAAACAGAAAGGTCTTTGCTTTGTGACTTCAAAGTATGTCTGCGTTTACACGAACAACAGCAAGTGCTGTAGCATGCATATTAGATCAGTAGTCAGCAGTGTAAGTTTGTAACGACATACTGACTGCTAAGCACTAAGCAGCCACGAATTACAGAAATTCTGCCATAGATTGACTTCTAAATTATAATTCAAGCACTTGAATTCACCTCAGTAGACTGTCGTTATATCGACCTGCTTCCGGCTGTGAAGTATTTAATCAGAGTTTGGTAGTGGCTAGAGCAGAATTCACTGACTTGTGCTAGCATTAGCATTAGCATTGTCACTGTGTTTACAGGCACTCCTCTTGCCAGTTTACACAGCTGGTGTAGGTTCCAGATGTGCTCAGCCTGCCAGATCAGCTCAGGATCCGGCTTGGGGTCCGGCTTCAGGTCCAGCTCAGGGTCAGGCTCAGGGTCCGGCTCGGGGTCATACAGGCGCATACAGAAGATGTACCACATTATGATTGGCTGTACGGCGGTCTCTCATTATGATTAGTTATTGCTTTCAGCAACCAGTCAGTTCTGCACATGCACAGCAGTCCACTGACTATGAGACAAACTTAAAATAAACTTGAAAATGACTGTTTCATCTAGCAAGTTGACACAAAATTACAAAGTTTGTGTTAGCATGCTAGCACCATTTACTAACTACTACTACATAGTAGATGTGGAGAATACCAAGAATATGCATATTAACACAATCATTGTCATTATGATCAACCAACGCTTTCTTGCCCTTTATTATATGAAGCACTTTTTCACCTCAATGTCCATATTTTTGTAGACACAATAACAGAATCACATTCGGTGATGTTAGTCTGTGTAGCGAGCACAGCACACACTCTCCAGTGTAAATTATACAAGTGTGTGTGCCAATAATCCTTGGCTTGTGAAACTCTTGCGATAATCGGACATGTTGTTTCTTCATTGTGTAGTTGGTGCAACCTTATTGTGTTGATAATAATGTGACAACAATGTGTTAAAGATCTGCTTATTTTATAGACATAAACACCTAGTTAGGGTTAGGGAAAAATCATAGTTTGGGTTAAAATAAGTTATTCTTGCGAGATCTTTTGCAGGTTAATGCGTTAAGTCTTCTGTATGCGCTGCACACCGAGCTGATCTGGTACATCTGGTGCTTACACTGGAAAGAAGGTTGTGGTTTCAAAAGATTGCACTCTGGAGACCAAGAAAAGAACTTTGTTTTTTGTTAACTTACATGATGAACCAGTTATTGAAATTCTCGTAGATTTATTTTTTGTTAATTGGCTAATAAAATAAGGGCACTAATCATTTCAGGATCATATTTGTTTCCAAATTTATCACTTCTTGAAAGTAGGTAATAAAGTCAGGATGTTTCTGGGTAAGTGATGATCAACTTCAGATCAAAAGATTGTAAAATAAGCAGATGGGGCTACAGCAGACGGAGCTACAGCACAGTCTGTAGACTCTGCTCCTTCCCATCATGCTACAAGTGAAACCACACTGAAAAGCTCGTGGACCGATCTCTTTGCACTGACCAACATGCTATCTTATCTAATGATATCGATGCTATCTTGACACAACAGTAATTGGACTAAAAATGAGTTTGCACTGCAGAAACGAAATTAAGCAAACAAATGCACATACTAAAGCAGCTGGTCTGCAGTATACCAAGTTTGCTTCAGGCTGCTCGGTGGACCAGATGGTTGGAGTTTTACTGCGACACGACTCTTCACAGAGTGCCAGACAATAAGCCAAACACAGAAAGCTGTACTAATTTGACTTGCAAATACGTCAGCATGATTGCTGACACCAGTCATATTGTCTTATCCTGTAAACCAGTGTGAGTAGGTGAAAACAAATGCGAGGAATTGTCTGTAAAGGCCTTTTGATTTGAATTTTCAAGTGTCTTTTAAAGCCATTTGTTTAAAAAAAACAAAACAAGACAAAACTTTTTTTTTTTTTTTTTTTTTTTAAAAAAAAAAAAAAAAGACAAAAATTTTTTTTTTTTTTTTTTTTTTTACAACAAGTCGAGTTTAAAAGTAATAGTTCCAGTTCATCATTATTTTTGCATTGGACACAATACCTTCATTTGCTCCCAGTGCCCAGAAATTAACAGTAGACAATGTCTCCCTCGTGAGGTTAAAGATGGGAAAAACAGACAGAAGAAATAGTTCACTCTTAAATTTGCATTGCATAGAAATACAATATGTAATGGAGCATGATTAATCCTTCAGTGTGCATGCATATGAACACACTCCCTCCTCTGCACACCCACCCACACACACACACACACACACACAAACACACACACACACACTGATCTGCTCATTAAACAAATGGATTAAAACATTTGGAGTACGTCCAGATTTTAGCCCCAAGGCCAAATTTTCAGCACATTACCGCTCTCTGAGGGATTTGGGGCAAATTTGATCATGTTGCCGTCACATTACATCAGTCTGTGATTCCACAGGCAATAAAGCACTAATGTTTTTTTAAATGCCAATTTCCTGAGACAAGTTAATTTAAACTCCATGCTTTCTGCCAAGTGCCTGCTCCATGCACACGCTCATCTGCAAACCAAACCACAAGTTGGACAACACGAATTTGAGAGTAAAAAATTATTTCCTAACTAGAGTTAAGGAAATCTTTTCTCTTCAAATGCTTATTCTACTTACACATGGTGCGTTGCTAAAGGTTAGGAACAACAGAACCCTTGTTCAGCATGTGGTGGTCCGAAAAAGCTTGAATATATGGCATTACCTAGATCAGCAAAAGGCTCTCATGATGCTGATAAAACAACTTGTCAAGAACTTTTATTATGTATTGATTGTTTCCCTACTGAGCAATATGTTGGTCGTATTGTTTTACCTTTGTGCTGTGTTTTATGCCGGTTGCATCACAAGTTATTTCCCTATTGAGGACAAATTTAATTGATTGAATCATTTCTGAGCTGTAAGCAAATTCCCTTTTGCCTATATTCTGTGGATGATTTTGTCTTTTTATTGATTTTTTTCCAACCTATTTATTCAAGGGTTTCTGGGACGCAATGATCCCACTGACACAGTTCACAGTACAACACTACAGCACTATTTATGTAATTAAACTGTGATAATGAAGTATGTACAATTAAGCTACTTGTGCACAGAATAAAGGAAGAAAAGAAGAGTTTTGATACTAAGACGAAAGTCCTGTGCAAATGTTAGCTTGTGTAATAGATAGCAATAGCAGCCATGTCACCTTGGGGCAAGCTGTTTAAGGCCACATTCAGACAAAATCCGTTGAAAAATGGAGCTTTTTCCATTCATCTTAAATGTGGTCAGCCCATTTTGGCTGTGGCAGTTCCAGCCACAGTGACTGCCAGTAAAAAATGCAGCTGGATCTGGCAAAAAAGCTCAACTTTTGCCAGAATGCAGCACGATGTCACATTCCGCTGTCCAATCATGTAAAAGGGGCGTCTGCCGGTGATTGACCAGAATTGACGTAGAGGAAACTCAAAGGACATGTTTACCATGGAGCAGCAGCTTTTAGCATCAGTGAGATGGAGAAACGACTCATCATGGCAGTTATGACCCACCCTGAGCCGCACAATCCCTCCTGCAGGGATTACAAGGATTCTAACAGACGTGGAGTCGCCTGGCGTTGTGTTGTCGTTCAAGTTGGCATTTCAGGTTGGTAGCATTAGCTGTTGTTCATCTATGGTAGTGGCTAGTAGGTAAACAACTTGACGTCACAGAATGGGGCCGCTTATGTTAATTATGTGACACTTCCACCGCCGGACAGCCCTGCGGCGTTTGTCAGCACGCCTGATTTGCTCTGAATACGGCCTTAGTGCGTTTGGGGCGAGTTAGCACACATGAAAATGAATCCCAGTTAACATTATCCAGCTCAGGACATCTCTGGGGAGCTGCAATAGGTGGCATGGGCCATCCCTGTAATCTGATTGGCCACTTATGGTGCCACCCCATTTAATTGGTTATCCATCCAATCAGATGCAGGCATGGGTGTTCCTAGACCCATTTTACTGGGGCACATGCCCCAGTATAAATCTGCCGTGCCCCGGTGAAAATTTGAGTTATGGTATTCCAACCAGCCAGAATAAAAACTGATGAAATTTCAACTGTTTGATGGTTATTGAACTAACCACATAAGAGACGC
Organism: Naso thynnoides; assembly: GCA_029783665.1. Taxonomy (NCBI): domain Eukaryota; kingdom Metazoa; phylum Chordata; class Actinopteri; order Acanthuriformes; family Acanthuridae; genus Naso; species Naso thynnoides. The sequence continues at coordinate 34,020,869 of JAQLOL010000001.1, forward strand.
GCTAAAAATAGCCACTGTAGTGCACACATGTAAGTCCAGGTATCAGCAGGCGAGTCAGGCAGGTAGGCTATGAAAAACATGACACTAAAGTAAGTTTCTAAATAATACCTATGATCTTATTTTGACCAAATCATTATTGGCTCCTTTAGATGGACATCAGAACATTCTTTAGATGGAGCAGGAGGAGGTAAGCAGAAAGGAGAGATAAGTTTGAAGGAGGAAAGTCCTGATAACCAAACTAGCTCACAGTGTTTATATTAGAACAACCTCAGCTGTCAGAGTCACATCAGACATCAGATGAGGAGGCATCACGTCTCAAAAACCTCTGTCAAGTCTAAGGAATTATATTAACGTCAGGCAAAAAGACCTGACACTGGATCAATCAATCTTTCTGATATGAAATTAATCATTTGATTTGCTAGTGCTACTTTAGGTCACTACATGAACAGCTGGCAGTAAGTAACTATGGCTGTTATGTGCAAATTACATAGCAACTAAAAAGGACTGTAGTTACAGTATATAGGGTTTTTTTTTCAGTTGTTGCATGTAAATTTAATGAGTTTCAAACCTAAGTTTTAACTTACATCATGTTGGCTAGTTAGAAACGACCCCTCTGCATTGATAAATATATATATTTCCTTAGACATGACAATATTTTTTTAGACCTGCTTTCTCATCTGATGTCTGAGACCTGACTCTGATGTCCCAGGACGTCCTAACATATATGAACAAGCCAACTAACAGTAGGCTTATTGCAGGTCTGTAAAAAAAGATCATGTGAATTTGTTGAGGATGTTGCTGATAAAAGTTTTAGGGGGGGATGTTGCTAATGGGGGGCCTGTGCCCCTGTAGAGCTTTATGTCTAGCAACACTCCCTGGCAGGTCCCTTCTGGGACCAGACAGAAATATAAAAGGATCAAAACACGAAAAAAAAGTAATTGATTGAGTTTTAAAAAATTAAATTGAGGGGTATGTATTTTAAATAATAAAAGTTATTAATCCCTTAATAACTTAAGTGAAAACCAACTAAGAGCTTGTGACAAATATACAAAATTAGTTTTTATGGTCCTGATTTGCCTGCTCCACACACAACTCACTGTAGATTTTCTGTGCATCAGTTTGTTACCGACTGCACACACGCACACACACACACACACACAAACACACACACACACACACAGTCGGACTGTGTGTAAGTTTGAGTTTGAACTTTGTGCTCTGACACACTAAGATGTGGACTGCAGCTCGTACTGTGAATGAGCGCATCAGGTGCTGCAGGAAGGAGCTCCAGAGATGTGAAGTCATGGCAACAGAACAGTGACGTGCAACCGAGGATCTAGCCTATAAATTCTGCAGAACTGTGAACTTTCCCCCTTTTGCACCTGAGCTTGGACACAAGTTGACCTGCAAAACCCAGAGACGAAGCTGAACTCTTTGGAAAGCTGAAGGACTTTGGAAAACTAGAAGCGCATTTGGAAAACAGACTTTTCAGGAGAACTGACCTGCTGGATAAAAGAAGAAAAAAAAACTACAGGAGAGATTTCTTTTGGTCCAGTTATGGCGGAAGACAACCTGCTGCGCGGAGGCCAGCCTGACCTGGAGGATCATCGTGCTGATAAGACATTAGCCTATATTTCATGTTTTCCATGCGTTTATCACGAGTGATCATCTTTAAACAACTTTCAAAGCTTTCTCAGTGCTAAATTGAACATTACTGTTTAGATTTCCAGTGACTATTGTGTTAGAAAAAGTTAGAAGCTATGCTTGAGGAGCTCTGTCGTTGGTTTTGCCTGATCCAAGTCAAGTACCCAAAATTTAATGTCAAATCAAATCAAATCAACTTTATTTATATAGAACTTTTCATACGCACAATTGTAACACAAAGTGCTTTACAGAAGAAAAAGAAAAAATTAAAACAACATGCGTAAATACGCATGCAGTGGTTGGCTACCAACACAACACATCACGCAGCTCATTGAAAACTTGTTGGTTGTTGACATCAGCTTGTAAACACACATTCCGCACACTGTCATGAATACTCATCTCCATTTTCCAGTCATCATCCCTATTCACATTAATTGTGAGAGAACTGCAGCTAAATGATTATGTTACATTTGACTGTGATGAGCGTGTTAATACATTTACATACCTGTGAATCATGTTGTATTAGTAATGTGTCACATGTGGTATTTATATGTAAAACCGTCGTGTGAACATTTGTGATGTAAAAAAGACTCATGCAAACTCATTGTGGAGGAATGTAAAACAGTTTTCAGCAGGAGGAGCGTAAGCAGTCCTGCACCGTGCTAATGTGTCACTGTATTTTTACACTGATGGTGCAATGTTCTGTGATTGACAAATATTCTCTTTAAGTTGCTGTGTGTAATCAGTCTTCTCGACGTCCTCACATCTGTTTGATTTTTGTTGTGGATGTCATTTTCAGAGCTGAAAATCCTTTCGACCTGTTTTTATCTGCGGATGTTTAAAAGGGGATGGAACGATCTATCATGTTTTCATAAATTAATAATATAGCAAATGTGAACAATTTGTAGTCTTTTTTGTTGTTGTTGTTTAAATACTGAGAGAGCACACAGTGGATAAAAGTTTATTTAGAGGTAAACAAAAGTCAATCATTTTCTTGTACTTTTCAGACAAATGTGTTTCTTTGTTTCTTGGTTTGCTCCAAATGGTTGACGAAGACTTTTTTGGAATCCCAAAACTTTTGTCACATGGTGTTAAAGTCAGAGTATGTCGCTCGTCCTATAAATGGTTTTGCTTGGTTCCTACAGATAATTGTACAGTTTTCATATGAACCTGCCTTGTTTTGTAACTGTTCACAACATTCTGTTGTGTGGAACCAAGTCCATATATTTTTTATAAGATAAGGTTAAAGACTTGTTGTAAATCAGCATGTTCTCATAAAGCTGTGACACGTCACGTCTGGTACCTGCATTCTTCACTGTGATCACATTGTGTTGAATTGTGTGTGTTGGGTTCTGTCCTAGTACAAATATGAACATTACTCTTTAAATGTATGGTGAACAGTAATGGAATATTCAATTGTCAGTTTGAAATTCACAGACTGGGTGATCGTATTATTTGCAGGTTTGAATGTATTAGGATTTGTTGGAAATGTGCGGAATGTATTATTGAGGGTGTTGTGATTAAAAAATATTGTTATGTAGGTTTCAAGGGATCAGTTTAGTTGATTTTGATGTCGAAAGTTTGAGGGAAAAAAGATGCCAACTGGGTCATTTTCATAAAACCAATAAATAAACCGTGGTCACAACTCGTGTCTCTCCAACTTTGTAACGTTACACACAGGCAGAGAGAACATCCTCTCGTCTATAACGGGGCAGTTTACAGCATATTAACTAAAAAATGTTGATTTAGTTGTTCTGTAAATGTGACTTTGGCAGCTGACAGGAACACCTACATGAGGTCGATGTAGTTTGTGACTCATTTTCATGGTGAGCAATAAATAACGTTTCAAAAATAATAATCCATGTTGCCTTGGAGATGGATACAACAACATGCCATGGCGGAGTAATATTTTTAGTGATGAGTCAGCCGCGCTGTCATGCTCATTTGAGCACGTTCTAAACTTCTTGTTGACCAATCAGATTGCTTGATCGGAACTACTTGTTGTATAATCATTCATGAATTATCATGCTATTCGTCATCACTGCCAGAGACACATGCTGTAGTTGGGTGTATGGATGGTATGAGATGAACCCTAACACAAGTGTGCTCTCATCCATTTTTTTAAGTCATATTTTTAATATTGATATGACAACAATACACACAATTATGTGAAGCTAAATTTTTTCACTAAGTGTCTTTATAAACAGAACATCTTCACCTTCACAGTCCACCAGTAGCTGCTAAATAAACTAGCTGCTACTCATGCTGTGAACAACGCTGAACAGTTTTCTTTTTCTCTCTACGCTTTCACAACTCATTTCTTACTGACTCTACAACACCACCCAGTGATGGGATTTATACAACACTTAAACTCATGAATGAAACGACTACAACAACTATATTACACAAATTTATGACTTAGAAACTGTCACACGCACAAAATGCCACCCCCACCTTACATGCTACCTTTTACACTTATTGACATAAACTAACTCAGTTTCAATGTCACAGGAGTATAGGAATGAAAATGAAATACATTTGTGATGTAATGTATGTTTTCTTTGATAGGACTAAATAAAACCTACTGTGATCGGGAGCAATATAGATAAATTTGCTTTGTATTGCCTTTGTTCCCCCTCAGGTAGCAGCTGTGGCTGACATGGGGGGGGCAACTGTTGATGAGGCCACAAGAAGGATGATGACCTTCCTTCTAGACCGGGGCTATCCAGACAATACAACTTTGTTGGCCAAAACGGGAAGAGAGAGTTCAAGACCTTAAAACTGTTTGAAGTAATATATGGTAGGTGTGCATGTGAATAATGTTTCAAGTTGCACTGATTCTAGAAAGGTGTCACAGTGCCCTAATGTTATAAACATGTTTTTTAAATATTGTATACGGAGTGTTTGCTGTCCTGGCTGGACAGTGTCTTTGCACATGTATCTCAGTTGCCTCACTGGTGTGTTCAAGAGTGTGTAGTTCTAATAATCTCAATTTATGTAGCGCTTTTCTTAACATTGTTGCCTTTACTGCCCTGGCTGAGAGTTGTTTGGCACATATGAAATAAGTGACAGTTATATTTGTTCCTTGCAGGAGGCTGGAAGAAAAATACTATGACCAGCCAGATTACCCGTAAAGATGCCGAGAAAGCAGTCTCTAAGTGGCTCACTGGTGCAAGGGACCAGGGAGGTAATAGACAGGCCCGGCAGGCAACCCCTCAACAAGCATTTCCGCCTTCAGCCTTATTTGAGGTGGAAAATAATTAATTTTGTAATTTACTTCAATAAAAAGGTAATAAATTATATTACTGGTCTCTTCATTATTGTAGCTTGTTTAACCCCCTTAGATGCTGTTGCCATATGGCTACAATTTATCTTGATTTTACTAAAAGGCAGTAATATAAAAGCCATGTTTTACTGTTTTGTTGTGAAAAGGTAGGTCTTTTAGTTTGAAAGGACAAATGGTTGATCACATGGACACTAGCGGGGCAGGTTGTGATGATGACGTGGTGAAGTCGTGATGATGATGTGGTGAGGTCGTGATGACATGAGGATGAGGTTGTGATGATAATGTGGGGAGGTCATGATGATGACGTGATGAGATTGTGATGATAATGTGGTGAGGTCGTGATGATGACGCGATGAGATTGTGATGAAGATGTGGTGAGGTTGTGATGATGACGTGGTAAGGTCGTGATGAGAACACCATGAGGTCGTGATGATGACGTGATGAGGTCTTAATGATGATGAGACTAGGTCGTGATGATGACGTGGTGAGGTCGTGATGAGAACTTCATGAGGTGGTGATGATGACATGATGAGATTTGGATGATGGCGTGGTGAGGTCTTGATGAGAACAACAGGACATCGTGATGAGAACACCATGAGCTTGTGATGATGACGTGATTAGATTTTGATTACAATGTGGTGAGGTGGTGATGACATGAGGATGAGGTGGTGATGAGAACACCATGAGGTCGAGATGAGAACACCATGAGTCATGATGATGACGTGATGAGGTCATGATGATGATGTGGTGAGGTTGTGATGACATGAGGATGAGGTGGTGATGAGAACACCATGAGATCGAGATGATAACACCATGAGGTCGTGATGATGACGTGATGAGCGCAGCGATGAGATTGTGATGATGACGTGGTGAGGTTGTGATGAGAACACCATGAGGTCTTTATGATAACACCATGAGGTCATGATGATGAAGTGGTGAGATTGTGATAATGACGTGGTTAGGTCGTAATGATGATGTGGTGAGGTCGTGATGAGAGCACCATGAGGTCGTGATGATGACGTGGTGAGGTCATGATGAGAACACCATGAGGTCTTTATGATAACACCATGAGGTCTTGATGATGATTTGGTGAGGTCGTGATGAGAACACCATGAGGTCGTGATGTGAACAGCATGAGGTCAAGATGATGACGTGATGAGATTGTCATGATGACGTGTTGAGGTCATGATGACATGAGGATCAGGTCATGATGAAAACATCATGAGTTCGTGATAATGACGTGATGAGATTGTGATGATGATGTGGCGAAGTCATGATGATGTGGTGAGATCATGATGAGAACACCATGAGGTTGTGATAATGACGTGATGAAATGTGATGATAACGTGGTGAGGTCGTGATGATGACGTGATGAGGTTGTGATGACATGAGGAGGAGGTCATGATGAGAATACCATGAGGTTGTGATGATGACGTGATGAGATTCTGATGATGACAAGGTAGGGTTCTGATGATGATGTGGTAAAGTCGTGATGAAAACACCATGAGGTTGTGATGAAAACACCATAAGGTTGTGATGATGACGTGATATGATTGTGATTGTGTCGTGGTGAGGTGGAAATGACATGAGGATGAGGTCATGATCAGAACACCATGAGGTCGTGATGATGACATGATGAGACTGTGATGATGATGTGGTGAGGTCGTGATGATGACGTGGTGTGATTGTGATGATGATGTGATGAGATCATGATGACATGGGGTTGAGGTCGTGACGAGAACACCATGAGGTCATGATGATGACGTGGTGAGGTCCTGATGATGACATGGTGAGGTCGTGATGAGAACACCATGAGGTCATGATGATGACGTGATGAGATTGTAGTGATGACGTGGTGAAGTCGTGATCATGATGTGGTGAGGTCATGGTGAGAACACCATGAGGTTGTGATGATGACTTGATGAGGTCTTGATGATGACTTGATGAGGTCGTGATCATGATGTGGTGAGGTCATGGTGAGAACACCGTGTTCACTTGCAAGAACCATGCCACAAGGATGTGATGATTAAATGTTTAATGGTTGAGGAGGTTTGAGTTATTACGAAGGTGTTTATTATGTGGAGATGAGGTCGCTTTAGCTGCTCGGGGAGGATGATGTGGTAGTCGAGCGGAAGCAGACTCAGTGTGGGGGTTCTGTCTCAGCTGATCTCCGCCCCGCCAGATACTTAACCCCCGGCAGAACCTAGAATGAGATGAGGGAGAGGCGTGTGCCAGATTGAGTAGGAGAGAAGGGTGGAGGTGAGAGTGAAGGGATGGAGGTTAGATCGGGTAGGGATGGAGATGGAAGAGAGGGTTGGGGGTGGGTGGGTCAAGAAATCTTAGACGAACGAGGCAGGAGGAGGTTAACCAGGTATAAGTAGGCTTGACGGGTAATTAGGGGAGTGGTTGAGGCGTGGTTCTGCTCCTGAACCTCAGTTAACTAGTTAACCACCTTTATAGACTGATATCAGCTCATGTTCTTCAAGTTTGTGATGAGTGTTAAACACAGATATCTGTGGAGAATCGCTTCATTATTTGGCTTCACAGAAATAATGAAAACAAAGTCAGAGACAAGAACAAAATCACTGAGCACAGCTGCTCTTTGTGCATTTTAAAATTTCAGGCTCCATTGTGATCACAGAGAGTCACCTTCAGTAAGAAATGTCATAAATAACATGGTGACTCTAATTGATGGTAAACCAGCCAGCAGCTGGTTAGATTAGCTAGCATAGAGACAACAAGAAGTCACTGTTTCTGACCATTACATAACACCCTGACAGTGCTGAGTTGTTGGATAAAAAGAAACACAAGTAAATCTTTGTCATGAACTATTTCAGACCAGTATGATAAAATACAGTTGATCAGTCCAATCACCAAAATAAGGTGTTAAACATGACATCCTTGCATTGCATTAGAATTAATAGCTTTATAGCTTCACTCGTCAAAGTGAAGCCATTTTTTCAAGACACATTTTCAGCTTTTGTGTCTTTATTGAGATGAAGAATTGGACAGGTAATGGGAGAGAGAATCACAGGCAGCAAAGATCCACAGGGTGGAATCGAACCTGGAGCAGTGAGAACACAGCCTCTGCCGCGCCACTGGGGCGCACCAAGGTGAAGCTTTTCAGAGTAGATTTATATGGCTTGCAAGCTCTCACTGGAGGAGGAGGAGACAGCTGTCCAAACTCTCACTGAGGGGTTTTTAGACCTGAACAGCAACACAAAATGTTTCACAGTCATCTGTTGGAAAGTGACAGACATGTGACTGTACAACTATTGAGAATGTGTTCGTTATTTAAAGTATTTGTTTTTTTTATCTAGTTTAGCTTCCATTAAATTGATCACTGCAGACAATACGTTTAAAAACGGTCTGTCATTTACTTTAAAGGTGATCTGTGTGTTTCCTGTTTTGGAATTGTTCAGTTTTCATTCTACAAAGTTCAACTATGATGAAGTGAGGCTTTTGTGTCCCAATCAACGCAACAACGACACATTTAACAGCATTTAGGCAACATCATGTGTTGAAGAACGAGTTTACACGAGTCATCATTCATTTGCAACATCAGAAGCAGGACAATGAAATAAAAGAGTGACTGGAAGAGGAATCTACGGAGCCCCTAAATGGACTTGGGCAAAAAAAAGATAAAAGGTAGAAAAAAAAACACACGCGAGTGAGAAACTGTCACATGCCCATGACAAACTATTGTGTGCACATGCGATACTAAACTGATATCTGGTGAGACCATCCACTGCATTTCGGTTCGTGTTTGTGTACGGAAATGACAGTACTACATAATATAAGCAGTACAAGTTAGTTGTACTATACTTTAACCTGGGACTTCATTATAAAGTATTTAAACCTCTTGCTTAGTGATAGGGCGCAGACATCGAGAGCGCAGGCACACAGACACACACACACACACACACACACACATAAAACACATACACCAGAGTATACGCACAAAGACACACTAAAATCATCGTCGGCATATTCATTGAAGCCAGGAAAAAAGTGTGATGAAAGTTTCTCATGCACATGTAGTTTCTCATGCTCAAAAGACATGTATATATATTTTTACGTTTGTCCAAGGAAATCACACACGTTCAGCACACATTCAACCCTAACACACCAACAGAAACCCAGACAGTGTCGACCTTCTGCAGACACACAAACAAACTGAGCAGAAACGCCAACCTCCTCATTAAACCTCTGGTCGGCCCGATGAGCCTCAACTGAGACAACGTCACAGCTGCAGCCAGCAGCTCCCGAATAAAGCCTGCGAGCTCAGGATCTCTCTGAACACAACCGCTTGATTTAAGAAGTCATTGGGTTGAAACATAAACTTATTTCTAAATGTATATTAATGCATCACAAATATAATCAGACATCAGTATATCACTAATATACATATGTTTACGCAATAAATAATAATTATAATAAAACTATCCTCTGGCATATAACAGGTAGTTTTACAGTGGAGTCATAAGAATGTTAAACACAGTGTGAAACAGACAGCAGGCTGTACCATGAGACTTTAACATGAGTGTGAATGTGTGTGTCAGATCTCCTACCTGGTGTACCTGATGCTGTATAACTACATTATCCTGGTGAAGATGGAGCGATGGCCGTCTCTGCAGGAGTGGATCGTCATCTCTTACATCATCACCCTGGGACTGGAGAAAGTCCGACAGGTAAACACCGGACATACCTGAACTCAAAACTTTTTTACATCGTTGTCAAACATCTGATGAGACAACTGATCCACAAAGTGTTTGGCTTCACGTCGTTCAGGGGTTCACCTGCTGAGACCCAAACTGTCTCCTTACTCAGCAGGAGCTCCAGAAAGTTCTGGATGGCCTCTCAGGCTGAGCCCTCTCTGTAGAAATTGTTCCCATTAAAGCTGCGCTAGCCTTGGTGCCCACCTCAGTCAAGTATAGGTTTAGACACACAGAACTAGAGTTGCATCCAGTAACTACTGTTAGTCCTTCACGTCTGTGTTCAGTGGTTACTACTTCTCAGTGTTTGAGCTAAACTAATTAGCAGTGGGCGAGCTCTACCAGTCTCTTCCTTGTTACCGCACGCACATTTAGAAGAATGGTATCTATCTTCCTGTCTGGAACTCAGGAGGGAGACAAAAACAAAAAGAAAATAAAAGCTGGCGAATCACTTTAAATCAAGAACTTTCTGATCAAGAACAAGTGAGAAAAATGATGAATGAGTAGTCCAGTTCCTTTCTGCCCCCTCTGCTGTCAGATCCTGATGTCTGAGCCAGGGAAACTGAAGCAGAAGATCAATGTGTGGTTGGAGGATTACTGGAACATCACTGACCTGGTGGCCATCTCAGTCTTCCTACTGGGTTTACTGCTGCGGCTGCAGAATGAACCCTCCATGGGCTACGGACGCGTCATCTACTGCGTCGATATCATCTTCTGGTACATCCGAGTTCTTGACATCTTCGGAGTCAACAAGTACCTAGGACCCTACGTTATGATGATCGGCAAAATGGTACGACCTCACCTGATGACATCACAGATGTCAAAACTATGCTTTGAGGTAGAAGCAAAAACATTTCACTTTAAAGACCTGCAGCTCTCCCCTCAGTGTAAAACATGAGTGATTGATGAGAACAGTCAGTGTGATAGACAGAGAGACATTTGTTAGCTCTGTAAAAACTTGTGCTAGCAAAGCAACAGAACAACATAAAAACCCAGTTTGATGTTTGCCCATCTTTGGTCTGATTGTTCTCCAGATGATTGACATGTTGTACTTCGTGGTCATCATGCTGGTGGTGTTGATGAGTTTTGGCGTGGCTCGGCAGGCCATCCTCCACCCAGACGAGGAGCCAACATGGCGTCTGGCTCGAAACATCTTCTACATGCCGTACTGGATGATCTACGGAGAGGTGTTTGCAGACTCCATTGACCGTAAGACTAGAGTTCATAGTAAGACTCCCATTTAGACACCTGTCAGTTTTCACCCTCTGTGCTCATCCTATTTCCTAACACTCAGTCCTCACCCACTGTCCTCATTCTTTTCCGTCACCCACTGAAATTTTCTTTAACTGTTTGTGCATTTTTCATCATGTCTCGTAAATAACTTTCTATATTTTTGCTTTAATTAAAAGATAAATAGATTTTTTTTCCTTGAAAACCCCAAAACTTTTTTCAGGCACAGCTCTGCGCAGTTCATCCATATTTATATTTAAGTTTAACAGACATGAAATGTAAAGAATAGTCATCTGATTTACATACTTTGATCCACACTGAGGAGTTCTTTTCCCGGAGGATGTTCTGAGATTTAAGATAGAACTTTTCCATATTGTACTTTTTCTGCCTTGTTAATCTTCACACTTCGTGTCCCGCCCCTCCTTTTTTTTCATTCTCTCGAAAGTGTAACTCAATTTGTCTTCATGTTGTTTTTTTCTCTCGTTGATTTTTTTTCTCTCTTGTTCTTGTTCGATTGCTAACGGACAGTTTATGCAATGGAAATCAATCGTAAGTATCTTGTGAATGTTGCATCATCAGCTCAATACTCATTTTGTAGATGCAGACAGGAAGTGAATTGCTTCCTGAGACTTTTCACAATAAAAGTCCCATTAAGTTTGTTCTGTGGAAACATTTGGTGAGACTTGACTTGAAGCATGCATCTGTAATGCATTATAACACTTTTTGAACACACTTATAATATGTTATAGGGTTATAGGGTTAACTCTAGCCTTACCCTAACCTTAACCTACTTATAACTATGAATATATAGCACTATAGGCACATTATAACATGTTATGAGTATGTTCATAATGCATTATAGATTCATTCTTCAAGTAAAATGTTACAAAATATTTTAATGTGAAGCAGCAACCTCCTCTCAGGGAATGATGGACTCTGAGATTAGCAGCTGTTTCTATACTTACAGATAATTACAAAACGTGACGACATTGAACAGCTGCTGAAAAAACTGAGCATAAATAGAATCAACAATGAAGTTTGATTTCATGAAGATCTAAAAGATTGGTGCTAACACGCTCACCATGTTTCCTTTACCATTTACTTTATTTAGTTACAGTATTCCATATATGTGAAAGAGACCAGGATGTTATATAAGCATCAATATATGATTTTTTGCACCAGAGTTACATTAAAGCTCATTTTCATTAGCAGTCCTGTAACAAGTGTGTGGACACATGATGTGATGTTTGTGTCTCAGCTCCTTGTGGCGACAACATGTACGATGAAGATGGGAAGAAGCTTCCTCCCTGTATCCCTGGAGCATGGCTCACTCCTGCCATCATGGCCTGTTACCTGCTGGTCGCCAACATCCTGCTGGTCAACCTGCTTATTGCTGTCTTCAAGTCAGTGTTGATGAGTTCATCCTGCTGCTGAAGCACACACACACAGACCTCAGATCAGTAAACACACTGCAGTGCACATCGAACAGCATGCTGACACAGGAAGGGGAAGCTCATGGCTCGAACAAATAGTTTTCAAAATTAAAGTTATCAGGCTAATTCTCAGTTCTGTTCAGATTTTCAAATTCTCTCTTGAAAAGAAAGAGACAAAAAGACAGAGAGAAGGCAAGAGAAAGAAAAGAAGGATCCTGGAGAGGAACACTAAAAATGAACTGAAAACAAAGACATGAGGAAAACAATTAAAGATATCAAGCAAAGGAAGAGAAAACAGAATCAATGAAAGACAGACAAGAGTCTAAGTGTGAACTGGTTTGTTCTGTTGTTGAAAAGTTTGTCTCTACACTGCAAAAAGTATGTTAGTCACATTTCAATTGACAGACAGGAGGCCTCTTGTGCTGCTGTATTTTTACAACATGTGTTTGTGAGCTGCATTCTGGTCCCTATTTCAGAGAGAAGACTTAACAAACTCTGAACCTAATCTTAATCTCTGAGTTGATTGAGCCTGAGCTGGAAAACTCTGAGTTTTGTGTTCCAGAACCATTGATCAGGTCAGAATAAACTGAATAAATTCTGAGTGGGGAAGCCGTTCACAGTGAGCACAAAAATCCGTCATCAGTGGAGTGCAAATGACATGATTCACAATGGCAAAAAGCAGAGTTAAAAGCAGAGCCACTTATTTCACTCCAACTGAATTGGAGATTTTAATTACCACATATGCGACATATGAATGTGTCTCAACAAAAAAGTGCAATATGACAGCTGCAGCTAAACAGCATGATGTGATACGGAATAAGATTGGAGAGCACATTAATGCAATAACTTCTAAGGGGACAGTAATATGAAGGACAAGCGATACCATGCTTGAAAGTGGGTGATGGGTGTTTAAAACTACTTTGAGTAGGCCTACACGACTATAAGACTCTGAAATAACCTTGATCAGTTTAGTTTTCAAAAATGATTAAATGCTTTTATTTGCATATTTCAGACAATGAATCTGTCGCTATTGCAAAGCCAGTTAAATCATGGCCTAAATGTGAATGTTCAATAAATGTCTTCAAATAGTGAAAAAATATCACTTTGGAAGTCTAAACATCATTGTGCCTGTGACTATAGTCGTGTTATAAAATTATTTTCAGTGGAAAAATACTAATTGTGTTATGTCTAATTAACAGAAAATGTAGAAACATTTTTATATATTTACAGTGTTCATACAGCTGAATGTAATTTGCTTTTCACTTGTCTTTCTTTATAACATCTCTGAATTATGAAGAAAACTGCTGTGGGAGACTAATCCAAGGGCAATGCATAAAAAATACCCTGATGATAATGCAATCCACGATGTGTAACATTTAATTTATGTGATGTAGAAGATTGTTGAGATAAATAATAGACTGCTAGGTGCAATGGTATCTTTCATATAGATACTCCTCTGCGAACGATAAGATATCCAAACGGCGTCTAATCACCGTCTCCTGACACAGCAGCCTCTGAATAATTTGTGCTTTAACGGCCATGACTTCATTCACAAAAGGAAACGCCATGTCTCTCCGTTCTGCTACACACTCGGCGGGCGATCAACCTCAGGCTAAGATGAAGCAAACCCGCCAGCCAGCAAGTTTGCTTCACAGAGCATGTTGCCATAGTAACTGACTCAGGGTTACGCTGAACTGGTTTTGTGAAAGGAAAAACTCAGAGTTTCCCTCGTCTCAGGTTTAACACACTCAGAATTTTCACTAGTTCCGTTTTCTGAAATAGGGCTTTGGTTTCATTTAGTGATACACAAAACTCCCCTTGGAAAACACTTGTTGCTCTTCTTCTTCCTCTCCACAGCAACACGTTCTTTGAGGTAAAGTCCATCTCCAATCAGGTATGGAAGTTCCAGCGGTATCAGCTGATCATGACCTTCCACGACCGCCCCATCCTGCCTCCCCCTCTTATCATCTTACCCCACATCTACATTGTACTGAAGAGGCTGTGCTGCCGCTGCAGACGGAAGCAGGAGGGCGATCACGACGACCGCGAGAGACGACTCCGTAAGATCTGCTTCACTGAGTCTGTGTGACAGCATCGTCCACGACTCTCAATTAAGATTCAGTCTGTGTCGAAAATCTGCATGAGTATAAAACACTGACAGTAAATACTGTTTGTGTCCTCAGAGCTGGTGCTGAGCACAGAGGAGCTGAAGAGTCTGTACGAGTTTGAAGAACAGTGTGTGGAGGAATATTTCAGAGAGAAAGACGACGAGAAGCAGTCGTCCAACAATGAGAGAATCAGAGTCACATCTGAGAGGTCAGGAGGACAGACAAGCTTTTGCTGTTTCATGATCTCCATTTGTCAAATGCAGTTTTTAAACTCATTATGGTCTTAAATACATTTTTACATGAATTCTCTCTGGGTAAAAATTGTTTTTTAGAAGCCTGTGCTGGCTGCTTCTGCAGAGTTAAGGTTCTAAACATAAGCTGCATTGACTAGAGAACTGAACTAAAATTGAATATGTTAGGATTAGCAGTAAAACAAATTCGGCAAAATTTGCTGAAAAATGCTGTCAAACTGTTGTCCTTGGCTCTGTTCTGTCCAACTCATTCAGGGTGGAGAACATGTTCATGCGTCTGGAGGAGGTGAATGAGAGGGAGCACTCAATGAAGGCATCCCTGCAGACAGTGGACCTCCGTCTGGTTCAGCTTGAAGAGTTATCCGGCCGAATGATGAACGCCCTGGAGAAGCTGGCAGGTGTCGATCAGGCAGAACTTGCCCGCACACACTCCAGAGGGTCGTCGTTCTGCGAGCCAGCCTCTCTACTGCGTCACAGCAGTATTAACAGCGCTGATGGATACAGTCTCTTTCGATACGAGCTGGGGCATGATGACAGGAACTCTGTGTCCGGAGACACGGAGGGAAATGAAAAAAGAGTCCAGCTGAGTCCAGAGAGACAAGGATTGAACACAGGTAGGATGGGAGTCTGAGGAGTTCAGGAGCTCCATAAGGCAGAGGTCAAGCAGATAGTCTGTTAAAGGGGGTAAAGGACTAATCGGTAAAAGGCACCGGCAGATTGAAAGGATAAAACTATTCAGAAGGAAGGATGCACAATATATGGATATAAGATATATAATATGAATATTAATATTGGCTATTTATTTTATTTAAGTTGATAATCTGTAGTTTATGCACTCCTGAGGTTAAAAAACAGTAAGATTTAGTAAGAAAATAAGATGCCAGACATTTTATTATCTAAAATTTCAATAACCAATCATAAATAATAATATAGAATTCTGGTAACACTTTCTATGATGCCTGTCTCTATAATGCATTATATCATGATGAACATACATAACACATTAGAACACATTATCAACACACTTACAACGTGTATAGTTAGAGTTGGGGTTAGGATT
>JAQLOL010000001.1:34042302-34061894 GCA_029783665.1 Naso thynnoides
TTGTAGGAAGTGTCATGTGATGTTGAACCTTCTAAGTGTTTTAAAATAGCGTTTTGTATGCGTCACTCGAAGTGCCCTGTGCTCCGCTATAGAAAGCCACCGGGCTCAAAACTACAAAAATGGCCAACCCCGGTCAAGCCGCGACCAACGTAATTTTATCTTTGCCCTAACCTTTGACTAATGTCCATAAAGAGAAAAAGCCTACAATGTAAATCTGCGCGTGTATCACTTTAAAGGAATGTTCCAAAACAATGGATAACAGCCTTGGAGACCAGCAAGTACTGTTTTTTGTGATTACAACACGTAGGGAATAATAGGAGCATTTTGTAGGAGTCTTTCTGCCAATCCATGCGTTGTCAACCTGGGACCCTCAGCAGCTTTGGGAACAGCACAACACATTAAAAACACACCAGACAAAAACACTAAAACTGACTTAAATAGTGAATATAACAACACAATATAACAGCATCTATGTAATTAGTCAGCACCTTGAGGAAAATTAAACGTTATCAGCGATGCATCATGCAAGCTACACCCATTGCTTGAGCCACTGTATCTGTATCCATTACCTCCAGGCCTTCGGCTGTACCAAATCTAACATTACATAATCATAATGTGATGTCATTTCAAACAAAAAAATGACAAACGTCTCTTTCTACAATGCATGTTGGGTCAGAATCTCAACCACAATACAATATATCAGCATCTTTGTGATCATTTTACAACTTTATTACTGAGTACACAGGCCGAGCTGCCAGTGTAACATTAGACGTTAGTTTCATCTACTAGCTTCTTGCATCTGTTGGTGATAATGTCATGTTATTTTGAGCAAAAAACATCTGATTTTCTTCTCCCTCGGCGCATTGTGGGTTGGAATATAACAACATCTATGTGATTATTTTACTTCCTGAAGAAAAATAAACATAATCAACGCAACCTGCTATCTGGAGACTAGCTATGCATAGCACAAGAAGAGGTTACCTCCGGGCCGTCGGCTGTACCGTATCTGACATTACTCGGTCATGATGTGATGTTATTTCAGGGAAAAACATTTAAATGTCTCCTTCCACAACATACAGTGGGTCAGAGTATAAACAGCATCTATATGATAATTTTGCAATTTGTAGAAAATCTTAGCTGCCAGACATGCTTGTGCTATTAAGGCTATAATTCATACTTTCCGTGGCTGCGTGTCTGCAGAGGTCCGCTGTGGTATGTGCGACGTAAAAATCGTCATCCACCCATGTCCACGAAAGTCTGTTAGCTTAAAATTTGTGACTGCGTGGACTGTCCGCTTTGAAAGTGTTCTGTGTGTGTTCTCTGTGCATGCTCTTTCATGTGTGTGACCAGAGCAGTGTTTTGACTCGACTGGTTTTACAGAAGGAAAAAGTGATTTTTAGCAAAATTTCAAAATGAAAGATTTCTTATAACAAAGAAATATAATATGTCCCTTTCAGGTAAGAACATGCTCTCCTTCATGTCTGCAGTACCTTTTTTTTTTTCTCCTGTTGTCTCTGCCTGGTTGACACAGATTTAATTGTAGCTGCAACATTTACAACGTTAGTCTGGCTTAAAAAGATAAAAGAAATCCTGAAACTTCTGTTATCTTTTATTTATTCTTCTGCAATCTACTTACTGCATATTATGTAAGGCCAGACAGGGGCAGACTGTTGTTTTCAGTATAAATGAAACTGCCTTCCCAGTCTGCCGACTGCCGCAAACATGCCGTGTCAAAAGAATGTTCAGGCCTTTATTGTGCTTATGGTCCATGTAGGCACAGCAAGAAGCTTTCAGTCAATTAGTCAATTAGTTAAATTTATTTTTGTATAGCCCAAAATCACAAATTACAATTTGTCTCAGGGGGCTTCACAAACTGCACAGGTGTGACATTCTCTGTCCTTAAACCCTCTCAAACTCTGAATCAATGGAAAGAATCAGGGAAAAATAAGAAACCTCCAAGAGAACCACAGAGGAGGGATCCCTCTCCCTAGGACAGACAGACATGCAATAGATGTCACATGTGAGCTTTGTGAGGAAGACAAACTCAGAAAACTCAACCTTCTCTGTCAATATAGCACAAAATGAGAAATTTATTGCTTCATTTGAGTACAATTACCATCAACATTGATTGAAAATCCACACAAACACTGGAGTAAGTTCCCCTTTGACAGCAGCTCAAGGTGACTCAACAGGAGCTGAAAATCCTTTCTGCTGCTACAGAAGACAAATTAGGCTAACTTGACCTGTTAGTTGCATCTGTTTTAAATCCAACATAATCCCAGCCAGGTAATCTTAAATTCCTCTTTGACATGAGCTCTTACAGTATTGTTTTGTTTTTGCTTAAAATGTGAGGAGGAGATTCATCTGCAATCACTTGATGGGCTTACAGTGACTGGCTGGAGTATTTTGACATGTTGCCAATCCCTGTCTGCATGTAGCGGCCATATGGAGAATATTGCTTGGTTACATTTAATGAAGGTACACAGACGTCTGTCTAGCCTGCTCAGTGTAGTAGAGAAAATAAATGTGGCACACCCAATTTTTTTATGCTCACCCAGAGTCTTTTTTCTGGCTACGCAAGTGGTGAGTCATCACTTTTTTATAAATAATGATCTGCAGAAATCCCTGAAATGACCCAGAACACATCACTGTATGAAGGAGCAGAACGTCACCTCTACACATGAACTCACACAGGAGGACGGACAGCAGATTTTCAAGACCCTCAAAAACGTGAAACTGCTCACTGGACAATTCTTGGTCCCATAAAACAAACCAGCAGAGAGAGAATGTCAGCAGAACTCCTTTTATCAACCAAAAGTTTATTTGTTCTTTTTTTTTTTTTCTTTACCTTCTTCTCCAGACACAAAGACATAACAAAGCATTCGTGCAGTGACTTTCAAACAATCAGATAACAGAAGAACAAGGCTAATAAATGAATATATTAAAAATGCAGATTCTGTCGAATTAAAATTCATTGTGAATCCTGCAGAGTGAAAATTCTCAGAACTTTCCTGAGAGTTATCGTGTTTGAAGGTTGTTTTTTTCAGTATCAAAGTAATCCAGTGATATTTGTCTGAACATCCATGAAAACACTTAAGGTAGGAGCTGCTGACACACTGTTACTGCAGACACTTTAACTCCACATGAACACATAGAGACTGAAAACAGTGTGTAAAGAGAACAGCAGCAGCTTCTCGTGGGTGACATCACAACATGTGAGCAGCTTTTACAGCTGACAACTTTAACTGTCTCCTTGCTCATGTTGGTGCACAAACAGACCTTTAAGTTGCTGTTAGCATGTTAGCATCTGTCAGATAAGCAACATTTGCAAAAGTCAAATTTCATACTGAGCTGATATAATGCAGAAATAAAGCAGCCCAGAGACCCATTTTACAATGAGGGAATTTAAATGAAACAGGAGCTCTGTGTGTCTGTAGTGTTACTGGAAGGGACAAAGATTAAAACAGCTATGCAGCAGCAGCAGCAGATGTTAACGCCTGCCAACAGACAGAAACAGAGTGAGGATGATGGATCCATGCAGAGCTGCTCAAGTTTGTTACTGCATCGTTTCTGTTATAGCCATCTATACACGCACATGCACGCACGCGCACACACACACACACACACACATACACGGGGTCAAAGTTCAAGGTTTGGTCCAGGTTAAGTGCTGCAGAGGAGCTGCTCTTCCTGCCTTCTTATTTCTCTGCCTTCATCTTGTCGTCGTATGTCCCGGCGTTCCTGTACGCTCCCACGTAACCCGTGTTCTCCACCAGCTCCTCACGGCCCTCCCGACCTCGGCCCTTGCCACTCTCATCGAAGCGTTCCTTGTGTGATCCGGTGTATCGGGACGTGTCTGTTAGGCGGTCCACCGTTGCAGTCTTTGCTACTTTCTGATAGACACACAGAGGACAGGAAACACGAGATAAAGTCTCAGTTCCTTTTTGCGGCTGCTGGCTCCACACTGCCGCCAGCAGGTGATAAAAAGGCCTCAGACATCTGAAAACACTGCAGGCTGAGAGCAGGAAACTAGAAAAACACAGAAGCTGACAGAAAACTGTTTCAAGCCCAAATGGAGGAAGAGACAAGGTTTTAAAATTAGAGGACACTAAATCAACCACGTTTAAAAAGATACTGTCTGTGTTGTAATGCATGCTGGGATACTTGACACACAGCAAGCTTACTGCAGTGGTGGAACAGCTGTATCTGAAGCTCTCAGACTTTGAAACAGACGATACCCTCTCTTGAGTATGAACACAAAGCACTGGAACAAAATGACTGTTTGTACTTGCTGATTTACACAAGTGTATTTCAGTCACATGTTGACTGAAAAGTGTTTGTAATAATGTGAAGATGATCCAAACTGCCTCAGACCTTGGCTCAGACTCTGATGACTTCAGCAGACGAATAATAAGCTCCTGTGAAGAGACTCCAAACATTTACTGACAGCTCAAATGAACAGCAAAGCAAGAGGCGTGTCTGCAGAACAGTTTTACAGCTGATGATGTCACACTGAGTTCACAGATCATCATCATGTCTCATCATGTTTAATCAAGCTGCAGAGGCGATTCACACATACACACACTGAGTTCACAGATCATCAAGACAAACACACACCAAAAGTATAGATACTCCTGGTCAAATATTACTCCACTGCAAGTAAAAGTTGCTCAGTCAAAATTTTACTTGAGGTAAAATACTAGAGTAATTCAAAAGTACATGCTCTTAAAAAGACTTAAGTATTCAAAAGTACAAGTAAAAGTACATTTATTTTTCATGTCAATGCATTGCTGTAATGTTTTCACAATGCATTTATAGAACCTTGATACTCTCTGAAACCACCCAGCATGCACTGACTTGCTTGTGGAGCAACTATGCTATACAAAGCCAATGGAAACACTTATAAAAACATAGGAATGCAATTGCATCAACGAAAAGCCATTGTCATTTTCATTTTTTCATTTAAACACCCTATGGCCCCCACCCCACAAATAAACAGGTCTTTTTTTTCCTCTCTCCTCACTAAAGGAAGCAGGGTTTTACTTTACAATCTATATCGCAAACAAACTACATCTCTGCTATCATAAACTTGTTGTTGTTGAACCACTTGACTGTCTTAACAGGAACATAACACATAGCACACATTTGCCCTGTATTTTTTCTTTTCTGCGGACTGTATTTTTCTTGTCTGCAGAAAGTGATGGAAATCCCTCCAATGATTGGTTTCCTTCTGTGAAGAACACAGTGTAGGGCCAATTGCATTTAAGGAAAAAAACAAAAACAAAAAAACAGCTGGCCTATAAGTGACAAGTACTTCACAGCCTTCCTAGAAATGTAGTGGAGTTAAAAATAAAATACTTGTCCTTGAAATGTAATGAAATGAAAGTAATAAGTATCCAAAAAAGCAAATACTCAAGTAAAGTACAGATACTCAAAAAATGTGCTTAAGTACACTACTTAAGTAAATTTACTTTGTTACTGTCCACCACTGCCCACAAACATAGACACACTGGATTCCACTGGATCTACACTGTGGATTGGTGACAGGTTTGGCTGCCTTGCTTCTCTTCAGCCACAGATTGTATGTTTTTAATACTTACTCTGTTTATGCTGTGTAATAAATATAGAAAAAAAACAACTTAAAATCTTCTCATATGAAACAATGACAAACAGCAACTGTTTGTATTTCCAGTCATCCTTCAGCCAACAGGCCTCGGGCCACAGAAGCAGCTGATGGCTTCTTTCACTAATCCTGCCTCTGTCAGGCATGTTCAGGTGTATCCGTCTGCTGACATCAGCCTCAAGGACTGTGATGCAGCTGTGATTGTTTGGAATCTCCTCTTGTGTTGGTTCCTGTTACAAAAAAACATACCTGATGGACAAACAAATAAAAGCTTTGCTTCTCACCGTCACGCCGACGTTGCTGGGCTCTCTGCCCTCCACCAATTTGAAGATGGAATTGATCGCCTCCTCTTTACTTTGACCTTTGAACCTCTTTGGAGCCAATTCCTCCAGAGCTCTTTGAAACTCCTCGTAGGTGATGACCCTGGACGTCTTCTGTCTACACAGAAACACAAAAACAACACAGACTCAAGAGAAAACACTGGTGTTTACTGCACAGAAACAGAGCTGCAGCAAACAACAGACGAACAATCATTTACCAAAGTATCTTCAAACATTTATGAAAATTATTGTTCAGAGGTTTCTGATTATACTTCAAGTGTCATATAATTGTACAGAGGGGCACCATATGGACAGATTATGCTTATCATAAATAGAATATTTTGTTTCAAATGTACCAGTAAAAGTATCAGTCCATCATGGCCATAAACCATCATGTCACAGCAGTGGATTGCTAAGGGGAAATCTGGATTCGAAAAATGCAAAGAAATAACAGAAAGATAGGCGAGAGAAGAAAGGGCGACTGGTTGGTGCAGTCCATGAGTGGTAAAAATTAATTATGTAAGCTTGCATAGGAGGCTAACATACTTTTGCTCCCTAGTCAAAGTCAGCTTCACAGAAATTTTTTGTGTTCACATGTCAGTCCTCCTTTGACTGATTTTGCAGGCATTGCAGGCCTGTGCTAGGCCAAATGGAGGCAGCAAAAGATGCCGTTTCAGCAGCCCAATCTCCCCATCAACATAACACCACCACCCATATTACCAACTGAAGGAGATGGGCAGGAATCTGTTTAATGTTATGACATTTGATAAGTTATACTAGCATGACTATATATTAATTATTATTAAATAATGAAAATTTATGTGGAGACCATAAATTTTAAATATCTCATATTAAATATTGGGCTGCAAGAGAGCTGCACACCTGCAAAGGTAGTCAGCTGGCTTCTACAGGTGTCATTGCAGAAATTGCATAGGGTAGGCATGGCCTGTGGTGGGTGGGCAATGGGGCCTTGATATCTTTTCTTGGGGCACAAAATCCCTGTCAGTACCAGTAAATGTACAAACCATATGTTGCCTCAGGAACACATAGGACAACTCAGAAGATGTCAGTGGTGTGGTTGTGTCTTTAGCGGACTTAAACCTGCCCACAGTAGGTGAAGCCAGGCCGGAGCAGGCTTCACTAACCTCCTCTTCATACTGTAAATTTACAGATCTTAAAGTGACATGACTCTAATGGAGTGATGGAAAGTCTGCAGTCCTCCTCCTGGGACTTCACCAGTCTAAATTAGTCAATTAAATGGATTTAATGCAAAGTCAACCCTGAAACTAGTCATCTGTCCACAAGGGGAGTAACACTAACCAAGTACAGGCAGAAGACCTAAGGGAAAAATCTTAGAGTAAGAAGACATTTTCACTAACTTCACTTTGGAGAATACAATGTCCACGTCCGTGCTGGTGACGTTCTTGCCATCAATGATTTTGCAGTCTTTGCACAGTTTGGCCCAGTTCTTCCCATTCAGCTCCTTTCCTGTGGCCTTCGTGTCTCCATGGATAGCAAACTTCTTAAAGGATGCCTGGAGCTGCTCCATGTCTGCACTCTCCGCCATGACGGGAAAATGTCTGCAAAACAAAACAAGTAAGAATAAAAACACAGCTGATGATACAATTGTCACACAAATGTGGAAGCATACATGTAGAGCTGCCCAGAGATGATACTCCAACGCTACCAGTTCAGCAGTAAAACAGAGGCAGAAACTGCTGTTGAGCCAACACTGCTCAGAGTCAAGCATTGCAATATTTTCCAGCCAGACGTACACCATTGCCTTCTGCCTTTACATGAGTAGTATCCCATAGACAGCACTGTCTCCAGAGAAAGGTCTGGCTGAACCCATTATCATTCTGCTAAAGGGGACAAAACACTCTGGCTTGTTTGTATTTTTTAAAACCAGTCACAATAATCCTTAGCAGCCCTAATGCTTCGCAAGTGCCACTGCAGAATCAAGTTCACTCCATGGTGGAGTGCAAGTGGGGAGGGACTGGTTTGAGAAAGGCCCCTACAGTCTGCATCTGTCAGTATAGACTATTATTTAACCAAAACTTGTGACTGACTGTGCTGCCTCCAACCCTCGATGGACAGTCTGAAATTAACATTTCAAATATGGCATCATCTGTCAAGATTCACTGTCATCAATGAGCACATAAAATGAAACAATCTAAGTCAAAGCAAACAAATGGGGGGTTTCATGACATCAGTGGTTTCAGAGTCTGACAATGGTTAAACTGCCACATTTGTGTCCACACAGAGAGCTGGAGGTTCCTTCAGGCTGTGGACACAGCTGTGACAAAGTTCAGTCATCAGCAGCGCTAATTTGTGGAAACAAGGAACATGCCATATGTAGGCAGCTTTCATACAATCCTGTGGAACCATCATGGAGAAGGGACAAGGAGACTGCAGCTCAGTAGGAGTATTCATGAGGGTGGAGTTGCCCTTAATTCATCCAGGTGTTGCTGTGTGTTAAGGTGGACATCTCAGGAAGTTTCACAGTTCATTCAGTGATCTGTGTTGAGGATGACATCAGGAGACAGAGGCTCCTTGTTGGCACATGGACTTCTGTCCCAACAACGTCTGAGAGAACGGAGCATGGACTGTCCTACATCTCCCGAGCCGCTACAACAGAGAGCTACAGTAAGCGGTCTCCTTTATTTTTTGACACTGCAGAGGTGAATAGCCTCATCTGATGGGGGGGCACCACTACATCATGGAAGCAGCTTGTCAGACACACACGTAGAACGTGGTCCAGGTTCAAGTCACTGCTCCTGAGTGATGGGGAGTAACTAGTTACATATAATGAAATTACATAATTTATTGACAAAATAAATGTAACTGTAATCTGTCACTGAGAAAAAACGTGCAATTAAATTATAGTTATTTTTGAAAATAATGATTTCAAAGGGAGTTACATATTAATAAAAAGCGTAAAAAGCTAGGCTTTATGCTGAATAATATTCATTTTGTTGCTTTGCATGTTTTTGATGATCTTTTGAAACTTCTAGTCAAGGCTGTTTGGTAAAATTTGGTGCTATTCTTATGCTATTGATTGGTTCTCTTGTTTGAGTTTGCAGCACCCCACATCTGCCAATTAAATCAACCTGCACTGCCACTCAAAGCTACCTTGTCAACATCTCTCCAGTTAAAAATGTATTCCAGTGCTGGAAATTTAAAAAACATAACCCTAACCCTAACCCTATTCAGAAATCAGAAAAGGGCTTGAACATAACAGAGCAATGCAAAATAAGTTTACCAGCTGATAAAATGCTATTGTTTTTAAATGTTTCCATGCCAGACCCTTGGAAAATCTACAGGTATGAAGTCTATACAGTAGGCCTAACTGCAAGCAGTTATAACCATGCTACTAATGTCATGTCCAGCTGTAAGGTTAGTACTACTTTGTTAAAACATTTGAAAATAGTAAACAGTTGAAAAAATTTGTTAGAAATTTTAAAAAGTGATCCAAAGATAATCCAAAATAATAGGTTACATTGGTTTGATAACCTAATTGAAATATTTACATTACTTATTACATTTTAAATGTGGTAACTAGTAATCTGTAACCTATTACATTCCAAAGTAACCTTTCCAACCCTGCAGCTGCAACACTTTTACCTGACAAGTCAAGTTTGACTTAAAGAAAACACAAAATCTACAGGTTGCTGATACACTTCAATTGAAAAATTGGTAACACTTAAAAAGTACTGAAAGCACGCATAAACAATGCATTATGAGCATATTTAGAATGTGTTATAATACACTTACAGTGTTGTTAAAAAAAAGCAACCTAGCCCTAACCATAACCATTCCCATAACCATAACCACAACCATCTGTAATCCATTCATAATGCATTATAATGTGTTAAAGATACACGCTTAAAGTCTTCGGTTTATTTATGTCAGAAAAAGAGCAGAGCAAGTGGAGTCAGTTACACGCAACAGGCAGGCAGGTTTAAAAAACAGGAGTCTTTATTGTCACTATTGGACACACAGACAAACAAAGGAGACAGCTAGACAAAGACTTACCTGAGAAATGAACTTCAAACAGTTATTTCATGATGATGACATGTGACATGACACAACATTAATCAGGTTCATGGGCAGCTCTGCTCTATGAGATGATAAAGTTGTCCCTTACAGAGCATTTAATTCAAGTCTTCAGAAACACTGAAGAGATTCAGCTAAAAGTCGAAAGCTACATTAAAAAGGACTGAACTTGTCTCAACATTTACACTCTGGGTACACATTTAACTCAACAAACTGAGTTCACTGAACTGAACCTGAGAATGTCTCTGCTGTCTGGAATCTGACACCTACACATAAGTATACACACACATGCACATTTACACACATAAACACACACAGACACCATCTTGAGCTGCTTCTGTATAAAAATACAGTGAAAGACGGAAACAACCAGTGGAGGCATTTAGTGACGGAGTGTCTGGTGTTGGTTCAGTCTCTTTGTAGTTTTTACATAATTTGTTTGTTTTTTTAGAGCTGTTCACAAACAGGTTGCTTCCAGCAGTGAATGTATCCTGTCTGTGAAGCATGAATGTGGGCTCTAATGTGAGACTGCTCATGAACTCACTGTGACTGCAGCACTTACACATTCATTCAAATGCCTTCAAAGTTTCTGGACTGACTAGTGGACTGGTGTTAGTCTGGAGCAGTTCTTGCCATTATATGTTTTCTGTATACTAACACTACTTCTGCGCACACCACTGATAGTCTCATCGAGAAGGAAACTGCGCTAATCAGAATGTGTGAAGGCACACCCTGTTACCTGAAAAGCATCCAGGTGAATGACGACATCATAATACTGATAGAATGTGCAAAGCTGTCATCAAAGCAAAGCGTGGCTGCTTTGAAAAGTCTAAAACACTCATTATCCCTGACCACTTCTCCTTTGCAGGGTCACAGGGGGGCTGGAGCTGATCCCAGCTGACATTCGGCGAGGGCGGGGTACATCCTGGACAAGTCACCAGTTCATCATAAGGTAGACATATAGAGACAAGCAACCATTCACGCTCGCATTCACACATAAGCAATTCAGAGTCACCAATTAACTTAACCTGCATGTCTTTGGACTGCGGGAGGAAATTGGAGAACCAGCAGGGAACCCACGCAGACACAGGGAGAACATGCAGACACCACACAGAAAGGTCCTACCCCAGCTGAGTATTGAACCCAGGACTTTCTTGCAAATAGGTGAAAAGACCTGGATTCAAACTAAGGACCCACCAGCTGTGATGCAACATGTGACCCTTAAACAGATCCTGATTATTTCAACTTTGGTTTTCTACATTCCACGTTTTCTTCTAAAGTTTTGATGTTTTTATTCTTTACAGTTTGTAAACAAACTGTGTTTGCTGACAACAGTTTCACAAAGTGATCCTTATGCAGTAACAACCTTTACACATTCATGTGTTCACAAAGTGGAGAATCTCTCTCCAGTCCTGCTTGTGAGTGACTGAGTCTTTCAAGGATGCTCTTTTCACACTCAGTCATGATCCTAACGACTGTTACCAATGAACCGTTTTACCTGTGGAAGGCTCCAAACAAGTGGTTTCAAATGTTCCACATTGTTTTGTTGCTCCTATTTTTTTTAAAACTTGTTTGAAAGATGTTACTACATTAAATTCAGCATAAGCAAATATTTACAAAACAATTATGTAATATTTAAATCATTTGTAATGAAATAACTTGTCTTTGTCCTGTTTTCGGTGGAGTTGATGACAAAGAGGATTAGCCGATGATCACAGTGTGTGCCTGATGTTTGCACAGTGTTTCTTTGGGTCAGGGTTGTGACCTAAACACTGGGACATGCAAGTGCCAAAAAAAAAAAAAAAAAAACAGCAACAAAGAGAGCATTAAATAACTAATGTTAAATGTGTTTGTGATTTCTTTGCCAGAGAGCAGTTTTAGTTTAGAATGAACACATCTGTACGCAGATGCTTCATATCCTGATGTCACACGTTCCTGAAATTCTTTGATCTGTGATGCATGAGAGCTGATCTATTCACTGCTTGTGTGTATGTGGATGTTAGGCTTGGATAAGATGTGTTTAAAAGGACTGACACCCGCATCACACACAATGCGTTCAAGTGCAGTATGGAGTGTGAGTAACCCGCTTAAATCAACGCAAAATGGAAGATGTTTATCTTGCAAGTATAACATGAGCTGTGGCACAGCCTGTGTGGACAGCTGTGTCGATTAGAATGGGAGCTTTTCTGTTCACACATGCACACACACACACACACACACACACGTGCGCGCGCACACACACACACTCACTCACTCAATAACTCTCTTTCTCACACACATACACACATACACGCACACTCACACAAGGATGAGGCTAAAGACGAATGACTTAAGACTGAGACATTTTCTGCTCCATGATCACACACCCCTGTTCCCGAGCTCACAAACATGCAGCAGAGCCTCAGATTCATTTACTGAACACTGAACCACACACAAACACAAACACACACTGACAGGAGGAGCTGCAGCAGAAACAACAAATATACAATAAGTCACATTTCTTGCATTTTAAAACTTTTAAAACTTGGTAAAGTGAAATGACTCTGATCTCCTGCACGACTACAGTCACATTTTTACACAAAAACAACTTTAACAGATGTTTCCATCTTACAGATAAAGCATTTAGTCCATCGAAAAAATAATTCATAATCCATCCATAAAAAATAATCCAAATTTTTGTGATGTAAAAAACCTATAAAAAAGGCCCAAAAGTTGACATTTTTACGTTAAAATAACTGAACTTCAAATTTATCTATAATTAATACATATTGACATAAACTACAAAACAAATTAAACAGTAAAAATAAAGACAATTTATGTTCACTTATTGTTTTTTTGACAGACAGATTTGTAGTGACAGGTTGAATCTGCAGGATCTCAGTTTGTTGTTACAAAACACATTCAGCACCTTACTTTAAGTATTCACAGTACTTATAGAACTTTGTGATTAACTCTCCAAATGCAAACTTTACCCCCTCATTTCCTCTACTTCTTGACTTTGATATAATAATGTATATAACACACACACACGCGCACAGAGTAACTCGCTGGCTGTAATGTAAAGCATTACCCAAAAGCCCTTTTTTATCTAATTTTTCATGACATCTGCATTTAACTCAGTTTGACTGTAAAACATTAAAAGTTAAAAAAAAAATCACGGACAGAAAGACGGACGGTCCTGCAGTCTTACCTGTCTGTCCTCTGTCTGTCTCTTCTTCACCTTCGTCTCTGCTTGCTCTCTTCTGGCCCTCAGCGGCGGTCGCAGCATTCAAATGAGCTCTGTGGTGCCGAGGGCTTGTTATCGTCTGTTTACCCTGTCACCATGACGACATCCTGTCCCACATCAGGGGAGGGCAATAAAAAAGAGGGAGGGAGGCGGGAGGAGTGCTGGTCCTTCAGCAGGGCGTCTGTGTCAGCTGCCAGAGCTGCAGGTCAAAGGTCAGAGGTCGACTTCAAGGATCAGGTCAAAGTGCTGCAATTGAACTGGAAAAAAACAGTTGCCAAACAACAATTAACCTTAACCTCCAATTAAATGCAAGAAATTATTACAAAAGTAATGCTTACACACACACTCACTGAGTTGTTTTTATTGTATATGAAGTAAAAACACAAAAATGAAACAAGTTTATGACTTCAGAGACAGAAGTACTGAGATCTGTCATAGTAAAAGTTCTTATACCACAGTGTAGAAATCAAATGTGTCAAAATATACTACTTCAAGTACCAAAAGTAAAAGTCCTCCTGCTCATGCAGAATAGCCCATTTTAGAGAAATCTATTTTATTTCTGATGCATTGATGTGGTCTGATTTTAATGACCTGATGCAGGCATATTGATGAGCTGTTTCATCTTTATTTAAAAATCTTATTTTGTTTGTTGATAATATTTCAGATTGATAATCCAAATCTGCAAAAAAACCGCTTTCTTTCAAATGAAGTGAAAACAAAAAAAAGTAAAGCAAAGAGACACAAAACACGGCAAAGGATGAATGAATGAATAAACTTCTGCATGTTTTTTCTTTTTCTTTTTTGGAAATATGTTTTATTGATTTCCAATATATATTCAATATAAATATGCATTGTCCAACACATGTAATAACAAAGTAAAGGCCATACTCACATACCCTCTTACCCACAGGGCCATAAGGTGCAGAGTACACTGACTTACCAAATAACCAAATAGTGGTACCAATTATTTGAGAAAAATTTAAGAAAGTAAATGATTAAATAATTAATAATTAGTTGCTGCGCTACAATAGAAAATGTATGACATCCACTCTACTCCTCATCAAGTGGATCTTGATGACAGTCATAGGTAATAAAGGATCTCCATATCTTATCAAATGTTTGTTAGCGTCCCTCTATTGTATATTTAATTTTTTGTAGTTGTAAGATGTACATTACTTCCTTAAGCCAATGAGTAAAAGATCGAGGAGCAAGTCGTTTACACTTTAAAATGATCAGACGTCTTGCAAGGAGTGTAGTGAAAGCAATGATCACGTTGGTCTTATTTGGTAGCTGAGCCCGAGATATTCCTGATATTGCACCTAAAAAGGCACACACTGGGTCGGGGTCAATATGGGTTTTAAACATCTCACTAAAAAAATCTCTGCATGTTTTCTCTCTCTCTCTCTCTCTCTCTCTCTCTCTCTCTCACACACACACACACACACACACACAATTTGCACGCTTAAATGATAAAGTGTTGTGAGGCTTTAAACTTGTGAGATCAATAAATGTTTCTCTCTCCCGTGCTGTGATTGGCCGCTCTGATGGGAAGTTACTCCTGTAATATTAAAGACTTTATGTTCATATTGATGAGTAAGCAGGATTGAGCTGCAGCTGCAGAATATAGTCTGAAAGTCGACAGTTGGCTGCAGTTGTGTCTCTGTGTGTCTTATCTGTTGTTTAAATGTGTTCATGTGCAGCTGCTGGTCCCTGTGTTTGTCCCCGTCGCATTAAAGCTCAAGAAATATATGACATGAAACCACAGCCTGACACAGTCACATTCACTACTTGATCACCCTGAGATATTAGTTTCACAACTAAACAATAAGAACAAACACGAAATAAAACCTTGTTTTGACTTAATGACACTGTTCCTGCTCTTTCCCTAAATGTGCACAGTCAGCTTTTACATGCAGTCACGTCTCTACCTCCATGGGATGTTGCCATGGTAAATTGTAGTATATAGTATTTTGTAGTAGTTTTGATGAAGTGGTTCTGATCAGCTGTCCTGAAGTTGCTGTCTGCTGTGTGAACACACCGAGACAACTGCTGATCCGGTCTGAGCACCTCACCTGAGAAGCACACAGGCTCAGAGATGATCTCTTTAACAAAACAACAAAGTGATCCCACACATTACACCACTGTGTAATCTGGAACCGTCGTCAAGACAACAGAAACACAAACAATTACAATGTGTGTAACTGTGTGACGAGTAACGAAAAAAGTCTGAGACAGGAAATGTGTCCGACAGGAAGTACTTTACTGCATGTGTGAAGGAAGATGGTGCGTGCGTGCGTGCGTGTGTGTGTGCGTGCGTGTGTGTGTGTGTTAATGCTGGTCATGACCTTTGACCCCAGCCTTCATTTCAGTTAAAGTCTTGTCTTGTTTTTTTTTCAGCTTTTTTCATTTCATCACTTTTGTCTTTTTTTAGTTCCTCCGGACTGCATGAATGTCTCAGACGTCATCTGAGAGAATCACGTGACCTGAGAAGCTGAACTTTTATTCAAATCAAAAGCTGATAAACTTTCACGAGGAAGGTGTGTCACTTCAGCTGTTTCTACTAATCATTTCAGTGTGTCTACAAGAGAAAACCAGAGAGCACAACAGAGGTCAGCATGAACGTAGTAGTTATCCTGTCCCATCAGCTGATCAATAATATTAATGCTGTTTCAAAACCAGACATGGTGGAGGTTTAGTGGTTAGCACTGTGGTCTCATAGCAAGAAATGCTAACCACTAAGCCAAGCCTAGTTTCGATACTGAGTTGGAACAGGGCCTTTCTATGTGGAGTTTGCATGTTCCTCCCATGTTCACATGGGTTTCCTCCGGGTGCTCCATTTTTCCCCACTGTCAAAACATGCATGTTAGGTGTTTCTCCAGTCAGTACCCTTGACCAAGGTAGTGGCTCAGAATCTGGGGTCGGTCCGTGGGCGCTGTGCTATGGCTGCCCACTGCTCCTCAGGGACAGGTTAAATGCAGAGACCAGATTTCACTGTATGCTGTACTTGTGACCAATAAAGTACCTGTACTTTTTCTCTTTTTTAAAAAGGCAAAAATCACCTCAAGCAAGCATAAAAACAGTTTTGCTCCACTGGGGAAGTTTTTTAGTATTTTTCCAATTCCATCAACATTCAAAAAGTGACTTTTTAAGATGTGTGTGAAAACACATAGATGAAAACAATATTTTTCTTAACAACGATCGTGAGGTAAACAACAGACGAATGTTGTTCCAATGCAGAGCTCTGTCTGTTTCTCAGTGGACTCAACAGGATATGACCTCATGTCCCTGGTTGTGTCAGCAGGAAGCAGCTGTCAGTGTGAGAGGACTTCAGGATGACATCATGTAATTCAGGGTGGGAAAGTCTCCAGAGACCACTAAGTACAGAGAGAGTCATATGACTGTCAGTGTGCCGCAGCGAGCTGATTTTTATTGATTTGACAAAACTCTGACAAATTAATCTGTTTCCAGGAAGTAGCCACAGCCTCAATCTCCTCCATGTTGGCAATGATGCCGTTCACTTGTTTCCTGCTTAGACAAAGATCACAAGTCTTACACACAGCTTGCCTTCATTCTCTAAACCCTCTGATGTTGCATGTAGCTACACATCTCCAAGCATCATTACCATTTTGTTTATTTGATGTTTAGACTGCAGGAGGTTTTTCATGGATAAATATAACTGATGTTTATCCACATCAGATTTATTGGCCAATAATGT
Organism: Naso thynnoides; assembly: GCA_029783665.1. Lineage (NCBI taxonomy): Eukaryota > Metazoa > Chordata > Actinopteri > Acanthuriformes > Acanthuridae > Naso > Naso thynnoides. The sequence continues at coordinate 34,059,243 of JAQLOL010000001.1, forward strand.
AAAGACTTTCATTGCTCTTGATGGACTGACACAAGCTAAAAATCAAGTAACGCAGAGCTTAAAAACATTAACATTCCATACAGTGTATATCAATGCAGAGTTTATTTTTAGCAGACAAAATTTATAGAAAAGGTGGATCACTTAGATAATTTTGAGTAGAAAAGGCGATAACGGCAAATATAGTGCATATCCCGCCTCTTCCTCCCAACAGCCAACTACCTACTTCGCTTATAGCCGAACCAGGAAATCTGTTGGCCAATCGTGTTGTTGTTCTGCATCTTAAAGACTCTCAACAGTGATTCTCTAACCCCTGCACATGGGCAGTATAGGTCTGTGCACAGAAAAAAATGTGTTTAAATCTTATTTTGGGGCCAAGTCACTGAACTTTTTAAGTGGTTTTCATCAGAATTGACTGCTGATTCTATTCATGTTGTTTTTATGTCCTGGTGGCCACTGAAAGTAGAGGTATTGCTCCTTCCTGTTTCATTTAGACAGGACTCTGGTCTGCTTTGTCCAAAGTTGCTGCCCTGGGGCGTTGCCAAGATGGCCCCCGAGTGGCAAGACTTTCCTATAAGGACTTTGTTTTGTCATGTCACTTTAGAGTGACACAAAACAAGGAGAGAATGTGACATTAATGTTACACCCGACTGAGCAAAGAAACGACCTCTCCCAACATCGTGTGGCTCACTGTGCATACACACCAGCCACAGCAGCTGCTGTTGCATTTTTTTTGTGTTCTGTGCTCAACATGTGACTTTCTTACCCACAAGATTTCTGTTTCTACTGTCCAGTTGCTCAAGTGCAGCTGATTCAGTCGACTCCAGAAAAAGATTCTCGTTTTCAGAAAGACAGAGAAAACACTGAATTACACAACCCCGACAGGAAGTGATGTCATGGCTGCAGCTCTCTCTTGAACATTTGAGGACACTGAAAGCGGATGAAATGTGAGCACTGTGTTCCACAGTTTAATGTGTAAAGATGCTGTAATGTTACCCATTAAACTGAAAATGTAGAAAGGCATATGCTAATGATATGTTTATGTTCACTCCTTGTGAGCCTGATGGCTTGCTGTAGTTAGACAATAAAAGATTTCACAACACAAAGTAGTCCATGAATAGCTGCAGTGTGTACCTGCGGGGTTTTCAGGTTATAGATCACACAGCTCAGTGGAAACCAGTTTGCGGCTGCTGGTGAACTGGGCAGCTGCCAGAGAACACACAGTGTGTGTATGTGTGTGCGTGTGTGTGCTGCCGCTCCTTTTTGATTGATGCTGTTATGATGTTGTCGTGGCTTGTTGCTGGGGCAACCCCTCCTCAAATCGCTGAGGGATGATGACATGCAACAACACACGCACGCTTGCACACACGTACGCTCACACACTCGTTATCAGACCGATCAGCAGCGTCTGAGCTGCTTCTGATCACAGAGAACAAATCATATGTATTACTTTTCATATGATTTCACATGTTGCAGCACGTGTTGTGTGAAGAACAGTGAGCTGATGATGTCATCAGTGTGGATTAACCGACACTAATGAGGACTCCTGGTTACATGTGGTTTTAATTCAGCTGTACAGGAACAGAGGAGCAGCTGAAACACTGCAAACAGCTGCTGTTCAGCTCACTGTTGCAGTTCAACAGGTCCAGAGACTCTGCAGACTGGTTTCAGGTCTTCCTATCTGATGTCAGGCCATCCCACCTCCCCCTGTCCTCTGCTCCATCTGAATTTATGTGATTTTATTCATATTAAACGATGCCAGGTGCATAATCAGTCTTTCAAACCCTTGTAATCATTTTTACAGGTCAATTTTGAAATGAAATTAAGAATTTATGAGGTGCTCATAAAGATTTATGTCTCCAGTAGGAACCAATGGGAGCAGAGCGCTGCACACAGGAAGTCAAGAGCAGTGACAGATGGACTGACAGGCTGCTGGTGTGAGTCTAAAGATGAGACCTGATGATGATAAGAATAACAGCAGACTAGGGACTGACAGGTTTTGTGCTGGGGATGTTGAAGAAGAAGTTTTTATCCTCACTGTGTCACAGATTCAGAAAGTTACTGCATCCTGAGCTGTTTATTAAGGAGAAAAACTGATGGAGCAGCCGCTATGTACGAGACGTTTGAACAGAAACTGTTTTTGCATGTCCAATACCTGGAAAACAATCGTACAGCACTGGCATTAATCTGATTAATCAGGATCAGGACAAACAAGCTGAGAGAAGCCAATCATTTTCTGTCATTTATTGTTAAACAGATAAAATCAGTGGACACGTGAAAAATAACACAAGCAGCTCATTTTTCAGGCAAAATACCTGCATGTGAAACAGCCACACACACCGCAGGTGTGTTGAAAATCGTGAAACCATGGAATAAGACCCTTATACAGGAACAGTTCAACAGTTAGTGAAGCAGCCAAAAATCCACCTGCCAGCAGCACTTATCTCACTGATGAACATGTTTCAACAATAGAGAAAAAGTCACTGTGTCATCCGTCATGAGCTAGACCTCGCATTAAGCTAGCACGTTCCAGTTTCCAGTCTTTATGCTAAGCTAAGCTAACTAGCTGCTGGCTGGTCCATTTACATTTAGCCGAGAGACATGGAGCCAATTTGACTCTCAGGGGAAAAAAAAAAAAAAAAAAAAAAAAAAAAA
>JAQLOL010000001.1:34081747-34093880 GCA_029783665.1 Naso thynnoides
GTGTGTGTGTGTGTGTGTGTGTGTGTGTGTGTGTGTGTGTGTGTGTGTGTGTGTGTGTGTGTGTGAGTGTGTGTGTGATGCCACAAAGCTGAAGGCACAGGGGATAAGGCCTAACCCAACCTTAGGTAAGACTGCTTTGTTTCGATGATATGTAAATTAATGTAAAAATCAGCCATGAAAACCTTTGTGTGTCTGGTGGGCGTCTCTAGGAGTGCTTCTTTCATCAGACTGATGTCTCCTGAGGTCTGACTCAGACTTGAGGAACGGGGTGATGATTGATGTGGAGGGTCTGTATGAACTGACATGAACCTGCCTGCCAGGGTTACACTGGAACAGCAGAGGAAATGAAGCGATGCCTGTGAGATAACACATGTTCCAACAGGCAGAGTCGAGCCAGCGTGTGGGGTTGGTGTGAACGTGTTGTTTTAGATACAGAAGAAGAAATCTGATCCAGAAGTTCAGTTTGAGTAACAGATCCATGAGTTCAAAGGTTTTTCAAACACTGAAAAACTGAAGATGGGTTCATGTACCTGCAATCTGAATGACTAGTTGCTAATAGTGTCATCAGTCGTCCGATTGTGTCTTGACAAAAGCTGTAATGTGAAACCTTCAGGATCCTGAGAGACTCGTCCCACAAATGGTTTATCGTCCTTTCTTCCTGTTTTGCACAGTTTCGTTGTCTTTGAGCGGTGCAGTAAACATGTGGATGTAAGTCAAAATTCAAAAAAAGCTGTAAGCTTTGTGGAAAAAAGGGAAAGAACAACAACTTTAGAACATTTCAGGTGGGCGGGTGTTGAGACCCATGTTGAGGTGAATATTTTTTGGTCATGTGATGTTTTTGTTCTCAATGTCTCTTTAATGTGTTGTGAAGTGTGTTTGGAGAGACTCCTTCACTGAGTCCTGCTCACGTCCTCCACACTCAACTCAACATCTGGGAACAATTAGCACATTATGAACAGGATTACCCTCCATAAGAGGTCCATAATGCCGGCCCTCGTGCTAACTCCTGATCTGTCATATGCAGGTCAGAACATTTAGTTCAGAGGTTTAATGGTGTCAGGTCACTGACTTCAAACTGAACCCGTTAACACATTCACAAGAGCAACATTTGATACTAAAGAGATTTCAAGTCCACTCTTTAAAGATTTTCCTGCAGTAAAGAAGGCAGGGGAATTCTGCACTCTGTACTGTTGAATATTGATCGTTTCTTCACTGAATCTGATGGAAAAGCCTCTTCCTCCCACAGAGAGTTCAGACACAAGTTCATACACAGTCTGAACTCTGCAATGAGGCCTCACAGATTAAACTGAGTTCACCAGATTTTTTTCATTCTTTCTCTACAGCTGAGGTAATAGTCATCCATCCATCATCTGCAATCATTTATCCCTCACTGGGTCTCAGGGGGCTGGAGCTGACACTTACCTGGACAGGTCACTACTTCATCAAAGAGCTGATACAAACCTGCAGGCAGGCAGAGTCATCAGTTAATGTTTTACGGTGGTCAGTGTTGGGCAAGTCACTTCCAAAATGTATTAATATATTAGATATTACCCATTATTTTCATATGAAAGTAATAAATTACCCTAAAAAAATACTTTCTGTCATAAGTAGTTACTGATTACACTGCTTTTGTGTTACTTTCACCAAAATAACCTCAGATGTATGACTAAGCATGCAAGAATTAAGATACTTTTTTGTCATTGCATGCATACAATGAAATTTTGTTGGTGACAAACAGCTCAGCAGAAGCAAGATATATTTTTTTAAAGCATTAACATGGAAGCATGTAATATTCTTCCCTAACACAGCAGTGCTGTTAGCATGCACTTTGAGTTCACACCTTGATCACTTTGACTATGCCAATAAATAGGAAGGAAAACTTCCTCTAATGTGAGCATATTTTAAGTTTAAATACTTGCTGATCCCGCTGCGGCAGAAAAACATAATGACATCTCCATCACCATCATTTAAATCTCCAGGCACATCGACATTATTGGTCAAGATCTACTGTTCTTCCAGACATCCAAAAGTTCACAGAAATGTTTCAGAAGCTAAAAGTTTAATTCTGTGTCACCTGGAGAGTTTCCTCTGTCCTGTCAAGTCTATGGTTACAAGTAGTTTTCAGTTTTGCTGCTTTCTGCAATGATATTACCGTGAGCATGAACATTACTAAGAGCATCTTCTTTAACCTTGAAAGTAAATCATTTGGAAACACACTCATACATCAATATCACACACATTTTTTTTTAATTCCTTGAAAGCTGGAGCTGCTTGACATAATTTATGAAGCAAGAGTCCACAATAGCATGGTGCTGTGAAATGCAGAGCTGCTCGGGTGCAGGGCTTTCAGTCAGAGAAATTAATTCATTCGGATGGGTGTCACATGAATGACGTCAAAGCAGACCTGCACATCTCTTAAAATGTCACAGCAAATTTCCAAGCAAACTTTTGGAAAAAAACATCAATGAGCACTTAATTTTGGGTGGTAATGTGTTATTGGACACAAAAACTGTAATATTATTACCAAATTTTCTTCGGAACACGTTGTATTACTTTGTTACTGTCTGAGTGTGGTATATTACTGTAACGCGTTACCCCTAACACTGACTGTAGCAGATTTAATCCTCAATTCATTTAGACCATGAAATGTTAGTTTGGAAACAGCTTCAAACCTTTGAAGAGTTCAGTTACGAGCAGTTCACAATAATACAGAGACACTGATCTTCTTTGGTGCATTGTAAGTATATGACAGAACTGAGCTCACAGCGGGATAGTGGTGGGTAAAGTACTGAAAATCTATCCTAATCTAGAATCTAGAATCTAAGATCTATACTATATAAATATAAAATCTATATATAATTTAAAAAACTATGCCACATTATAATTATGTCTGATACCAAAGTTTACCACGATGTTACATCTTTATTAAACACATATCCATCTGTATCCAAGCCACATTTATTAAACTTTAGAGTCCTTTACTGAGTGACTGGCTCTACTTTCTCTCCCCAAGCAAAGCACAGCAGAGTTCAGCAGAGGGATTATTACACCTCATCAAGCTTCGGACGCAGCTGAAGTGAAGCTGCAGTAACTCGCTCGGGGACGTTCGGACAGTGAACAGCAACTCTGCCTCAAACAATGAATCTAAACAGGATTGCAGACAGCTTGAAAGGAAGGAGAGCACTGGGCCTCTGACACACATTATCGTTGTAATCAACATTCACATGTTACTTTGTAACATAAACCAGGCCAGTAAATGAAGCCTTCAACGTTAACATCAGTGTTGTCTGTAATCAAACGCTGTCATTACTGAAACGGCTCCCAGGAGGCACAGACATGGTCCACACCCACGTTCATGGCTGCTGCTCAGTCCCGCTCAGACCACCTCTGTGGCTCTAATGTAAACTCGGCTCAGGAAATGAGCAGCGGGGAGATTAATGAGCTGCACATGAGGGTCTCTGACAGTCCAAACTCTACAGTGAGATAAAAGCATGAAGTCTCCAACAACAACAAGTCATGCTTGCTTCCCCACCCCTACATCGACACAGATGGATGCTGAGAACAGCTGGAGGCAGCTGAGAGCAGACAAGTGATAATGATTCTGTCTTACTCCAGAAACTATTCAAAAAACAAAAAATGAGAAACTGAAGAGATCTCTAGGAAAAATTTGTGCATTTATTTATTTTCCTTTAAATCCTTGCCTGACTTTTCAGTGTTTAAGCACAACACAATCTTCCTCAGATTCATATATTTACACTCCATAACGCTGTCAGATTAATGATGAAAACCTATTTAAAAAGTATCTAAATTACTGCAGGAGAACCAGAGGAACCACCTTTTTATTTCACACGTTCTTTCTCCAGTCTGACGCATGTGGCAAAACATCCAAGCCATCACAGAACAAAACCCACCAACAACAGAACCCTGATGAGCTACCAGCTATTGTTAATAATGTTAAAGCTTTGACAGGAGGTGCCCATCACAGCTGTGCTCCCTGCACTTACACTTCCCCACACCCACATGTGTGCTGTACTGTGAAAGACTAATGACACACCTGTGCTGGACAAGTCCCAATTTCCTGACTGACATCTTTCACCTGCCACCACCCTGTTGCATCACCCTCAACATCATGAAGTGCTTCAAGAGGATGGTCCTGGCTCCTCTTGGAGCCTGCCTGCCACCCGCACTAGACACCCTCCCATTCACCAATGGCCAGAGGTACAGAGTCTGTCATCATCACAGCACCACACTACTGCAACACCTTTGTAAGAATGCTGTCCACTGACTCCAGGTCAGCATCCATCACCATCATTCCCTTTCCAACTGATCCCCAGACAGAACTCATGAATACCTCCCTCTGCTTCTAGATACTGGACTTTCTGACCATCAGAGCCCAGTCTGGCTACACTTACACCTTGTCAGCCCTCACCCTGAACACCGGTGCCCCACAGGGCCATATGCTGAGCCCCCCTCACCCACAACTGTGACACTGTTCATGGGTCCAACATGTTGTCGAGTTTGCAGATGACACAGCAGTGGTTGCCTTATCAGAGCCAGCATGACAACCTGGCCCTCAATACCAAGAAGACCAAACTGATAAATGTGGTCAGAAAGACCAGTGGCCACACGCACACACCTATCATTATCAATGGAGGTCAGGTGTGTCTCCAACTTCAGGTGTTTGAGTGTCCACATCTTCTCACACACCATCAACATCATGGACAAGAAGTTTCACCAGTATCTCCTCTTCTTGAGGAACTAAAGAAGGTCCATCTGTCTCCTCAGATGAACTCTGGTGAACTCCTGTTGCTGCAACACTGACCACGGTTTTACCTATGATGATTAAAAAATGTCTATCACTGGTTCTCCACTCCTCACCATCGAGGCCATCCAGCACAGGCAGTGCCTCTCCCCTCGGTCACACACTATTCATCCTCATCCACTCTGGTAGGTGCTACAAGACCCTCTGTTCCAGATAAGTCAGTGACTTCTTCCACTTAGCTGTCACCTTGATGAACTCTGCTCGACAGCGATTTGATGTCAGAGTGAACAGAAAAGGGAGTGTGATGTAAAGAGGTTTTGTGTGAAGGAATAGTAGGACAATCAGCAGAAACAGAGAGTGTCTGTTTTCTGTCAAGTGTTCAGACCTCAGAGTTTTACAGTCCCACTTAAGTTTGTGTGTCGTAAGGATTTTCACGCTGATTTTCTCTCTGAACCTCTGGCACGCAGCGGCATCATCACATGACACTGATGTGTTGGATACAGTGAGCTGATAATTTGACAGAAGCTCTGCACTGACACTGTATCTGCATCTGAACAACAGGTGTCAGGTCCTGGTAATCCTCCACTCCTCACTCTGCACCAACACAAAGGCTAGATTTGTTGAACCAGCGCTCCGCCCTCTCAGCCTAAGTAAGGACAGGGGGCTCAGTTTGCCCAGAACACCGTGTTCTGGAAATGTGTGTCACTTTCTCTGCTGCCGTGTAAATAATGGAGGGCGGCCAACAGAGCTGACACCTCGGAGCAGCACAAGGACTTTGCCGAGACGAGCTCACATTTTAAAACCATGCAAGAGCTGCTTCATAACTGTGACAGTGGACACACACAAACATTTTGTCTCCATTCAGTGGGTGTAAAGTTTTTTTTGTTCATCCCAGAGGCTTGAGTCAAGTGATTAAAACATGGTCTGTAGATATAAAAGATTTTTCAAGCATCAGTGCACATTTACAGGTTTTTAAATTGTTCATAATGTTTATACAGAAACACAGTTGTTCTTCATTTCAAAGGCACATAAACCTTCTGAAGGAAATTTCAGTCAGTAATTTTGCGACATTCAATGGATTTAATCAAACTGATTCATTCAACATTTGCCGTCTGCCTTGTTGTCTGTCTGTCCATCCATCTCTCTGTCTGTCCATCTGCCACTTTGTCTGTCCATCCATTCGTTTCTTCGTCTGTCTGTCCATCACCCTCTCTGTCTGTCTATCCATCTGCTACTCTGTCTGTCTGTCCATCCACTCATCTCTCTGTCTGTTTGTCCATCCCCCTCTCCACCTTTCTGTCTGTTTGTCCACCTCTCTCTCTGTCTGTCCGTCCATCTGCCTCTCTGTGTGTCTGTCCATCTGTATGCCTGTCTGTCTATCCATCTCTCTGTCTCCTTGTCTGTCCATTCGTCTCTGTCTGTCTGTCCATCTGCCTCTCCACCTCTCTGTCAATCTGTCCTTTTGTCATCGTGTCTGTCCATTCATCTCTCAGTCCGTCCATCTGCCTCTCCTTTTCTATGTCTGTCCATCAGCCTCCGTTTGTCTGTCCATCCACCACCCTGTCTGTCTGTCTGTCTGTCTGTCTGTTTGTCTGGATGGATGGATGGACAGACCAATCCAAGTGATTGTTGTTTCACCATCAGTCCTCTAAGCTCCTGTGTGGAAACAGTCTGGGAGGAGACAGCATGTTTCTCGCCACAAATTATTGACTACAATCACACATGTAAATATGGTGAGAACCTCCACCATAAAATACACTGAATACTTTTTATTAAGCTCCTTCAACGGTTTCACTGCATAAATTTAATGAGTCTGACAGCTGTGGATATAAACTGCAGTTTGTCTGCTACATAAGGGAATAAAACCACAAGTTTCCTTTTAAAAGAAGTTTCTTTCCCTTCAGTGCAGTTTTTTTTTCCCTTTGGATCGAGGCTATAAAGACAGAGAAAGCGTAACCCTGTACAGATTGAAAAGCCCCCCGGAGGCAAATTTGTGATATTGGGCTGTACAAATGATGTACAATTATTTGATGGGACTTGACTTCCACACTGAGTTTATGCAGTGAATCATTTTCTAATTCCATGTCTGTCAGCAGGATTTTTACTGAATTCTCAGTTTATTCTTGATTTCCCCTGAGTATTTTCACATAGAAACATTGTTGTGTGTTAATTAAAAGAAAACAAGTTAATAATGAACATTATATTTCAGTTTTTCCTTAACTGTCTTAAATGATCTCAACTGTAAACTGAACACTACAATGACATTTCAGAGCTCCTTTCTCATGTGAAGAGGAACATATTTCACATTTTCAAGGAATGAATATATACTTCACTTCCTCCTTCTTGTTGTATTTGTTAAACTTAGTGTCAGTAGATCTTAGAGCAGCTTATAGTTTTGAGCTCTGCTATTCACAGCAGCAGGGTTCAAACGAGGTTCTGGTGAGCAGAGGAAACAGTCCTGCTATTGCCCTTGAGCCAGGCAGTGTTCTAACAACAGCTGTGAACAAGCTGTCCTGGTACAGAGTGGGTTTACTGTGTTTGTAGGACTGGAACAGAGGCCTGCTCCATAAACCTAACTTTATGGCCCACATGGTTAACAAGGTCATAAAGAGAGTTTTATTCAAAAGAGTCTTTACACACATGAGTTCAACAGACTAACAGCAGGACCACAACCTTTCCTTCTTTTCATGTCTGACTCATTTACAGGTTTGTCACTCCAAAAACAACAGTTCATGAAGAAGTTGATAAAGCAAGCCTTTTTTCCAATAAAAATGCATGTATCTCCAATATGTTGGTTTTTCAGGCTGTAAATCTAAACACACACCGTGAATGTTCCTGCTGTCATAAGTGATGAAGACTCTGTATGCTTTGTCTGTCCCTTCTTCACCCTGCTTGTGTCAGTTGAAGCTTTGCCAATCATTCAGGTAACCTCTAGATAACACACAGACTAGCTGCTGACAGCTGAGGTTTTCATGGCGACAGCAGGTTGAAGATAACAGAAAAGCTTATGAGGTTAAACAGGACATGTAAGGATGATTATAATAATTTAAAGATGATGGGTTAATGGTGGCACAGACACGATCAAAATTACACTGAAGTTTGAGTTTTGATGAAATCTTATTTCAGCTTTCACCTCAACGCAATGCTACTCTGAATAATCTCACTGTAGGAAGCATTCAGTGTGACAGCCTATGACAGAGCCTCTAATTCACACACTCAGTCACTGAAGTTAAGGACTTTCCTCACAACATCTGGCTCTGAACATCAGTCTGGAGTTCAGATGCTTCAACATGTGGACAGGAGGCTCAAACTGACAATCCCTGTTTAGTGATGAAGTAAAACTAATCGCTGTGTGCTGCAGCCACAGACAGTGATGCATATGTGTCCATGTGTGACCACCTGTGGGGGTCGAGGTTGTCAGATAGAGAAAAGCTGTGTTATGTGCAAGGAAATATTTCAGTCTTGCAGTGCACATGCAGGTCAGAGACTAGAGTCCACTCACCCTCTTTACACCTTCATTAAAATGTGTTGTAGATGATCAGATTGCAATCACGCTGTGCTGATGACATGAGACTACAGGTGTAAATGCACCCAAGAGGCATTGAGGACAGATTGTGACCTGATCTTTCAGACCACCTCTGAAGGGACTCAGGGACACATTGAACTTACATTGAACTGCATTCTCAGCTTACACACGATAACTACATGGAAGTAGTGGCATCAAAAAAAAATTATAACGTGCTACAAGGCACCAAGTGTTCTTCAACTGTGCATCTCTTCCTGTAAACACGGTCGCAGTCTGAAGTTTGATGGAGCATATGAAGCTTTGGCAGCCACACTCTGCCCTTCTCACACATTCTGTGTTTTGTGGGTCAACATGCTTTAGTATGCATTAACAGCAGTGTGTATCTTTCAAGATTCACTGCTCTGCACACTCCTTCGCTGTAGAGACCACTGCTGCATGCTGTAAGCTTTCCAGGAATTAGACTGCACCTCAGCAGCAAAGTAACATGTTGCAGCAGAAAGACCATGTGACATTATTTTAAAGCATGTTAACATGGACTCATTTCACACTCTCAACGACACTGTGTGACTTGTCAGATGTGTTCGTTAACAACATGTCCTCATAATGATAATCACAATGTAATACAGCCAGCAGAGGGGTGGCACCAGACCTCCCATTCAGTTTAATCTAATCCATGCTGATTGGTCAGGTCAGGAGGACACGCTGTTCCTGTTCCACACTCACACACCCCAACACACACACACACACACACACACACACACACTGTAATCCCGTCCTTCCTGGCAGCTTGAACACTTCGGTCACATTCACAGAGTTCTGAGTAATTGAGGAGAGAAAAGCAGCATGTTTCCACTGATTTGATTATCAGTTCATGACTGTGTGTGTGTGTGTGTGTGTGTGTGTGTAGCTTATAACATAATAAAGAGTCTTAGTTTTCAAGAATTAGTCTGTTTCCTCAGTTATACTATCTTCAAATAAACGTGTGACAGTTGTCAGGCTACAGTGTGTCAGTATCATCATGTTGTGTTTTCACTAATACACACCTGGCATCCTGCTGCTAAGCTAATTAGCGGCAGAGTGCAAACTGCTGTCACTGAGGGTCCTGACCTGCAGCAGATGTTTCTGCAGGCTTGCAGATGTGTGAGCTGTGATTGTGCAGCCTGATTAAGATAAAGGAGCCGCAGAGAAACGGAGTGATGCAGCACCGTGACCTTTGCTGTCTTTCCTGCCTGCAGCAGCGAGCCGCGTGTTTCAGCTAATGTATCAGCCAGTGACTGTGTAACCCGGCGGCTCTGCTTTGCACAGTGAGTTTATCCGTTCTCAACACTGTGCTTTAGGTTAACCTGTTTTTTGGAAAGATTCCTGTTCAATCCTACTAAAGCTGACTACTATTTTGGTACACACCACCTGCATTTGTTGCAGTGAGCTACTATGGCAAATCTGCTAATCAGCTCACCTACTACCTCCCCAGGAACATTACGTTTGGAATAGAGGTGTGAGAAGTAGTATTTACACCTCCATCCAAAACAACATCACGCGCCAGAACACGGCTTTATGTAACGGCCATGTTGTCCCAGCCTCTAATCCAGTACTCTCTGTTTGGGAAGTTTTGTTTCCTCGGCAGATTATCCAAAACTGTTTCCTGAAAGGAACACAGTGCTCTCAGTCTGAGTGTTCAGCACAACAGCAGAGCAGCTTTTATTGTCATGATTACCTCAAAAGTTCACCTTGCGATAATTACTGCAGTAAAACTCGTGAGCACTCATGTAACAAACAGACATCCCATCACCATGGTAATGGGAGTTACACATCAGTGTGTGTGTGTGTGTGTGTGTGTGTGTGTGTGTGTGCGCGCGCACACGCCCTTTAGTGAAGGTCAGATTTTAGGAAATTACAGACTGCAGTTGAAGCTGCATCATCACAACTGAATAAACTTTTAAAATGTTCAAAGGTCAAAGAATGTTGCAGATGTTTTAGTTCTGAGACACTAAGAATGAAAACGACTCAGCTAAGCAAAGAGAACGTGAGGATATAAAGTCTCGTCATGGAGCAGCTTTTTCACTCTAGGTCTGAAGATTAGTGCTGCAAATACATCTGTTTTACCTCCTGTTGATTTAGTCCTCAACAAACTTTTGCTGCTGTTTTTTTGCAACATATCCAGCTATGCATCAAACTGTGTTCCTGCAAAAATAGTGAAAGCATTTCCTGGTTTATGGAGACAGTTTTTCAAAGTCCCAATAAAAATCTTTGACTCTTTGACTTAAACAAATGAAACAAGAATGCTAAAGTTGGCTCATTTTCAAAAAAAAAAAAAAAAGTGGAATGCAGAAAATAACTGTCTTAATGTAGTGTAACTGTAGAATGTGGAAATATTATGTTATGTTATGTTATGTTATGTTATGTTATGTTATGTTATAAACAGCGGAAGTGATCCTGTTGAATTTTTAATATGTTGAATATTTTTGGCTGCTCAAAAGCAAACAGAATGGGCTGCTCGGTTTTTTAAACTTCCAATGTGCTTTTATAAATCCAAATTTTAACCCTTATGTTTCTATCACATGCTCAGGGTCATGCTGAAAAATAGGCCAAGAAAGACAGGCAGTAGATTTCTATCGGTGCAGTTTGCAATGTTAGCTCTGTAAACACTATTAGTTCTTTTAACAATGTTAGCACACTTAGCTCTGTTAGTGCTGTCCTACCTTTCCTGGACTTCCTGAATGATGTTTTCCTGCTGATGACAGAAGTGATGGAATCTGATGATGTAAATCAGAAGCTAACAGTAAGTCTGCCGCAGCTCTGTCACATCCAGAAAGTGGGGTAGAGGTCTTTGGGTAGGTCCGATCCCCCGAATACCCGAGGTTCAGAGCTGGACCCGGCTGGGTCTCTGATCCAGTCAAAAAAAAAGAGTGTGGGTCCAGTTCAGGGTCAGTACCATTTGCCACAGGTCTCAGGTCTCTGTGTTTGAAATTTTCATTTAAGCTTATTTTGTGCTGTTATCATGTGTGTGTTAAGTGCTACAGCAAACAACTGCAAGCAAACCGCAGTGCATCTTTGGCTACAAGGTGGTATCATTTATTTAACGTTAGTTTCGTTATCGCTTCTAGGTCGGAGTTTAGAGAGAGCAGAGCAATAGCAAGTTAGCAATGCTAACATAAACAGTCATGAAATTGTATTTTGTTAAGTTTGATGCGTCAGACTGCCCTGCTGATGCTTAACAAGTTGCATTTGTCATCCGTTACGGGACAGAAAGTGGAGTTTTAAGATGTAACTCTGTCACCAAGTGGATTAGCCATGAGCCTGCATGCTAACGTTACTTGTATCAGCAATAAGGAAGAGGAATAACGTTAATAGAAAGCCTGATTGATGTTTCTTTAACAAGGAAGATGTATTATACGTGTCATGTAGGTACAGAAGAAGGCTAACATTACATTAGGTAACACAAAGAGTTAATTTACCTTGCAACTTAACTTGTAAATAGCCCATGCAGGCTAGCTACATGTAGCAGTCGTTGAGGCTAATTTGTTAATAGCAATCAGCTGTGACATCAGTGCACGTTGGGTCTATCATGTCAAATAATAACCAGGTCCTGGTTGGATCCAGGTCCGACATTTCTTAGTTCCGCTTGGATCCGGGTCTAAACTTTCTAATAATAGATGGTCCGGTTTTGTGCCGGGTACTAAATTTCTGGGTCTCTGTGGGTTTAGACACGACTTTTTGGACACATGAAGACCTCTACTGTGGAGTCAGGACAACATATATTCAGGTTAGCTCATGTTGGACTAGATGACAGATGACCTTTATCTGTACAACAGCAACATCTGCACTGTCACTGTAAACATGATGCC
>JAQLOL010000001.1:34113282-34128504 GCA_029783665.1 Naso thynnoides
CCAAAATTTAATCAATTGTTCCTGGTCCCATTGCGGACATTTCCTGAAAATCTCATCCAAATCCATCCATAACTTTTCGAGTTATGTTGCTAACAGACGGACAGACAGACAGACAAACAAACCCTGGCGAAAACATTACCTCCTTGGCGGAGGTAACAAACATGGACAATATTTACTGGACTGCAGAGTACAAAAAGTCTGTCACCTTCTGAGAGGATCTGTTTGGAGAAAAACTTGTGATGCAAAGGTGCGTATTCTTCACATGTGCCACACAACGTGACTGAACTAGCTCACAGAATATGTAGTAAATTTTGGTGTTTCATGCTAGCAGCAGCTAATGAAGCCTGCAGCAGACATGTGGCTTGTAAAGTCACATCTCTTGGAGTCCACACAAATGGGTTTTTTTTAGCAGAGATAAAACAGACAATCATGAAAACAAGCAACAGTATTAAAAAAATGGGCACTTGGTAAAATAGACACAGGCAGGGTTAAATAACACAGAGACACTTCCTTTTTGCAATTGTGGATTAAAACGCATGGGTCACTTTGTAAAATTAAGATAACTTGCTGCACTTGGAATCAAGGACTTTTTAAATACATTTTTAGTTGCCAGAGGGACTCTGTGGCATCTCCCAGAGCTTAAAGGCTCAAACTGGCTGTAGAGAGGTTGGGAGCTATCTGCCAGGATAGTCCTCGCTTTCATCCTCATCCTTTCTGCATTGAGTCATAGGCTTTTGAGGTTTACTAACTATTTTGTTTCCCACTGATACAATCCTAGAAAGTCTGTTCTTATTTCTACATTGCAGGTGACCTTATCAGGCAGGAAAATGAAAGGATAAAGGACTCTCAACAAGAGATTTAAAACATACTCTGTGTATTTAGAGAAGCTCACCTGGAAATCATTGTTTTAAGTTTTCCATGGTTTCAACAAGTTGACCATCAAGCAAAACTGGCTCAGTTTTCTCCTTTGCCTCTTAACTAGTGCCATTTGTAACTTTTTATCACACATTATAACAGTTAGGAGCACCAGTCAGAAGCAGGAGTGGGTTTAAAAATGTTGCTTAATCATAACAATGGTTTTCATATCTGTGGAGAGGGATTGCCATGGCGCAGGCACAGCACATAGAGCCTGTTAGTCGTCAATTGTTGCTTCATGGTGAGAACAGTGCTACTTTTTGGCCTGACAGCCTCAGACAAAACATGACGCAGCAGCCGATCTTTGATGCAGCTAGTTCTTTGTTGTCTGTTTGGTGTGTAGGAGCCATTAGTCCTCAGCCAACGCTGAAACAATTGACAGAAGCATGCTGACCTGCTAGCCTCCACGTCCTGTCTGTTTTTGAATTTTACTTCACCAAAGCCTACAAAACTAATACATACTGTGCCTTTATTAAATATCTTTCAGTATACAACATGCAATTCCAAGACAAAGATTTAATTTAAAAACTAAAAAAAGGAAGAAATGATGCATCTACAAAACACACAACCACACACACACACACAAAAAAAAAAAACAACAACAAGAAGAATCACAATAAGAACCTTCTTCTCAGAACTTGAATAATTTCCCTGGACTAATAGGTGGAGGATTTATTTTTTAAGAAAGAAGTGTCAAAGCATCATCTGTCTGCAGGTTTAAACAGACAACACGAAGTGGCAGAGCAGTCCTTCCTGTCTCATAATACCACAATGTACCTCAGGAGGCGATAGTGAGTCAGGCTGCCCTCAATACAATTCTTAATAAAGGCTGAATATAAATATGAATATGAATTTGAATCCAAGAACACAGAGGTGGTGTTTATGCTGGGTTTGGCTCCCTTCCTCTTGTTCCTTTGCCGCCTCTGGCCTTTAATGGCCTCACCTGAATCTGCCATGTCTTTGTCATCCAGAGATTTAGCGTCCTGGTAGGAGTCCCTGTGCGTCGCCTCACTGTTGTATCCCTGTCATCAAACTGGCCTCAGCAGGTCTCAGAGGCTTTGTTTAGTCCCAGCCCGGCTGTGTTCATCAGGAGACTTAAATTCCATTGCTGTTCTTTATCAGCTTTCCCTGCTGCATACCCCCTGACCAGAGACTGAAAACCTCCTTCTCCTGGCGGTGCAAAGCTCCTGTGCTGGCGGTGTAAACACCACTATCCTCTCTGTTGTCCTAGCTCCCTGTCCAGACACACTCAGTCACAATAATGGGACCGCTAGCTGCACGGCTAACTTGGCTAACAAACAGCAACTACAGTAATTAGAGATTAGCAAATAATCTGGTGATATGCTGCCCCCTACTTGTTTGGAGTAAGAGTTTGACAAGTGATGAATTAAAACCCTAAACCCATGCTTCTGATGTTTCTGATGTCTCTAATGCTCCTGATGTTTCAAGTGTTTCTAGTATTTTTCTAATGTTTTGGATATTTCTATCATTTCTGTTGTTTATAATAGTTTTATTAATTTGATGTTTCTGTATCCAATGTTTTGTTATTGTGTCAAATGTGTCTACTGTGACTAATGTTTCTATTGTTTCTATATTTTTCTAATGTGTCTAATGTTTCTGATGTTTCCGTTCTTTTCCTATTTTTTGGTAATGTTTCTACTGGTTTTTAATGTTTCTACTGTTTCAATATCTATTGTTCCTACTGTTTCTAATGTTGCTGTTTCTGCTTTTTCTTTGTTTCTACTGTTCCCAATGTTTCTACAGTTTCTGTTTCTACTTTTTCTGGTATTTCTGCCTTCTCTGTTTCTTCTTTTTTTGAAGTTTCTTTTCCTGTTGCTACTGTTTGTGTTTCTAGTGTTTCTAATGTTTCTGACATTTCTGCTTTTTCTAATGTTTCTTGTGTTTCTACTGTTTGTGTTTCTCAGCTTGTGTTGCCTCATGTTTCTACTGTTTCTAATGTCTCTGCTATTTCTACTGTTTTTATTGTTTTCAGTGTATCTAATGTTTCTTGTGTTTCTTATGTTTCTTGTTCTTCTAATGTTTCTGTACTCTGTTTCTTCTACCTTTTCGACTGTTTCTGTTTCTAATGTTTCTAATATCACTAATGCCTCTGATGTTTGTTACTTATATTTTTGTAATGCATCTGATGTTTATGAAATCTAAATCTTTTTCTATTGTTTCTAGTGTTCTACTGCTACTGTTTTAACTGTGTCTAATGTTTCTGTTTCTTTGGTTTTCACTGTTTCTCATTTCTACTATTACCACTGTTTCTTTTCCAAATGTTTCTGTTGTTTCTAATGTTTCTACTGTTACTATTGTTTCTTTTTCTAATATTTCTCCCTTTTCTGTTTATACTGTTGCTAATGTTTTTTTTCTACTGTTTCTAATGTTCTACTGTTTCTGTTTTTACTGTTACCTTTTCTACTGTTTCTAACTTTTTTATATTTCTGCTTCTTCTAATGTTTCTGGAAATTTCTACTCTATTCTGTTTTTACTGTTTCTGCTATCTCTGTTTCTATTGTTTTAATGTTTCTGATTTTTGTACTGTTTCTATTCAGATTTTTCAATGTTTATATTATTTAATGTTTCTGCTGTTTCTAAAGTGTCTACTGTTTCTACTGTTTGGAATGTTTCCACTGTTTTGTAGTGTTTTAATGTTTCTACTGTTTCCATTATTTGTAATGTGTCCGTGTTTTCTAATGTGTCTTCTGTATTGTTTCTAATGTTTCTGATGTTTCTAATTCTTCACCTTTTTCAAAGGTTTCAATTGTTTCCACCGCTTGTGATGTCTCCACTGTTTCTAATGTTTTAATGTTGCTAGTTTTTGATGTTTTTCTAATGTTTCTATTGTTTCTTACAGGTCAGATGTTTTTTTCTTTGTCTACTGTGTCTTACCCTCCAGTGTTCCTGATATTTTAAATGTTTGTAATATTTGTAATTTTTTTCAGTGTTGCTCATGTTTCTAATATTTCTGATGTTTTTCTAATGTTGATGTGTGAGGGTTTTTTTAATGTTTCCAATGTTTTTCAGAGTTTTTGTATGTTTCCAATTTTTCTATTTTTTTCTATTTTCAGATTTTTCTTCTGTTTCTGGTGGTTTTGCTCATCTTTCTAATGTATGTTCAAAGGTATGTCTTTCTCACCTTTATCAGGTTTTTTGCTTTTCTAATGTTTTCTGGTATTTTCAATGTTTTTTATGTTTCTCGTGTTTTTTCTGATGTTTTCAAAGCTCTCTGACTCTTCACAATAAAAAAATTCAACACTAAACATAAAAAACCTTCAGCTAAAAATTCTGTTATCCTTCAAGAAGACAGAAGTAGGCTCTGTCATTCTGTTTGTTTCTGACAATTTGTTTAATTTAGTTAAACTGATAAATAATCCAATAATCAATATTTTAGATGGTTCTGCGTGTGCCTGTGTGTGTGTGTGTGTGTGTGTGTGTGTGTGTGTGTGTGTGTGTGGGCAGCAGATTAGATGCAGGGCTGCAGCCTGTAGTCCCTCCTCCCCCCGCAGCTCCTCTATATATACAGAGAGCTGGAGAGAGAGAGTCAGGGGGTGAGCTGTGAACCGACAGACACAGAGTGTGTACAGCAGAGAGGGAGAGCGATAAAGAGACATACACACTGACCAAAGGGGACAGAAAAAGATAGAAGTAGACTGATTTCTTGTTTTTTTTTTAATTATTTGAAGCAGGAGTAAAGTAGAACAGGGAGAGAGAAACAGTTCAGACAGTCAGGTAGACCAGGTGAACCTCCTCTGACTCTACATTGATGATGGACGATTACACCCTTCCTTTTTGGATTTACCTGGGTGTTTTGACTGTGTTTATTGGCGGAGCCATGAAGAAGATTTTGGCGTCCCACCTGAGTGCTGCTCCCCCGCTGGTGGCCTGGCTGGGAGCCACGATGCTGGTGGAGCGGCTGTGGGCTCTCTGCCTGCCGGCCGTGCTGCTGCTGGGGCTGCTCGGCCTCGCCTTCTGCCTCTACTCTGCCAGGACCGGCCCACCACCCGCAGCCCTGTCTGCCCATGGCAAGGCAGTCTTCATCACAGGTAAGAAGCAGCTCCACCCATTCTTTCAGGTACATGTGTGGCTCATTGTCACACAAAAATCAGCTTTCTGCACTTTTTTCAGGATGAGGAGTCATTTTTAAAGACATGACCACATAATTGCTTTTTAGTTGTTATTGTTGTTGGGTGAAAACCTTGTATTTCTCAAACAAGAACTTTTTTTTATTTTATTTGTCATGACTTCAAAAGTTTAAGACGGCTGAAAATTATTTAAATGAAAGCAGAAACCTTTTATGAAATACTTCACTGATCTGAAAACATCAGAATCACCACAAAAAGAGAAATGTGGTCAACACATGGATCTAAATTTAAAATTTTATCTCTCCGTGTGACTCCTGAAATCAAAGTTTATCAGAGAGTTTCCAACTGAAACTTCATCAGCAGCATTCATAAGTAAAGGCTCACTCTGTTTTAATTATTAAATTAAATTTTCAGCCATTCAGTCTTAAAATCTCTTAAAATCTTCCCCTAAGGGGAATGTATAAAAAATGATGCCAAAATGTAGAAATATAGCTGCTTAAGTGAAAATTCAGTGGGACCTAAACTCTGTAAATGTGACTGAAACAGAAACTCCGGCGGGAAAGCTGCCTGTCGGAGGTTAAAAAAAAGTGTTGTAATCTTTTGAGAGTGCAAATGATCACAGACTCTGAAAACACAGTTTAAAGGTTTCTGTTGCTGCTCAGATCAGGGAGGTGATGTGATCCCACACAGACTGTGGAGTTCCTTTTTGTGTGTCACAGGGAATAAACTTCATGAACAATAGGCTGCAGGGAGGTTGGGGGGGGTTCCCCTTCACAATGAAAGGGTGTGCGGGAAACATCAGAGGAAGGTGTGTTCATGTGTTCACAAGTTACTGACAAGTGTTTTTTCCCGACTTCTGTTATCAGAGCACCGTGGAAATAAGTCTGATAGGGCAACTGATCTGTGTGAGTGTGTGTACTCGGATACATCGGTCCGTCTGTGTTTGGAGCAGCCTCCATGCAGACTTAATCACATTTAGTTGTCTGATGGCGGCCAGCTGGCTCTGACTCTTTGTGTCGTGGTTAACGAGATAATCAGATCTGCAGATTAATGTGACTGTTTAATGACACACACTGCCTTTGTGTAACTGTACTCTCATGTAATCTGCACAGAGAGACTATCAGTGGAAACTTTCCCAGACAGGTCCTCAGGTGACCTGAAAGGTAGAAAACAGCTGTAACCATGGAGACGGACAGACGCTTTGCTCCCTCAGAGATCGTGTTGTGTTACCTGCTGTTTAAGTGACAGATGTTTTTCATTTGCTTCAGTTTGTAATTAATTATTTTGTGTTAGAGGATAGTACTAAAAACCGCCTGTTCTAACTTCCCACAGCACAAAGTGACATCTTGTTTCCATCTATTGCCATTAAGTTTTGAACTTCACTTCTGAGATGCTGAAACGAGCACTACAATAGTTTCACCTTAACATTATTTTCCTTCCTTTTTCTTATTTTTCTCTCTGTGAGGTTATATTTTTCTGTGATTCATCTTCCTGGTCAGGGTGCAGCAGCCACGTCTGCACTGGTGCATGCAGTTTGCAGGAAGCAGTAACTGCCTCACACTGTCAAACATCAACATCTTCACTGAGTGACAGAGACTAAAGTGGACGTATCACACTTTGAATGTTACAGACTCACTCAGTTCTGTGTGTGAGGTGACCACCGGCAGACTTACATATGTCAGCCATTTCACATGATCACACATCATAGCTTATTTTACAGATTGTCAATGAATTCACCAATCAGCATCTGTCCGAATGAAAAGCGTGTGCAATGTGCATTCTGATTTAGCAGCCAATCACAATAGTTTTGTATGATGGTTTTAATTTACATGATCCTTGTTTCACTGTAAAAAATAAAGTTACAGCTAGCAAAAACACAAATTATCAACACAGCAAAATGAAACCTGAAATAAAATAATTTAATTAAAAGTGAATTGCTTTACCCTCCTGTGGCTGAAAAGTTGCACAAAACACTGGAAAATCGAAAAATTGAACAATGTACAAAAAGATGCAACGCAGATTCCAAATGCTTATATATTAACATTTTCTAAAAGTTTTTCTGTATTTGATGACAAATGAGAATCCACTGCAGGGCTGAACCATAGAATATTAACGATGTTATCACAAAGTAAAATGACTTATCTTTGGTAAGCATTTACTAACTACAAATCCCATGATTCTTTTATTGTTTTGTTTGTTGTTGGCTTTTTTTTGCCTCTATTTTCTTAAAACTACACCAGCAATGTTTGTGGGTCAAACATGGTGTGTGCAAACATTTTTAGACTTTGAACAAAGGTGTGGTTTACCTCTCCACCCGTCACCTCCCACGCAGGAAGGAGTGCTCGTTTGATCAGGATGAAAGAAAACTAGGTCACACAAATACACAATGAACTCGGAGAGACAACGTATGGGCAGGGCACACTTAAGCCTTTCTGGGGATTTGAGCAAAATTTCAACTCTCAAATGACTGTGAAGTCCTGTATGACCACGTATGCTGTAGGCAACTGTGAGAGGGCCACAGAGGAAAGATAGACTGTTGTCCACTGAAGATGAAAAGAGGAGAGACTGAGAGAAAACTGTGATCCTTCATATTATATTAGAATTTAAATGTTAGTCTGTCCTGACAGGCCTTATCTGTTATACAAACACATCAGTAATCAGTAACCAATTCAGTAAGCACACAGTATCGTTAAAATTGAAGTTGTTGCAGTAAAACACATTACCTGTCTTCACTCAATCGTCAGTTCATCAATTGACATGTTGGCATAGCCCTTGTTAGCATGTATTACCATTGAGCTCAGCACCGCAGCTGAGATAGGGTTCACCTGATTTGTTCATGCTGTTTCATGTCAAATTGAGCATAGCGATAGTTCAGGCAGGCCACCAAGTCAAGCTCAAACCATCATTTAGCTTTCATTGGCTGTGATCACCTGAACAATCAGCTGATGGCCCGCTGGTCGCCTGCTACCCATTCAATTGGCTAGGCTAGGAAAAGGTGCCTTATTTAAACTGCTTCAGTCTGCCTGTTCTTGCAACTCAACCTTCGCAACTCACCCCCAGCCCAACTCCTCCTTTGATGCTGTGTCTGACTTAACCAATGTCATTGTGTTGTCATTGATGCCTGCTCTGTTCTGTACCAAATGGAGGTCTCTGCTGCTCTCCCTGCTTGTGGCTTTCTATGTATGCTTACCGAAGAGCAGGAAGCTCCCAAAACAAAGCCATAAATGGAAATAAAATATATTCTTTTGACTGTGTAGTGGTTCTGACTGATTTTTTTTAAATCATTTCATGTTCTGATTATTTTTGTTACTCTGCTTACAATCATTGAAGACTTAGAAAAACTCACATTGTAAAAGGAATGTGGAATTTGTGTGCCATTTTTGCTTGAAAAATAACTAATAATATTGGTTGAAATTGCTGACCATCAATCTTTTAGTTACCATATATGCTGAATTATTTGCCAGTCTTGCCATGAACCAAAAGACAAAAGACTCATGTTATTACTTTACTGGAATTTATTCAGCGGGTGTGTTTTACTCTTAAAAGTGCTACCAGAGTTCATAAATATCCAGAAAACTTTGTTGGAAATCATGAGGAGATGATGAAGCTCTGTTAAGCTGCTAAAAGTGATAAAAATAATACTGATGGAGGCAATGAAATGGGAAAAAGGTGGATTCAGTCCCAATTGTCTTGATTTCTGGTTGTCGGCATCACTCTCGGCACCAAGCCACAGTACCTTCAAACATACTGTACTGTACTGTAAACTGCAAACTAAGCTGTCTATTAGCCAAGCTGTTGTGCTTCAGGAGGTCGTCTGGTGTCATGGCAACACAGTTCAAATCCCTCTGTCCACGTGGCATTCACAAGCTGCAGCCTCATGTCTTTGCATGTTTCAAACACAAAAAGCCACTAAGAGCAGAAACACTTCCTCCTCTGACAGACTGTTTTCTCATGAATTCATGATGAGCTCCTCTGGAAACAAAAAACTTTACTTAGGTTTGATTACAGTCTGGAGGCCGCCTTGCCCTCGTGACCCAGCGAGGACTGGCTTTGATGCAGTAAAACAGACGATTTCTGAGAAGAGATTTAAAACTGGTCCAGAGCCTAGAGCTCAATCAACAGCTCATTCTTAATTGGCTCTGCTGAAAGCTGTAAAGGTCAGTGTGTGGTCACTCTGGAAATAAGAGCAGAGGGTGGAAAAAGGCCCCAGTAAAGCTCTTACAAAGCTAACTGAACAGTTTGAGGCACATTCTTTGAAGGATGAGGGTTGAAGTCAGCGCTGCATGCTGACATCCTGCCAGCAGAGAAGGAAACCTCTGAGAGATGCTGACATGATGACTGCAGTGACAAACTGACATGAGCAGATGAACCAGTTCATTTGGTCACAGAACTGCTGAGTTCATCTGATCCTGTTAAATTAACACATTTCTGACAAACTTGAGGGATGATTCTGCAGCGAACACGTCATGGTTGTAAACATGCAATCAACCTACAGCTGCAGTTGGATTAGCTGATGCAGTTAGTCGCAATTCCGAGGGACTGTGTTCATTGTCAATCATACACAAGCAGTTTGTACATTTATTGACTTTATTTAGAAATCTCTGCGCGTCTTCTAAATGTCTTCTGTCAGTCAGGTTTTCCTGTGTCTCTCTGAATCAAGTTACAGTGAACATGTACTGGCTTTGGTGCTCCACTGCAATCAATATGTCAATATTGAACTGGAAAGGAGCTCAATTCACCTCCCACTCATCCAGCTCACTTCCTGCTCCAACTCTCAGCCTCAGGGAGACGCTAAAACTCCATTCATCTATTATCAATGACTGCTTATGGTTTGTAAGTTTGCAGGGACCTGAGCCCAGCCAACCAGGCTGAGCAGCGGGATTCACCTGCTCTACTGACTGCTGCAGATTTTTTTTTAAAAAAAGCTAAAAAAGGAAATGCAGACAGTTTCAAAGTTGGTTGTTGTTGGCAGGTTCAAGATAGTTTAGAAGTTGTGAAAGCAAATGATAATTTAAGAATTTTTTTATTTGCCCTTAAATATTTTTGGAAATCATTACGTGGAAGAGGAAATGTTAGTTTGGAATTGTTATAAAAAATGTTTATTTAACAGCAGCCGATCAGTAACTGTCGCCAGTGATCTGATTACCGTCACCTGACCAGTATATGTTCACTTCAGTGTGAACGGTCTGCTCTAAATGTCAACTGTGTCCCAATTCAGGGTCACACCCACCGAAAGGTGTTTTTGTAAACCGACTGCATCACAACGAAGTCCCATTTTATCGGCTTATCCCATTTCTTCAGCTCTGGCCAACAAATCCCCAGGATCCAACTGGTGTATCCTTCACAGCCCAGCATTTCCTAAGATTCATAGCGCCCTGCTGATGATCTTTTTTTTTTTTCAAGCGACAGAAGAACATCGCTTGAGTGGAGGAAGCAGTGACAGAGGATATGTGTTTAAATGCAAGTTTTAAAATAACGAACTAAAACTTTCTGGCTCTTTCTTCATTTGCATATAATTAACTGCCTCATTGTGGTTGCTAGGCAACAGGAGCGCTGTGTAGTGACAAGAAGAGGGGTTGGTGACAAAAACAAGAAATTCTCCGTAGACCAGACTACTATTGTCTCGGTTTAGCTGTTGCGGCTGACAAAGGCTTGTCCTTTGTGAGCTGCAGTGTTCGAAGGGTGCAGCCCCTGAATTGGGATGCAGCTGTCATACTTAAGCATTCGTTTAGTTGGTAGTATGCACTGTATTATATTGAGTATGTAGTATGCAGGACGGTAGTTTGTGATTTCGAACACACTTTTAGTTCATGTAACATAAGAATTTGTCTCCAGCTGTGACGCATTTAATCATCTACACATTATCCAAATGTTCTGTTCTTTCGCTCTTACTGATTGGCTAATCCACTTGTTACTTCAGTTAAAGTGACAACTTGCTGTCACAGTGACGGACGATGTAAAACATGACTCATTTTTAATCAGATTTGTAATTTTGTTCATGTAGCCTCACAGAGGAGATGCTGACTGTTGCTAATTTTTTACCGTCTGCCTCTGCAAGACACCTCTTCACCTCCTAAACAGAAACATTCTCTCGCACATTTCATTTGGCATTATCCTGTGGCCACAGGTGCAATACAATGTTTTAGGTTACAACACTCACACAGACACACACATGTACACACACAGCACGTCCATCCTGATGACTGCTGTCTGATCACCCAATATTAAACAGACCTGGGATCTGCGGTAACAGAAAGAGGTCAAGTCTCAAGTCGGATCCCAGGTCCCAGAGTCAGTGTGAATCTGTCTTGGTCTGAATTCGATCTAAGTGCCAGCAGGGGGCGATATCACTGGCTGCAAAAAGAACACTGATTATATGTTAGCTGTTGAGAAAAAGACTCTACTTGTCGCTTGATCTATTTCCAGTTAACCTTTTCCAGTTTCCTGATGGGTTTGTGATTTCTTCTGCAGTAGAGCATGATGCTTTTTCTGTGAATGATGCTCTCATCTAGAGTGAAATAGACAATAAAGCTGTGTGAACTCTGTATGACCCACGTCGCATCCCTCGAATGGCTGCATTCCTCAGTTGTTAAATGATAACGCCGTCCGCTGACAGTAACAATTAAACATGCGGTTGTAACCGTGATGACTTCCAGCTGTACCTTCCTGCTGGGTAATATGACATCCTGTGCTTTAACCTCAGCAGGCAGCAGATATTTGCAGACACATGGCTCTCCCTTGTCACTGAAGCTTTTTAATAAAAACTGTGAGTGATGTCTCATGTGGAGCACTAACCACAAAAGACAGACAGAGAGGTAAAACGGTCTCCTTACTGTTTGATGTGCTCACAAACTGCTGCTGACTGATTCTCATATGCAGATAAAAGGTGACATTCATCATTGCTGAAGATCATTCATGTCAGGTCAGAACAAAAAAAAGTTACAAAAATACAAATGAAAAGACTGAAGAGAAAACGACAAATCGCTAAAAATGTTCCAAATTTCAAATTCTATTCAATATTATGACATTACAGGTCATACTTTTGTCATGTCTAACTCTCTTCATCTTTTTCTTGGCATAAATGAGCTTCAGAAACACACAGTCAAACCAAATGCTGACACAAAAAAACACTCCTGTTCAGCTCCTCGCATTTACTACTTCAAACACATGCAAAGAAAAGCATCACAGCAAGCCGAAGCTCAAACTGCCATCTTATTACATTTCAGTTTTCACATGTGAAGCAAAGACAATTTTTAGTTTGACATCCTTCTGCGTTTAGATCATCATCTGAGGCTGCTTAAATAAGCTGAAGCTGAGACAGTTCAAAAGAAGCTGAGACTGCTGAAATGAAGCTGAGATTGTTCAAATCAGTTTAAGGACCTGTGGAAGTAAAACCACGGTGTGTTGCTCACAAAGATCATGTGGAGGCGCCTAAAGTTGGGATGGGAGGACACTTAATCTGTGTTGTGTCTGAGACTTTGTGTTCCTGTCAGTCGTCTTAATCCCGCTGTTTTGTTTTCACTGTGACCTGGACTGATGACTCAGCTCATTCATTAAAAGATGATGCCTGATCAAGAAGGCAGTGGAGTAATAGTGACACACTTGTGATGTTGACACAGTTCTCACTGGTTTGCACCTGAACAACCTGCTGGTTTAACTTTTAGGCTGCAGAGCAAAAACTTCCTTCGTCTATGGGACTGAACTTTCTTCATGCCAACCATCTGTGTGCAGCCAGAACTGTGTGATGTCGAAACCGATTAAGTTATTTCCCATCATATTCTGCAGACCACATTGCCTCAAGGTCTTCATGTCTACCTGTCATCAGGTTACTCTCCAACCTTAAATAACAAGAGCATTTGCTGTCCTTGGAGCTGAAATGTGAAATCATCTTAGATCTGCACAGTGACAGTGGCCATTTGCTTTCATTAACATTTCTGTCACCTTGTTTTCGTCTTTATTACTGAAGCACACATATGACAGCCACCACAAACAGACTGTTGGGCGGTCACACCTCTTCCACTCTCTAGCTCAACGGTGGAGCCCCACAGGCTTGTGTGCTCAGCCCCCTCCTGTTCACCCTGCACACTCTATGAACTCCACTGTGAAGTATGCAGACGACTTTCGTTTAACAACAATGAGAGTTCATATCAGGAGGAAGTTTGCCAAATAATGTAGAGAGAACAAGCTACTGCTCAACTTTAACATGTCTCGTTGTGTGAGCGCATGTCACTATCAATAATACACAAAGAGGTCGGCACACAGAACCAAGCTTGCGCAGGCAAATGAGATCCGCACAAGCGACCTTGTTTCTGTATGTGCGGATCTTATTCACAAAATGAAAATAAAGAAAATTAAGCCTAATATTTTTGTTATTCTTTTCTTTGGCTCTGTTTATGTCATGCTTATTTATGAGTAATAAAATGATTATTTTTCAGTGTGATTATTTGCATTAGCCTATATGTTTCTCTGTAAAAATTAATTAACACTTGGCAAGTATAGGTCAGTGAGAATAAAAACCAACAGACAGCAGTGTGTGGTTGTTTGTCATAGTGCAGCTTTTTCTTTTATTCGATTCAAGTCAAGAGAGGTTTGACAAGCATAAAAGTAACCATTATTTATTTATTACAATATTTGAACAGGCTACAATAACAGCAGTATATGAATAACTGAAAAACATGCTATGCTACCACAGGTTTTCTTCCAACCAAACTTAATCCAATATAAAGCAATCTTAATCTAATGTAGAAAATATTTGCTTTATTACTGTAGTGCTGTATGTGGTTTGTCCTTGTCGTGTTGCCATAGAGGGCAGACACTACTGCGCCAGTGCTATCCAGCAGTTCCTTCCATCCTTCTCTAGAAACAAAGACAACAGTCAATCAATAAAGATAAAACTAACTTATTAAGACTAACCACTTATTTAGGGATACTACAGCAACTAGGTCCACCCACTTACGGTCAAAAAGAAAAAATCATGAATGAGCAGGTAAAACTAGAGAGCAGGAGAGCATTGACAGCATAGTTGCTTAGATTCTGCATGTGTTCAAAACATGTTTTTCTCTTCTGCGGCTACAATAGTCCTCTTGTAAACAGAGATATTCTGCATGCAAATATAGTTCTGTGCACTCAAATCTCATTTGTACACAAAGCAGCAGAAATATTCTGCTTGCAATAATTGATAGTGCCTTCATATGTTGCTTCTTGTGTCATATATAATGTATTTATGCAAAGGCAGTGTTTACGTTCTTCTTTACGTACCTCATGTTGAACCTGTTGAATTTGTGCATGAGGGTGGAGCTGCAGTGTGCAGATGTTGAGGTCTCCACCTAGAGACAGATGTGTGTTTGACCCCTTACATCTCTCAGTGCTGGTCTGTCTCTGCACAGATCCACGTTTATTTCTTCATCTGAGGGGCCCCTCGGAGCCTTTGCCTTGTTGCATAATGCTGCTGCTCTTCAGAGCCAAATCCATCTCCTGCAGTGATAACAAGGCCACATGTCTGCTGGATGGAGATAAATCTTCTGCTTTAAGAGCCCTTTGCACCGTGGCTGCTCCTGAGAGCTCATGTTTCAGAGGAACACAGAACTCCTGGCTGAACCTGCAGGAGCCAGACAGCCAGGTAAAGTTGGTGCTCGTGTGCCGGAGTGGCAGCAGGATCGACTCTGTCATTGTGCCTGAAACTTGAGTCCATCTCACCAGCCGCCCTCAGAGCAAATATGGAAGCCCGCTGTGAAAGGTCAACAGGGGACACGACAAAGAATGTGGACCAGCATGAGCTCTTGAGTCACTGAAAAACCTTACCGAGCTTCAAGTCCACGAGAGACAGTCTGCACACAATCTGCTCCCAAGTTACAACGTACCATTCATCAGCACACATCAGAAAACAAAACCGTTTTATCAAACACACACCACACACACGAACGACAGCATAAAGGACAGATGGACATGATGAGACAAACACACACAGAGCTGAACAAGATATTTGACCCAGACGTGTTGAACACAGACGTGAGATGAACGACATGTTTACAGCAGCTCAAGTTGTTTGTTTTCCTACACACAATCATCACTGTTTTGTTCAGCTGGTGAAACATAAAGATCTGCACCTTTTAAAACAGACTTCTACTGTTCTTTGAGTATTGTAAATTGTGTGTGTGTGTGTGTGTGTGTGTGTGTGTGTGTGTGTGTGTGTGTGTGTGTGTGTGTGTGTGTGTGTGTG
>JAQLOL010000001.1:34133812-34149996 GCA_029783665.1 Naso thynnoides
TAGATAGATAGATAGATAGATAGATAGATAGATAGATAGATAGATAGATAGATAGATAGATAGAACTTTTATTGATTCCTTTGGGCAGGTTCCCTCAAGGAAATTAAAATTCATAAACGTTCGTCGTTCTTTCATAAACGCCGGTCTGCTTCAGTTTCCCTCCTGATGTCATGTGTCCGTCAGAGGAATGCTGATTTTTAACATGAACCAGCGGTCTTGTGTTTACCGATCTACTTAGGTTTGTTTATATATGAGAGGAGATGATCTGTGCTGATCAGTTTTTCAACAGTCACAAGCACAGCACGCTAGCTCTGCAGCTAACAGCTCATTGTTACAAACTAGTTTAAAATGGAAGCTGTCTGTATGCAGTTTAACCATTTAGCTTTGCCTTCCACGAATCTAAAATCTCACAAACTCTTGTGTCCTGCTGCTGACTGAGACAACCGGCCCCTCCTCTAACAGCAGCACGAGGACAGAGGAGATCCCATACTGAACCTTTCTTTCTAAACTTCACTCAGAATTGTTTGATGTCAGGAATGTGATTACATTTATCAACATTTTACATTTGTTTCCAATGAGATATTGACTTTATTTAGAAACATTTGGAAATGCACTCAGAAGTACCTAAGCACTGTTTGGTATATAATTTAGCCACATCTGTGAAAATTTAAAAAAAAAAGATAACAGGCCCACAGGAGTCTTCATCCCTCTCACTGTGCCACACAATGAAAAACGCCCTATTGTTCCTAGAAGCACAACTATATTATCCATCCTGTCATTTCTTGATTGACTTACTAAGACTACTGCATATCAACAACTAATATCCAAACATGCTCATGTTGCACATTATCTCTAACTATCACTAAAGCACATTGGTCAAAAAAACGCATTCACTCAATGGGTCCAGCCATATACTAGGTTTTAACCTAGTCTTGTTTAAAAGTTTAAAAGAGTGCATCGGTGCATGGATAAATAAAAACAAATATTAGTAAATAAGATTAGATGACATAAATGATCATGTAAAACCATGAAATTGTCTTTTTTTCTTTCAGAAAGACTGTTTTAAAGTGGACAGATTTGGCCATGTGATCAGTGTAGGCGGGCTCTCTGTTACCTGGGCGGGGCTGGATGTTCTTTTCCTCTTATCTTTCATCAACTGTGGAAAGTTCAGGCCCAAACAAAGCTCCCACATTATGATACTGGGTCAGCTGCTTGAGATAAGGGCGAGCAAGGCTTGTTTACACTCGCAGAGAGAGAGAGAGAGAGAGAGAGAGGTGTTGACCCTGTGGAGTTCTGTGTTAGCAGTGTGTGGTGATTACTGTCTTATCTACACACACACACACACACACACACACACACACACACACACACACACACACACAGGCTGCAGGATTCTGACACACTGCAGATGTTATATAACCAGAGTCTGTGATACTCACCTAATAATTCCACAGTGTAATCAGAAATGTACTAGTTTTTAGAGTGAACTGTTGGATTATAGTTACTAAAATAATTCTGAGCAGTTACAGCCGTGACTTTGTTGGTCGTTTGGAGAATTTGAAGAATTATTTGGAGTTTTGACACAAGAAGTTTGAAGGTCAGAAACAAACAGAACACCCAGACCTCTGGTTTCCATGGAGATGGAACACAAACAGTCTCACAACAAGAATTTCAGCTTTGTCCTAAATTGAGCTGCAGGAAGTTGCATGATGTTTGTGTGTGATGTATGTAGCAGAGATTGATCAGGGCACAGGTGTGTTAAAACATATTAAACAGACAACCTGTGGGCAAGCTGAAGCTGGTCTAGGATTAAATTTAGATTCACCGTGTCCATCTTTAGCCCATCATTCTCACGCTCTGGTTTTCTTAAAGATCAGTAGCAAAGAGGTCCACTGTGTAAACACACCTCTGCTCTGTCTCTGTGTGTGCAGGTTTGTGGGGGTTGGTGAACAACGCTGGAGTGTGTGTGAACTTTGGAGACGCCGAGCTGTCGCTGATGTCAAATTTCCGCGGCTGTATGGAAGTCAACTTCTTCGGCACACTGAGCGTCACCAAGAGCTTCCTGCCACTGCTGCGACAAGCCAAAGGACGCATCGTCACCATCTCCAGCCCTGCTGGTGTGTGCCCAACAAGAACACACACACACACACACACACACACACGACACACACACACACATCTGTCATAAATCTTCATTGAGTGTTCCAGAACAACTGAACCACAGATGAACCCACTGCTGCCTTCATAGTGCCAAACTAAACAAACAGGGCTGCTGCTCGTCTCTCTGCTGCCTGTTTGTTCAACTGAACTCAGAACATCAGTTCAACCAAATCGATCACAGACTCAGTTAATGTGTTCAGCAGAGAGGCGCACTCACGCTTGAACAAACACTTCATGGTGTGTGAATACAGTAACAAATAAATCAACCCGAACAAGTGATTTCAAATGTGCAGGAGACTTCAGTAACTGGTGTAGTTTCAGTTTAATGTCAGAGCCGCGTGTTGTGATGATATCGCAAAGGAGGGGTTACCTGGTTGTTCAGGGATCGTCCTCTGAGCGTCAGAGTCATGATTAGCTCGTGCTGAGGACTGTTAGTCTGACACAGGTGAGTCTGTACCTGTATCAACAGCATCATGTTCTCCTCACATGACTCCTTCTGCTGCTCGGAGGTGGCCAGAGGACAACTTTCACAGTCTGATCTAATTTCCTGATCTGTCATCAGAAGCACAAGTCTCCTCCTCCTCTTCCTTCTCCTCCTCCTCCTCCTAATTTCAAAGAGTTTTTTGAATGAAGCAAGTTACAAAGATCCTTAAAGTAACCGAAACAAACATAATATATTTATTATAAAACACAAAACAGAAGACAGGACTTTAAACAGGATAATGAGTCGCGAGTCAGTTCTGGAGTTTTATTGGATGCTTTCAGTAGCATCTCATGGTCATCCTCCGTGAATGGAGTTTGAGTCTCCACCTGCTGATGGGCACTGTGAGCTGCAGAGTTCACTGGTTAGTCAGTGTGTGATGACAATGTTGTGTCTGTGCTTTCAGGTGACCAGCCGTTTCCCTGCCTGGCAGCGTACGGAGCATCTAAAGCAGCTCTCAACCTATTCATCAACACTCTAAGACATGAGCTGGAGCCTTGGGGGGTCCAAGTCTCCACCATCCTGCCCTCCTCATACAAGACAGGTAACAGTGCAAGACACTGCAGCTCAAACCTGTGCAACATTTATGATTCACAGAACCATCTGTTATGAAAGCTCAACCGTGCGTCTCTGACCAAAACTCAGGTTCCGTTTTTCATCCATGTGATCAAATGACAGGGTAAAAGGGAGCAAGCGTGAACAAAAATGCTCTAGACATGTGGAGAGCTTACACTCTGGCTCATGTTGAGGATGTAAGACCTCTGTCAATATGTGTAGACCTTAACATCAATGTTAATGTGCTCAGAAGTGCATCAGCAATGCCCTCTGACCAACAGGCCTGAGTCTGAACTTCTGAAAGGTTAATAATGGCCCGCCCAATCTTGGAACCCATTGGCTGCATTCGCCGTCTCACCTCCAGTAGACAGCCATACAGCCTCTGGGGGCAAGCTCCATTATTCTTGGGCTTCCGTTGGTGGAGGTGAATTTCCGTTTCCGATTTCCTTCTCCGCGTGCCATTTGCTGTTTATAGTCTGACTGTTTACAGTCCGACGGAAGAATGGAGTTGGAGTTGAGAGACCACATCTACCAGCAGATCCTTTCACAAGTAGCCAGTTTACATGCCGTTAACAGTCCACCATTAATTACATGGACTACAAAAGACTAACAACCAGAAAGCAGGGCTTTTCCGGTACCAAGATCGCCCTACCTTGCCTACAGACTCTACATTCAGTAAATGCAGAGTCTGATTATAGAGACCAATAATGGCCAGACTGAAAAGAGAATAAAATAAAAATCCCTCTTTCAAACTGTATTTTTCCACTAGACCAACACAGGCCACAGTCTGTTTATAACGGGAATATGCAGGATCAAGAAGGTGTTGATGTGCTGTGTAGAAACAGCAGAACTCTGATCCTGACCATCAGGAGTAAAGTGCACTCCTCTTGGCCCTGTGTTGATAGTGATGACAGGACTCCTGCTGAGGACCACATGTGGGCCAAACCATCTGTTCTCACACACAGAAACTTCTAATCGCTGACTTTTGACTTTGAAAGTCCTGCAGGACGGATGGATGTGATTAGAGGGCTGGAGGAGGAAGAGTCACACAGACTGTTGGCCAATAGAAATGCTTGAGTTTCCCTCAGTTTTTGTTCTTGCTGTGGGTTTGAAAAACACGGCGTCATCATGTTAATAGTTCACTATGTGCTGCAGCTGTGGATTTCTGCAGACTTTTGGGACCCAGAGAAACCACAACTCAACTTATCTTGAGATAAAGAGTAGATATGAAGCTTACCGACTGGGTAAGAAGCATTTAGACAGTCAGCCTGATGAGGTGATGACTGATCAGACTGAGTGGTGATGTAAACACTGAGCTGGGCACACTTTATCCTGCTGTACTCTTTTTAGTCCTGAAGGAACACGTTTGTATTGAAACTCTTAATCCTACTGTTACTCTGCTGGTTTGGGAGCTGCTCTGTTTGGCTGACAGCCGATTAAGTGGATGAACTTTATCCAGACTTTGTGTTGACATCCTGCTTGCAGCGGCGACGCCGAGAAATGAATGATTCTGACGATTCGCACAGGAAAAGTCTCACATCACGTTTCTCTGCTCCCACGATTAGGAAGAGGATTTCCTGACATGGCAGATGTCTCACACAGTCTGAGAATCAAACTCTGATGACAGACTCTTTATGTCACTCCCCACCTCCAGGGGGTGCCACAGCCAACCTTCATAATAACCACAACTTATTCATGTATAGCCAGCTGGTAAATTCATTCATTTTCAACTTAGAACAGCTCTGAAGGTTGTCTAAACTTAGGTTTACTGAACTGAAAGTTTTCTCACAAATGAAGTTTAACTACATACATTTACGGAACCTGACAAAACGTGTTTTATAAAGTTAAGCTAATGA
The DNA here is from genome assembly GCA_029783665.1 of Naso thynnoides. Taxonomy (NCBI): domain Eukaryota; kingdom Metazoa; phylum Chordata; class Actinopteri; order Acanthuriformes; family Acanthuridae; genus Naso; species Naso thynnoides. Next base: position 34,138,865 of record JAQLOL010000001.1, read on the forward strand.
GTTCAGTCAAAGTTGAGAGACAGAGGGATTTGTTTAAAAGTTGCTAATTTTTTACCAGATTTAGTTCAAAAACATGTGACTTTATGAAATGACACCCTGAGCTCTTTATTATGAAAAGAAGAACTAACATGAACATGTGTTAAACCATTTCCATCACATCTGTTTTATTTTTACACACAGAAGAGATAACAAATGCATGCTGGGAAGTCACAACAACTCATGTGTCTGCATTCTGAAGTCAGACAATATTTAATATAGTTGAAATCATTTTAATAAAGGATAAAAGATGGTTCTTAAATTTCTGCATTATGTTTTTCAGTGTGGTTTATCACCAGTAACAACCATGATTAGTTACCTTTAGCTTGTTGGTTTCTGCCGTGTTAACCCTGAGCTGTGTTGTCCCTGCAGGTCAGTCCAGTAACTCCATGTACTGGGAGCTGCAGCACAAACAGCTGGTGCAGAGTCTGCCTCCGGCGCTGCTGGAAGACTACGGTGAGGACTACCTGAGTGAGACCAAAGAGCTATTCCTGAGCCACGCCAGCCAGGCTAACCCTGACCTCAGCCCCGTCATCCACACTATCGTTCAGGCGCTGCTGTCACCGCAGCCGCAGACTCGCTACTTTGCTGGACCAGGCGTTGGCCTCATGTACTTCATCCACAGCTACTGCCCTTTTGGCATCAGCAACCGCTTCCTCCAGAAACTGTTTGTGAAAAAGAAGCTGATGCCACGCGCTCTCAGGAAGCAGTCAGACTTCGACCTGAACCTCAGCCTCCACAACAACAACAACAACAACAACGAGGAGGAGAAGCTCAAGTAGCTGTGAGACAGTAGAAACATCCGGATGATATAATCCAGCAGCAATAGAGGACCACTTCTGTAACGCACTCATAGAGCTGTATCCTTTGTTTAAACTGTCGAAGGGATCATAGTGATGCACCAAAATGGTTTCTGTTTGTGTCTGTCTCGTGTGTCCTTGTTAAGTCCCCATGTGGACAACAAGGACACACCTGGAGGTCAGGGGGTGGGGTCTGGTAGAGCTAGCGGTGCGTCCACAGGTCAATTAGAGAACGTTTCACCTCTGTCAGTGAGATCAGCCGTACTGTACACATGCACACACACACACCGAGAGTCACACTGACTTCATGTGCCTTCATCACACAGAGGATGATAAGTGAACCAGACACTATAGCAGCTTTTTTAAACAGAGGCTACACAGAAACATGAGTGTTTTGTTTTGATCCCACCACACAGTGAGGCTGAAGGGAGGTCAGACTCATTATGACCTCATCACCATCACATGGGCGTCGGAAGCATAAAAACAGTGGGTGGTACAATTTAACAGGGGGTCTGGGGGACTTACCACAGAAAACTTTTCACAGAGGATGTCATTTTGTGCATTGTGGTGCGTTTTACACATGCTTGATACTTCTATCTGACTCGTCAGTTGGCTTTTACAACACCTGTTACAAGGGGAATCAGCTGGTAGTTGGTTGAAATTGACTGATTCCTACCAGCAGTGATTATTACTTACTTTGCTCTTCTTAAAAAATGTCCTTATGTCCGTGTTTCTGAGGAGGAAAACATGCCAAACCAAGAGATGTTGCCCAAAATATAGAGGATTCTAGCCTCCCTCCTCATCTTTCTCTCTGACCAGGCAACGTTAACATGCTATTTATCATTAGAGGTGCCAGTGTTCTAAAGGCGCTTTCCAGTTGTTATCGGAAGTCGTTTTCCAAGCAGTCACGTAAGAACCGCTCTCTTGCAGTAATCCCTACTTGTATACTTGGGCAAACCCAGAGGGCCCCAAGTTCAGAGACAGAATTCCATTTTCAAGGGGGCGGTCCCTCCGGTTTGCAACTCGGAATTTACAACTTCCAATGACAACAGGAATGCATGATAAGTCTGCTCAATGAGACCTAACCACATGGAATCGGCAAAGTAGCAGTAAAAACTGAGTGGATAGACAGATGCACTAACTTTTTGACAAGTTAAAATGAGGGGTCCATAGACATGATTTTTAAAAGTGGAAGGGACTTGTACCACTCATATCTAATGGTTCCGACGCTCAAGCATCAACAACAACCAGCCAAAATAGTTAGTAGGCTGTGTTGGTCCAACTCACCGGCTGACAGCTGGATGTGCAGTCTGTGACTGCTGGATAACTGAGACAAATGAAAACCAATCAGCAGCTGAGTTTATCTCAGTTCATCCACTAAAATACTGTCCAGCATTAACACTCATCAAATCTTGCTAAAGTACTCCTGGTCTGATTTTGACCCACTGTATTTACCATAGTCAGTAGCCTACCTGGTAAGATCAGGAAGTGGCAGCCTGAAGTATTTCTTTCTTAAAGCTTTATGATGAAGAAAAAGCAGGCAAACTTGTGAGTACACGATCTGAGTCCCTACATGATGTTACTCGCGCATAATCTACATTCTGGGACAGCTAGCTACAACTACACCACTTGGACAAATCAAATGTTGTTACTGAATGCTAATGTTAAATGTTACTGATTAAATTTCTACTAATTTCTAACTTTATATTCAGGTTTGAATTAGCAGCAAAGGCGTGGTTTGTTGTAAACTGGACATTAACTGTCGAGTAATTTATTTGCCAGTTACGTTAGCTGAAGTACTGTTAACATCTAATGTTATGCTAACATCTTTGCTCAGCGCTAAACTAGCCACCACAAGCTGATGTTATAAAACAGGCCTTTACTAGCGCCAGAACTGGTTAGCGCTAGCCACACTGCAATTATGATTTAATTTTAAAACATTAAACGAGATCTAGACCATAAAACTCAGACTGTGACATAAAACTCAGACTGGGTGTGTAGTTTATACAAGTGGTGTAGCTAGGTGTCCAAGACTGCAGACATACTTGCAAATACACAACTCATGTCATGTAGGGACTAACAGAGCTAACCAGCAACAACACCCTGCAAAGCTAGCTAGCTAACAGTGACAGAAAGTGTCTGATGATGTCACTACATCAATGTCGGAGGACCTAATGTGAAAGATTCCACCCAGGTGATACATCAGGAGACTTGAAACAAGTGTGCTCAGAAAGATGAGCTGTTGTAGTGAAGCTTCTTGCATCAGCACACATCTGTGACATCTGTCTGACATGAATATTTCTCACACGTAGATTAAAGCATATCTTGAGAGCAGTGAGAGAATTTACCTCTACCTGTGACCTCTGAAGTCTGAGTCTGAGTCTATTTGTTTTCTGCATCAGTGCGAGTTCAGTGTTATTGTTTGTTTTATCCTCTGGAGGCAGCATGTTTTACATTTATTTAAATTTCAGGTTCTACCAGAATGTAAGTAGGCTATGAAAACCAGAGTCCCTGATTGTACATCTCACCTTCAGAATAAAAGCACAGAAATGTAGAATAACAGTAAAAGAAAATAAAATTGTGTTGATATATCGAAATTTTTTAACATAAGTTTTATTGCCCCAATACTGACTGTGACTGACTCTCACAGTAAGAGACATTAGGCAGTGAGAGCTGTGAGTCATAGTGAGTATTAGACCCAAATCAGAACTTGTGTTTTTTGTTCCCCTTTAAATTACAAGTTAACAAATATAAAACCCAAAAACCAGATAATTCTGTAATTATTTCAAATTTTTCATCATTTTTTCTGTCAGAAAACCTACACCCACTCTAGGGTTTATCATCATATTCCTGTTGATTCTGATTCAGATTATGAAAATTAAAAGTCAATTTTTCTGACGTCATCATGAGTCATACAGAGTGAATATTTGTGGGAAATCTTTGCATTCATTCGGTGTGTCGTGTGAGTTTTCCTTTTACGTCTGTGGACTTGTCCGTCTCTCTCCAGATTCACCTCCTCCAACATTATCATATCTTGTTTTGTTTATTATTATTATTACTGTTTGGTTGTTTTCTTGTTTGGGTTGTTTTTAAGCCCATTTTTTGTTTTTGAATCAAACTATTTATGGCGTCTTTTCTTTTATCGTCACTTAAACTGTGAATTTTGTATTTAAAGGAAAATAAAAAGCAACAAAAAATAATGTAAAATGTTCACTTGGTTTATTCTTTAATAGAAATAAAGTTGACTTTTTCAGACTTTGCTTCCTCTGCTCTTTGTGTGTGTTTGTGTGTGGGTGGGTGGGAAGAAGGGTAGGGGGAGCATATTTTGGTTTTGATTAAATCTGACGAAGTTCAGGTTTTTCTCATAATGTCAAAAAAAGAAAATAAATCACAACACATTCCAGTAAAGCAGCATCTGTTTAAAGTAAAAAATAAATGGCACGTTGTGTTTCTGTTGCTATTTGCTAACACAGGATGTGTCGTGTGAGACATTTTAAGTGCAGCACATCTGCTTTCACATTCAATCTTTCATTACAAATGAAAAGAATATAAAGAAAATACACAGCTTTGATATTAACAAGAAACATCCATCAGAAACACATGAAAGCAAGTGAAGTTCAATTTACGATTTCAGAGAGCACTTAAAACTCTTAGAATTCCTTTAAGGAAATTTCACAGCGCAACACATACTTTACAGACCAAGTTCCCCCAGCAGTGTTTTTCATTCATGACGGCATCACACGTGACAGATAAGCAGTAACACCAGCAGCCACTTTTAAACATCTCGACATGTATGTTTCAACCAGATACACAAATGTATATGGGCTACTTTACAACAGCAACCTCAAAGAAAAGAGAAAAAGAAAAGACAGCAGCTCAATGGGGAACAGTCAACATAAGAGAGAATGGATGTGAACTATCAGAGGAGGAAGACCACTGATGAAGAGCATGATGTTCTTTTGTATTCATCATCATCATCATCATCATCATTATCCACCACAGAAGAATAAATGTGGGAAACAGAAGGTCTCTGGCAGTGAACTCTGAGCAGCAAGCAATCTGATGATGCTGGCGCATCAATGTCTCCTTGAATGAATTACTGCAGGAGCTCAGCAGGGGGCAGCAGACTGAGACTATATGTTTTCTGCTGAGTTTTAATGAGTAATGCTACAAATTACAGCCCCACCACCACCACTCACACACACACAAAATGGTTACATTTTATGGCCAGCATACCTTAACTGTTATTATTTTTGCTAAATGTATGTATAAGTGGATTGTATGTATGTCGTTTTCATCACAGTAAAAAGGGGCCGCTTTCCTTTACAGCCCATAATGAGGCTCTTTCTCACACATTTTAAATGCTGTGTTCTATTATAGAACCATTTAAGTACTTTTCCATAACATTAAAAACGTTGAGTTCGTGACTGCATCGGCGCTGTGAATGCAGCAGTGGAAGAAATGTTTTCATGACGTATGACTTGTTTAAGAGCCGACCTCAGTCTCCTTCCCTCTGATCTCCTGTTTTGACCCTTGACACCCTGCCTGAACAGCACAGCATAATCTGGCCAGCACGAACACACCGACTTAGATTCTCTTTCCTGACCAAGATCAGGATTATAAAACCTCGGTCTCCCAGAGTCCATGAGGATCAACCCCACTTTCAGTGTCTCCAGGCTCAAACCTGCCACACCCTCCTCCAGACCCCCACCAGCGATTGGGCACCACCCACTCTTTCTTCCATCTCCTGGTGTCTCGGCAGCATGGAACAACTACAGGCCTCAGTGAGTGCAGATAGAGAAGGTTCAGTAATTTTCTAAAACAGCTGCTCTTTCTCAAACAAGCAGAAGGAAAGAGAGCATTTGAGGAGAACCATTTTGTCTTAATAGTTTCTGTGGAGCTCAAGCAAAGAAGATCTATTAGGCAGAAACACACACACACACAGTCCTTGCAGAAGTACATTCACTGTTAGTGTGAACATGAAGAAATATGTAAAAAATCAAAGATTTACTTAAATTTAACACCCACTTTATACACTGGGGATCTGAAGCTTTACTCTGTGTGTCCCTCTGGTTTCTAGGAAATCCTCGTCTCCATGAAACCATGTGTGTGTCCTCAGATGGTCTGTGGTGGATCAGCTCCAGCAGCAGTCAGTGGGTTGAACTATTGGCAGCTTCCTTTGAGCTCTCCAGGGTCCATGTTTCCACTGTCAGCGAGCAAGCCGTTTACTGGCACCGCAGGACGAACCCAGTGTGTTCTGGGAGTGTGTGTCGGCATTTACTCTGGCACACAGCAGCTCAGGAAGTCCGGCTCATTTCCATCAGAAGCAATGAGAGACGAGACCAAATGTTCCCCTGATTAAAATATGCAGTCCCAGTAGCAGCCTGGACCCCCCACCACCCCCCAGCCCCCACCCCCCCAGAAGCAGCAGCAACAACTTCAAGCCAAGTGATGGAAATAACTCACATTGTTTAAAGCTCTGTGGGAAACCAGTTGGCTGCATCACTGAGTCACTGAGTTTAACTTGAAGCGCACAAGTGGACATGGAGCACTATGATTTGTTATTACCCCTGTCCAATCCAAATTATACACACACCCCCAAAAACACACTCCTTTCTCTTCTCTCACCTCATTTGACCTGTTTCTGCTGAGGACAAACCTCCAACAGCACTCAGAAGTGCACTGATGGACTTTAAAGGTTTGTGAGTCTGCTGCAAGCCGCCCTCCTGAGGTGCAGCTCTGAGAGCCAATGAGCTTTAAGCATGAGGAGCAGGGTTGTATTTCACCTCTATAGAGTCCAAAACTCCAATCGCTGGTTCTGCTGATCCACTGGTGTTTCACTTTAACCACTGACTGTGTTAACCTGTGAGCTCTGCTGCTGGTGGTCAGGGGGGGGCATAACCTTCATGTGGGGGGCCTGAGGAGTGAGCTGCAGCTGGATCCAGCTGTCGACAGTTTGGTGCTTTATGGATTGCATGTCTTGTTCCAGCTGTTTCAGTAACAAGAAATAAACTTGCAGGTCGAATCTTTAAAAAGGTTTATTGGTATCTTAACATTGCCTGGAAATTTATGAGGTTAAAACAGTGTCAAATGTTAGGTCACATAAATGGTGAAACACTGTGTTTGTGAATCTGTTCACTGCTTGTATATCTGCCACGTTCCTGGCCAATACTCAAGGCTTTTCTCTTCTGCCCACATTTGTTGCTCTGCTCTGCTCCTCACCGACCCCTAATTGTTTCATCGCCATGAAGCGTTTGAAGCGTCCTCATGGTGTGGCTCTGTGAACAGTCCTATGTCTGCTTCAAGCCTACTGTCTTCCCCTGCAGTTAAACATTACCTAACCAGTCAAAAATTTCAGGTTCCACCGAGATTTGAACTCGGATCGCTGGATTCAGAGTCCAGAGTGCTAACCATTACACCATGGAACCCCGTGGCAGAGGGGGGCGGGATTTATGGTTTTTGATGTATCTACCGTGTGTTCACGAGGCCTACGTTGCTTGTTTGGGGGTTTTGTGATTATTTAATTTAACATGACTTTATTTCCTATTTGAGATCTTTCTGTAATCACGTCCTCTCGGACGTGATTGGGCTTTCAGTCAACGAAGAAACGATCAAACGCTAGCCTCGGTATCAAACGCTGTTTTGTTCCAGTGTTACCTGCTTTGATGTGTCATGAGGTAAATACAAAACATGTTACTGTTCGTTCAGTCAATAAAGAACACAGATAATATGCGTTTGGTTGGTGTGTAGTTCGCCTTGATCTTGGGCCTACTTGTTGCCGCGCATTGATAGACGGCAGTGATAGAATCATGACCGGAACTATGTGTGGTGTTAAAACAATGATAAATGATTAAAAAGTTAAATTAAGAGACATTAACAACATGTTAGATGTGATTATCAGCAAGTGTTGTGTCAGCATTGACATCGATTAAAAATGTCGCATCGCTTTAAAATGTCACAATCAATCATAATAACAATATACAGTCAAACAGAGAAAACACAGAGACCTTAGGATGTTACATACCGTGCATGAATGAATGTTGGGTCTCTATTTGTTGACTTTCTGAATTTGGACAACGAAGAAAACATAAGAAGATCCTTGGACCCTTTTGAAATGACGGTGGACTCGGTGTTATGAGCTGCGAACAAGTTAATGCCCAAAATAAATTGTTATTATATTCACTGATTTATATTTTTAAGTCGTTCAGTTATGTTTTGTTTTTTGATTCTAAATGTATTGAGAGGCTTTGGAGGTCATAATGATAATAATAATAATGATAAATTGATATAAACCATTCTTACTTGTCTGGCAGTCTGCAGCTGACAGTCCCGCCTCCCGCCACCAGGTGTCAGTGTAAAACAACCGATTGTCACAGAGGAGCTTGTTCGGCTGCCTATTTTCAACTCCTGGCTGAAAAAAAAAGATTTTTTATTTTGATGTAACTCACATAATGTCATAGATAGCAGATTTATTGTTTTATTGAGTGTTGAACAAAACTCTGAATCTGGTTGAAGTTTATGTATTGACTCTGTACATGATTATTGGCATTTTGCAAATAGAAGAGATTTATTAATATTTTTGTTTGGTATTAATTTATTAGACAGGACTAGTAATAATGTCAAGTTTATAATTGAAAGAACCTAGGCTTTTCAATAATAATAATAATAATAATAATAATAATAATAGCCCATTTCTATCAAATATGCAAATAGAAATAAACCATGAATTGAGTCTCATGGTTTATTTCTATCTGCATCTGTCTTACAAAAAAGACTGATCTGATCTAGTAGAATCTAAACTAGCACAACGTCGGTGTCTGTCAGGGATGAAAAGCTGCAGATGGAGAATCCACTCAGACGCCCTGTGTGTCTTAATATAAACACAGAGAGCAGAGCAAAGTGGCTGACATTAGATCCATGTGTGAGTCTAGCTAACGATCCATTGATGTGCTCAAAGAGGAAGCTGCAGGGTCACAATCTTTCAGACATGAATGAGACTAAACAGCCTGAAGTGATGGAAACATTTAACAATTTGCAGACAAACCAACTTTACCAGGCATCCGGTGTATGGTAAACATCTGCACAGCCCTGCTCATCTGAACTGAAATGTTGGGGCTTTTGTTTTGCTTGTTTTTTGTTTTGTTTTTTCAAATTTATCAGTTTTTGACGCACTTGTGGAGTTGTCCGATGAGGCATTCATATCATGAGACACGTCAACAAATATTTACTGTGCATCAAACAAAAAACTTCTTCTAAAGCATTTTTCTCTTATTATTTGCTGTCTGTTGTAATTGGTAAATAATCATTCTGTAAGTTATATAACAACAATTCCCATGATGCTTTGGGGATATGCACAGGAAGGATGATGTTGAGTGAGCTCTGGGATCAAACTTGTGTTTAGTTTGGTTTATGGTCTCACGTAGTCTGACTATCTGCAGCAACAGTGTGTGAATGAGCTGTCAGCAGCTCCTGTCTGCAGGGTTTTCATGCATGCTCAGACAAATATCACTGGTTTACTTTGATACTAAGAGAAAAAAAAGAAGCAGACATCAGGTGCAGCAGACAGCAGTGAAGGCTGCAGGCGATGTGCTGCAGCAGCAGGAACATGGAGTCATCACCACAGTTGGCTGATCGCAATAATCAGTATAAATGTCCGTGGTGTTTCAGTGCTGCAGTGACAAGTCTCCACCTGAACTGACCTTCTGAACAGCAGCCTGAAACCTAAATATGCAGCTTGTTTACAGTCACTTCCTGTGTGTGTGTAAGCCTGCATTCATCTGTACTTCTCTGCTGAATCAGTGTTGTGATGTTTAAATGTCTGGTAGTGATAAGCACACAGAGCTGTTACACTCTCTGCTCTTTTAGCCTCCTAGTTTTGGTTTTGCGGCACTTTTTTAGACCGAGGAGCAGTTTGTCTCACAGCACAATGTGGTAGCGTTACAGGAACCATCTCCTGACATGAACCTGAGTCAGTTTCTTTTGATAAGAAGCTTCATGAAGCATCGAGCAACAGAAAAATCTTTTATTGGATTTTAGCCACAGAACTTTTTCTTTTGAATGACTGAAGCTGATCTATCAAGTTTGTTGGCGGCAGGAAGAAGTTTATCAAAGCCAGAGTTTACAGGTGAGATGACAGAGAGCCCTTCCATCAACTGAACTACAGTTTACTATGATTGTCAATATGCACCAGAACGTACAATACCAGACATACAAGTTAACCACAGCTAGAAGCAACTTACAACATGCACATCATGAAGAAAGATTGCATAGCTCTTCACTGTTTTGCCCTTTGAACTGTGCTTTTAAAAAAAAAAAAAATCCAGGGAGTGGATCAGGCCTTCCTGCAAAGCACTGAAGTCAGAGAAGCCCTGTTCTCTTTCCAGTAGTCTCCAGATGTGTCTCAGAAGAGTTCAGAGGAGATGTCAGAGCTGCTGCACAGAAGCTCTCTTGGTATAAAATTAGCCCCATCTCAATTGATCGCTCCTCGTCAGCCTGCAAACTATTTAGAAGTAATTTAAGACAAAAAAGATTCATGCAGGAACAACTTTGTCTCTGAAATGTCTGTCAGATGCTGAACTGGCAAGAAAATGCCTTCTGTGCTTCTGTGAGTCCAGACCAGGTCTCGAGTTCACCGGGGAGAAAGACTCTCCGCCGGCGATAGAAAGGACAGGCACTGAGTCGAGAAGGAGGGAGTCTGGAGGCGGGGGCCGGTGTGAAACGGGGATGTCTGTCCTCGGCAGGATCTCAGCAGAGTCTCATATTCGTACGTGGAAGTTACTGCAGAAGAAAACAGGAAAACACTGAGTTTAATCTGTTGAGCCACAATGATTCTGACAGTTCACGCTGTTGAACTTGATCATAGAGGCTTTTGAGCCAAAGCATTGTATTTTCGTTGGTGAGTGACTATCAGTGTTGTGAATGAAGGGGTGATGATGCTTTCAGTGACAGATGTGTAGACCCGGACCAGGAGGTGTTTTTGTACTCTTCAGCCATCTGAGGAAGTAAAGCCGTTGTTGAATGTTTTTGATGATGTGCTCTGTGTTTATGTGCCTTTTAGATTAATGCAGATGTGGCTGCCCAAAAACTTCAATGAGTCAGTGGAGGTTATTGGATGAGAGTTGATAGCTATACACAGCTTTTGAGTCACTCCATTTAGGAGAGGAGTTTTAAAAGTTCTGATCTGCTTGTGTGACACTCAGGTCCTCACAACATGTCGTGGATGTTAGAGAATAATTTCACTTGTCTATAGGTTAAGGGTCAATCCCTCTGTGTTTCTGTTAGATTACTGCAGGAGAC
>JAQLOL010000001.1:34165048-34179539 GCA_029783665.1 Naso thynnoides
CACAGTGTTAAGTGTCATGAACTTTGATTTAAAACAAAGTGCCAAGTTTGAGCAAACAGAATGATGGAGGGTTGGTGTCATCAGTTGTTCAAATGAAATGATTCTTTTAGCGTGATGAATTCTTGCTGCTCAGATGATATGTTAGTGATTCAAGTTTTTTTGTTTTTGTTTTTTAAACACAAAACAAAATCTTTGAAGATCAGGTGAAGAAACAGTGAGATCTCATCAAAGTAACTAAAAAAAATACTTAAAGATAGTAAACACGATGTGAATGCAGACAAAAGAAACAAACAAGGCAGGAACTTCAGCTTAATACAGTTTCTTTCTTCACCTGAATCAAAAATCTTTGTGACTGAACCTGAACTGCTGACCTACATGGATGTGTCTTTGTGTTTCACCTGCAGGTTCACGGCACCGCGCCCGACATCGCCGGCATGGACATGGCAAACCCCACTGCCCTGCTGCTCAGTGCTGTCATGATGCTGCGCCACATGGGTCTCCATGACCATGCTAACAAGATCCAGACGGCCTGTTTTGACACCATCAAAGACATGAAGGTGAGACTGCAGCAGTAACACAGTAACCTCACCAACTGCATGTGAGAAGTTCAAGTGATGCCTTCAGGGGACAAGTTTGTACCACAGGGGTCTGACAGGGTCAGCTCGTCTCGATTGCTGCCAAATTCAGATAAATAATCTCAATATTTGTCTGTTTGTGCTGTCTGACTCAAAGCAAAATCTTTGAGGCTGTAACCATGGAAACAGTGTTTGATGACGGATATTTTTGTCTCAGGTGCTGACGAAGGACCTGGGAGGAAACTCCAAGTGTTCAGAGTTTACAGATGATATCTGCCGTCGCGTTAGGGATCAGGACTAAAGCTGCAGTGATGGAGCCGCTGCGGGAGCCCGAGTCTCCGCCCACATTAACCACACCCGCACAGAGCCACGCCTTCCTCTGCCGTCCCCTGCTGACTTGTTTGCAGGGAAACAGTCAGCTGCAGCTTCTGGTTTTCTTTCAACTGTGTTTACAAACAAATAAGTTTTTGCTGTCATGAGATGATGGTTGTGGACGGGGCGGGACTTTCGCAGTAGCTGCTTGAGTAGTTAAACAGATGAAACATTCGCAGTAAAGCTACGCACAGATGTCTCATGACCAAGTTTAAAATAATTTTAGGTGTGTTTCTACTTATTGTATTAATAATAAGGATATCAGCACTCTGCTCTGTTGTCTGGACATTTTGGATATTTGCTATTTTTTAACAGTCAACCAGTGTAACTGAAAGTCTTCTTATTTATTGTTTTCCGTTACTGTCATGCTGCTCTCTTAAATTTCAGAGATTCAGAAATATATCAACAAATATAAAGGAAGAGAACACTGCATCTGTCTGTCTGTTGTATGTCACAAACACAAACATCACAGAGACAAACATGAACATTATATTCATAAAAGTTGTTGTACTTTAATAAGTTTTGTTTGAATTTTTTTTTTTTACTTTTTAAGAAAGTTTTCATCGGATTCTTCAAGATTTATTCAAAGTCTTCTGTCTTTTTTAAAAACGACTTAAAAATTAGTAAAAGTCCCAACTGGCAACCCATCATCGACGCGCCCCGGCCTCCACTTACAGAGAGTGTCATTACAGAACCACGCCCCCGTTTCCTGACCGTGACAAGGTGCCCGAAATGGACCGGAAGATACAGGGTTGTCACCTTCAAAATAAAATTTAAAATTTAGTCAAAGTTGGTGTCCTTTGCACACTGCTTCTAAGATTAAATAAAAATCACACAACCATCAAAATATCACGAATGAGAATTCAAATAAAAGTGAAGGGAAAACCGTAGGGCAAAGCATAAAGTGTTATATAACAGAAAGTATGCCTGTCCATTTAGAATTTCTTTGAGAAATCACTGTTTTGTTTGTTGAGACAGCTGGTTGTGCCTAAAATGAACATTACACCTAAAGTTGATTAAATGTCCTTGTAAAACCTTTGTCAAACATGCACTTAAAATCAAGCTGAAAAAACTAATTTATTTTCCTTCAATTTTACATATTAATATACCCCTTAATTTTTAAACGTCTTTATTATATTAATGTAATGTTATTTATTTTCTACACTTCCTATGGTGTTTCTTTACAACAGTGAATCACAGTAATGATAAAAGATTAAATAACAAATGAATGTGCAAAGGCATCGTCATTTTGTGTTGCAGAGAAATCCAGTGAAATAAATAATCTTGAAAACACAGAAATACAGTCACGTGCAAATAAGTGAGACTAGTGGAAATGAAAAAGCATTGCTCTGCTCTATAAGTGTTTTAATCTGAAAAGCCAGACCCGGATGTGCGGTGTGTTACCGTTAGTTTGAAGCTGGAGTGTTTCCTGTTCTCTCCTGTGTCAGTGGAGCCCCGCACGGAACCAGTGTTCCCAGTAAAGCCAGTGAGCCCAGCAGAGTGTCGGAGGCTCGCGGACGGTGTGAGGAGGTCGGAGGTTCCGTTACATCACCGGGAGTACCGGAACAGACGGCGGGAAAATGTCGAAGACGTACGACTATCTGTTCAAACTGCTGCTGATCGGTGACAGCGGCGTCGGTAAAACCTGCCTGCTGTTCCGGTTCAGCGAGGACGCCTTCAACACCACCTTCATCTCCACCATCGGTGAGTCCGCTCTCCGGTCTGACGGTGCCTCGGCTCGGTTAAAAAACCGGCCGGAGGCTGTTTGCTGTTAACGGGACCGAGTGTGATGCCAGCGAAGGAGCTAACGGATGCTGAAAGTGGAAAGTGAAAGCATTCAGGGAGAGGAGAGGGAGGAGGGGGTGACAGGACAGATGTTAGTTTCAACTCAACGCGGGTGACCTTTGACCCCTCTGATCGGTATGAAAACTGATCAGTTCTATTAATTAGCTCATCATCCTCCGTTTGGTATCATATGAAAGAGCAGTCCGCCTATCTTACATCTACAGGTCCGTTAGAGTCCGTCAGCAGACTTGTGTATGAAATCTTGAGTGGGTGGAGAGATGAAGAGATTTGAGTAACAGTAACTTTAGAGTGAACAACATAAAACCAGAACATGGCACCGCAAGAGGGTAATGAAACTGTTTAATGGGAAGAACTTCAACATTCAGCTGATTATTACAGATAGTGCCTGTTAATCTTCTTTCAGTGACCGTTAACCGACACAGTGTTCCAGCTGCAAACACGTTACAGATGTGACACCTGCATGTGTCTTTAATCACTTGAGCTCAGCAGGTGGAAAAGTTCAACTTAAAGGGGTCACATTGCGTTTTTCTGTCTCTTTCAACTTATAAATGATGTTGTACAGTCGGATTTGATATGATACCAAAGTATGAAATAATGTGGTAAGGTAAGGGTATGTAGCAGTAATCCCTGTTTAATGGCTGTTTCTAATGGCTTTTGACAATCTGTTCTCATCACTTTTTTTTTAAATCTCAGAGCATTGGTGTGTCACAGTGTGCTGAGCTTCTCTATAGGTTCATCTGGAAGGTGTGTGCTTGAGCTGGCCAATCAGAGCAGAGTGAGCCCCTGGAGGCGGGGCAGGAGCTAAAACAGAGCGCCTCAGGCTAGAGGCAAAAATGCTGGAAAAAGCAGAGCTGCTGCAGTCGGCCGTATAAGAAAACAGATGAGTTTTTTGAGCATCGAGGCATGTAAACCTGCTCTAGTAGTAACCAAGAATAAAAAATGTGAACCCAAAAAATGAGCATAATATGGCCTCTTTAAGTGGGACAAAGACAGATGGCGGCTCTAAGGAAAATCAGCTCTTTTTAGCAGTATGTATATGAAGAGGAAAGTGTTAACAAGGCTGGTGTCGGCTGTGTACGCAAAAGCTCACATATATACCTTTTGACATAAGCCTGCAAGGAGAGCAAGCCACTACTAGCCACTACTAGCAACACTTGGCACACAAGTATTACAACATTTGCCACCCCAACCCGCAGACAAAATGACTGCTGCCACTATATTTATTTAAAGGCAAAGGCTTTCAAAAGTTAATGCGCCATATTGAGCCTGAATATACAGCGCCGAGTCACACAACAATAACGTCTCAGTTGGAGCTCAGTTTGATATTTCCAAATATGTGCAATCTTATAAACGGTGCAATGTGCCGCACATGACAACAGTATTTAAATGAAAGCCTTGGTAACGTAAATCGTCTTGAAGAAAAATGTTTAGGTTTAGGCTAAATGGCTCCTAAATACACAAATACAAATACAGACACGAATTCACAAAAATTTCATTTTAAAGGTTTTAACCTTCTACATTAAATTGTGCTACGTATAGATGGTTTTCTGAGTTTTTTTGTGCTTATACACTAGTTGACCAGTTGCAATTAATATTTCTGTTTAACCGTCAGGGAAATTAGTCGCCAACTGCATACCGACCACAAGCTATACAGATTGTCCACACTGTCCACAGGCTGTCCACAGACTGTCGGACTGTCCTCATCTTGCTGATGGCAGTTTGACCAGAAGTGTCTGCTGTCTGTATCTTTACTGAACTCTGATGAACATTTTATGCTTTTGATAAGTTTGATTTCAAAGGATGAAAAGTAAAATGTTGGCAAAGAGGCATTTTGTGTGTCAGTGCTGCTTAAAAAAAACAATGAAACAGCTGCAGATCTTCATGATTCAATGATGGAAAAAAGACCAAATGTTGATTGACAGAAACCTGACGCCCTGCACACACACACACACACACACACACACACACACACACACACACACACACACCCAAACGCATTCTCTCTTTCTCTGTGTTTCCGGTTTTTCGTAGTGTGCTGAGCAGTGTGTGCTGTTCTTCTGTCTTCCTGGTGGAAACAGGAAGTGGGAACTGTCTTCTTCTGTCTACACAGTGATGAAGTGCTGCTCTGTGTGTGTGCACACGCGTGCGTGAGTGTGTGTTTCCTCTCTGTGTTTGACTCACATCTTTAAGCAGTCAGTGACGTAGCTGCGTGTTGTTGTTGACTTTCTTTGCATTCACTTGAAAATGAGACACTTTACCAGTATTGAAGAGCACCTGTCCTGCTGTCCTCACCTGTGTTACCTATGTGACAACCTGACACACACACGCACACTCAGGCAGACTGTGTGATGAGTGACGCCTTCACCTGCTTCACCACAGTGATGTCATGAGACTCAGTGATGATGTGTCATGTTTCTTCAATCTTTGCTGGTTTTCTCCCAGTTCAGTTGCTGGAACATGATAAATGTTCATGAGCACCCATAATCCTTTGCTGTTGTGGTCAGACAGAGGAGGCACTGTCACCATGCTACCACGACTCTCGTGAGAGTCAGCTGACCTCTGTATGTGTGTGTGCGTGTGTGTGTGTGTGTGTGTGTGTGAGAGAGAGAGAGAGAGAGAGAGAGAGAGAGAGAGAGACAGATGAGTGATGTGCCACAGGCTGAATACAAAGACACAATTATTTGAACCCAGTTACACTGAAAAGTTGTAAGTCTGTTCTGAGTCCCACCAGGACGGACAGACAGAAAATAGATGCTCTGAATAAAGACAACATCAATAATAATTTTTTAATAAATACAGCCGTATTGATGCTGGTACTACTCTTGTGAAGAGCTGATTCAATTGATGAACTGATTGATCACTTAGTTGATTGACAGGAGGAGCAGGACGAGGTCAATGACCTGCTCTGCTGCATGTTTCTGTAGCAACCAGCGGTAACTGGGTTTCACTTCCTGATGGCAGAGAGTGGAAGAAGTGTGAAAGAAAGAAACTGTTGATTCATTTTCTCTCAACTTTTAAAATGAAATATCGACTTCCTCTTTTATTGTTTTGATTTGTGGTGACGGAAGAATTAGAGGTAAAAACATGTCTTGTCAAATTACTGCGGGCTTTAGCGCACATGTGAACAATTTCCCCTAACCTGAAACTGCATAGTGCACTTTCGAAGAAAAGTTTGCAGCTTGCACCTTAACCACAAAAGGGAAATTTCGTTTGTTTTTGTTAATATTTTATGTTAAAATAAAAGCAAAACTTGTTTTGAGTCATTTCTTTGTCATTTGTGGTTTTGGCAACATTTTTTTCTGAACCTGTCTCCATAATGCGTTATATCCCATTGTGAACACACATAATGTGTTATAGGTGGTTATGGCAAGGGTTAACCCTAACCCTGCTTATAACTATGACTATGCAGCACCATAGGCACATTATTTTGTATGTTCATAATGCATCATAGTTGCATGCTTTAAGATTTTATTTTCAGGCCGTTTTGCTCAACCCTAATTTGGTTTCATTTTTTTACACTTCCAGGATCAGTTTATGGCTCAAACTCATAATAATCTGCAGGTAATCCAGTGATGAATTACTTCAGCTCTGCTTAAATCAGAGCGGAGGCAGCACAGAGGGTCGATTGGAGCAGGGAGTGGTTGAGGTGGAGAACTGAGACAAAACTTCGGGCAAATCAGAACTCCACAGCTCGTCAGGGATTTGAACCCACGTCACGGCTGCTCAGCCCTCTGAACAGGAAACAGCGAAGGAAATGGAGCTGTCAGCATTCGTTTCCGCAGCTTCTTGGAAACAGATTTTCTCCCTTCAGAAGCAGGAAGGAACATTCAGTCACATTTTGTTTGTTAAAAATATCTTTCACTTCCTTTTTGCACACACAGAGACACACCCAGTCACATGACATGTTTCACACCCAGAGCCCAGAAGCAAACGCACCGCAGACTGAGTGTTAAAGTCACCACCTGCTCAACACTTTACGCAGCAGCAAATTTCTCAGATGCTGACTAGGGCTGTCACTTTTGAAAAAAAAAATAAGGTCAAATCAATTTAAAATGACCGGTAATTCATTCGGATAAATTCAACCCTTAAAAAAAAACATACAAATTTTTTTTCTTTCCCACCCCTGCTGTCTAACATCACATTCTTCTAGCGATCAAATTTAAAGTTTTTTTTAACAGCTGTATTAACTCACTGGTGTCTTCATGGGACTGAGTGCGCCCAGTAACATGTAGTCAAACGGCTGTATGCTTGGCAGTGTCTGTGGTGCCGCTGCCTTTGCTGAATGGTAAGCTAGCAGGTGAGCCTGCGCGTTTGTTGTCATTGAAGAGTAGCTCACTTACTATTGTCCATTTTGGAAACAAAACAACACATTAACATTAACGTAGTTTACTGACAGGTCAATAGGGTAATCCAATAGGTCATACTGATGGAACGGTTTACAGTGCCCTCTGCTGGATCACAAGGGAAACTTCTTCAAATGGTTTGATGCGCTTCTAGAGAGACTGCAGCCCATATTTTGAGCAGGTCTTTACAGCTCTAATTTGAACTTTCCACCTCAAGTTCAAATGAATATTTGAGTTTTGAATGAAAAATGGCAGCCCTAATGCTGACACACTGTGTTCAAAACAAGTAAAAACACAATCCACACAGAATGATGCTGCAGCTGCATTGAAATCTATAAAAAATAATAAATCTTGACAATAACTTCACGAGATAATGATCATTCCAATCACAGCTGATTGCAGTTTGCAGCTGAAAAGCTTCCCAGGTGACCTGACCTGTGTTAGGCCTCGTTAGCTGCAGTCCGCGGATAAGAGCAGACGGCTTCTGAATGACTTTTCTGAAAAAGGGATCAAAGAATAAGAGCTGGTCGAACAAGAAAGCTGTCTATACATGCAGTGAATGTGCTCAGTGCTAACATAGATGTTCCTTCATCTGTGTCTGTGTGTGTGTGTGTGTTTGTGTATGTCACACATACATGTGCCAGTACAAACGGCATGGTGATGCTGCTCTGCTGTTGGCAGTAGTGGAGTTGAACATGTGTTCTTTGTCCTGAGGGTGGCACTGCAGGAAAGTAAGCAGTATGTAACAGTTGTGTCTTTCTTTTGTTTCAGGAATCGATTTTAAAATTCGGACTGTCGAGTTGGATGGGAAGAAAATCAAACTTCAGATTTGGTGAGTGAAGGCCAGACGCAGTGATGAGTCACAGGCGGTTTGTGTGCTGAGAGCTTCACTCTGTGCCGTCATGGACTCGTGTGTGTAAGACAGCACGAATAAGCTGGACATTGATGCTGAATGCGCTCTGCTTCCTGTTCCTGCAGGGACACGGCGGGTCAGGAGAGGTTCAGAACCATCACCACAGCCTATTACAGAGGTGCCATGGTAAGACACGCCCCCTCCTGCTTACTTCTCTGCTGCTGGACAGATCATGTGTCAGTCATCTGTGTGCCAGAGTCACACTAAAGAATACAGAAATATTTTCTTCCAAACGAGACAAGCACCTTAAAATTTTTGTGCTTGATTGACTTTACAGCAATTGTAAAGTCTGATTTATTCTTTATTGTTTATTTATGATTATAAGTTACTCTAACTTTAATGACAGAAGAAGATATTTAATGGAGATTTGCAGCTCAAACATCAATGTTTTTGTTTTTAGCACAGCAGGCTGTAAGTATTGGGCTCATGCAGATAGTTTATGTTTATGGTCAGAGAGAACACTATAAATATTTACTAATAATAGTAATCATTTGCACTCATGATGTCAGCTGGTTGTTGAGCACAGACTGCCACAGGTTTTCAGTGTTTTCACAACAGTAATATGTAAGAAGAGTCAGCGGGTGACGGCTGCGATGAGTCGACAGCTGCGTCGCTGTGATGTCACAGTGATACTGAACACGTTACATGATGATTCATGGTTTCATCTGATGAACAAGTGTCTCTTAGCCAGCGTCAGGTCTCAACAGCCGGCCGGGGTCTTCCCGTGCAGATGTCACACTGATTTTCACTTCCATTATTTTTTCCCCATCAGGGCATCATGCTGGTGTATGACATCACAAATGAGAAGTCCTTTGACAACATCAGGAACTGGATACGTAACATTGAGGAGGTACACCACGCTCCTCTGACCATACATGATGTCCCTTCACATCTCAACATGGTTGATTTGCTGAAGTTTCCATTCTGATGATGAACAGGAAACATGAAGGGAATGTTTTGAAGCTTACCATCAGCGATGTGCTGCCATCTTGTGGCTGAAAGCTGTTGTACATGAGTTCTACAAACTGTGAAGCTGCTTCTTCTTAGTTTTTTTTTTAATTTATTTTTTTATACATCAAATGGAAACAAATTAAACAGCTGAATTTCTTCTGCGAAAAAAAAGAAAGAGCACGTTCTCTTATTCAGAAACATGTAACATACAAATACACAGCTAAAAATTTAATACATGAGAAATACGTTACAGACAGAACGAGATGACAGTCATTAGTTCAAAGGACACATGAACATTCATATGGCATAAAGTCAAACAAAGCGTTCAAAATGATTAAAGGGAATAAAGCTATTCAGTTTTAGCAAGTTCTGCAGGCCCACAAGCAATTTTTCCTGCTACTGTCCCAACAACCGGAGTACTTAAAACCAATAAACCTTGTGTACGAATTCAGCAAGTTCAACAAACTTTCTAAGATAACTGGGTAATTTATTGAGCATTGAGCATTATTTATTGATAAATAGAGTGCAGTGTTGCTCTCTTCTCAAAGCCAATGATGGTCCATTTACTTTCTGGCACAGGAAGCAGTGCTGAGTTCTGAATCCATCCCCAGTTATGAATCGAAGTGCAGAATTGTAAATTGCCCCAAGAGGCTTTATAGTAGAGGGAGCAGCATGCATATAAATGACATCATTAGAGTCTGAGATAGATAAAATGACTTCATATTACCATGTGGAATCCAGTTTAAGCCATTTTTTTAGTAGTTGAATAAACTTAATCAGTTGATTGACAAATAACCAAAAACACAAAACTTATCCACATGTATTGGTTGTACATTGATTTGTATTTATTGATGATTGTCAGTAACGACCTCTATGTTTGTGTGTTTCAGCACGCATCTGCAGATGTGGAGAGAATGGTTCTGGGAAACAAATGTGACATGAACGACAAGAGACAAGTTTCCAAGGAGAGAGGGGAGAAGGTGTGTGTGTGTGTGTTTGTGTGTGGATTGACTTATGGTGATGTAGTCATAAGACACTATTTATAAAAACTGTTTTAAAATTAGACATTTAAACACATACAGCTGAAACTTATCATTGTGAAAGTACCTTTTTTAATCCAGTGACAGCCTTTATCTAACACGGGGTGGGTTTGATTTAATATTCTGTGAGCCAACGGGGTTTGAAGTGAGAAGAAAGCAGAACAACTAGCTAAAATGCAGGGGAAGCAAACAAGCTCAAGTTCGCAGAACTTTGAGCTGTGTGTATTCTGTCCACACATTGATATCAGCACTACATCACACGTTTCTGTGCTCTGATTGGGTTAGGGTTAGGGTTAGGGTTAGTCTGGAAATCAAAACAGAGATGCTTCAAGTAATTGTGTGAATATGCCCACAGAAAAAAAAGTTATTTCTTTCATCTTCAGATGTAGCAACAGTAAATATCTCTGCTGTTTGATCATCATTTCACCAACAGCCTTCATTTGTTTCGTTGTTTCAGCTGGCGATCGATTATGGCATTAAATTTTTAGAAACCAGCGCAAAATCCAGCATCAACGTGGAGGAGGTGAGTGATGATCACACACACGAAGACTTCATACACACACACACACACACACACACGCAGGATGGATCACACTCATCTTGAGGTTAATTTGATGCCTCTCTTTCGCAGGCCTTTCTCACACTCGGCAGAGACATCATGACCAGACTGAACAGAAAAATGGTGAGTTCATCACTGATTGACAACATGCAACCTTCAGTCCTGATCAACCACTTAAGACGTCAATCAAAAAAATGCAGCATTGATCAGAGGACAAAGCAGAACATCAGTTGTAAATATTTGGAGTTTGGAATGTAAATAAGAAAATGTAAATAAAAATATGAACTCTACCACTAACTACCCAGATGCGGTCCAGCCATATACTGGATTTTCACCCAGTGTTGTTTTCTGATCTTTCTGCGTTTCATGGCTGCAATTGCTTTTCATTTTAGTTATATACTTGTTTGCTCCTCGTATTTGAAATATACGGCTCTGCTGCCACTAGACCGCTCAGTCCGTGTTTGCGATTGGTGCTTACACCACCTGTTTTATGTGAACGTGAAAACTTGGGTTAATTTGCCGAGTTTATAACCAGCTTTGTGTGACAGCTTAGCTGGATTGTTTTCGTTCGGTTTGGTGAAGCCGGGTTACAGGCCCCAGCTGTCAGTCTGACCTTTTATTTACCTTCTGTCATAAACAAACGCTGCAAAACTTCAGATTGACCAAAAATCTAGACTGAATTCTGAGCAGCTGAACATCAGCGTGCGATGTTTCAGGAGCCAATCACAGCCCAGTGATCGGTGCTGTCATCCGATCAGCTGTGGGTAGAGTTGGTGCTGATTTGGCCTGAAACTGACTGTTTTTATTTTAGTTACAATAAATCATGTTTTTAATGCAGAGAATGAAAACTGTGACGACTTAAAGGAACACGTGACTGACTGGAGGAGAGAGCTGTCAGTCAGCAGTCTCGTGTCTGCAGCTGATTGGTTCCTCATGTTGTTTCCGTGGCCTTTGAACTTTGTGTTGTTTGTTTCCTGCAGAATGACAACAACCCACCGGGTGGAGGGGGACCTGTCACAATCACTGAGTCCCGCTCCAAAAAGAGTTTCTTCAGGTGTATGCTGCTGTAGGTGGAGCCTCCACACACACCTCCTCCTCCTCCTCCTGGTCCTCTGGCTGTTGCAGAACTGAAGCTCCCCCTCCAGGAGACGACAGGAACAAACCTGTGGAAACATGAAGAAGGAAACGTCTTCATCTGGAACCTGTTCAGACCTTCAGGAAAGTTTCTCTGCTCAATCAGCTCCATTCTTCCTCTTTATTTCTTGCCTCTTCTTCCCCTCCTCATCTATTTCCTGTTTCTGACTCTCACTGCCATCAGCTCAACAGGAGACGCAGCGTGTTGAAAAAGTTTTTAAAGAAAGGAAATGTGCCTGACGATGAAGAAGAGCAGTGGACAGTATGACGATGAGTTTTAGTTTAAACCAAAGCTGATGTGTTGTTATGTTGGGGGTTTTTTTGTGTGTTTA
Organism: Naso thynnoides; assembly: GCA_029783665.1. NCBI lineage: Eukaryota > Metazoa > Chordata > Actinopteri > Acanthuriformes > Acanthuridae > Naso > Naso thynnoides. The sequence continues at coordinate 34,177,074 of JAQLOL010000001.1, forward strand.
ATGTCCATAAAGTTTCAAACTTTCTGAAAAAGTTTACAGTCACAAAAACTTAAGTTGGAATCAATATCAGTTATTTAAATCAGTGATGAAGATGACAGAAAACGTTTTATTCCACAAGAATTCTCTCACTTTCAAATAGAACAGAAAATGATATATTTAGTTTCTAGTCATCAGTCATCAGAATGACTTTCTGTTATTAACAGATGTAGAGTTAAAGTTACTTTGGTGTAATATTATAAATAACATCATTTAAAAAATGAATATTTTTTAAAATAATTCAGTTTTTAAAAAACCTTTTAAATTTGATTTCCTGTCACCAACATGTCTTAAAATGGTCTCCTCCTGATAGGGATTGATTTAATGTATCAATATTTGATCAGTAAGCACTAAAGTGATTTTTCCTGTAAAAGAAAGAAAAAAGATGATATAAAATGAGCACACTCACTCTGATTTCAATTTTCAGTGAGAAAACAAGGCTTGTATCTCCGTGTTAGTCTTCTTCTGTGGTCATGATGTTATCAGCTCTTTGCCAGTGAGTCAGCTGATTATTGATTAACGTCAGTGTTTAATGTTTATTCAATGGAGGATTGTCAAAAATGAGTTTATGTCGTGTGTAAAGAAATTGTATTTTATTATCAATATATTGTCAATATTCATCAGAGTTTTTAAACGGTCAAATATTCACATTTGTCTTTAATTCAGATGAACAGAAAAGCTTCACCTCAATTTTTAAATGAAGACAATGATGATGATGATGATGATGATGATGATGATGATGAGGACAATGACATGTTTCCTGTCATGTTACTCAGCTTTGAATTTGTTACAGAAGCTCTTCAGTATGTTTCCTCTGCTTCACACACACACACACACACACACACACACACACACAAACCCGTAGCATGAACTCAGATACTGAAGCAAACTTCAGATTGATGATGATGATGATGATGGTCATTTCTTCTGCTTTGGTTCAGTGAAGCTAAACAAACAGATGAAGTGTCCATTTGGCTGCAGAACCTGAATGAATGAATGAATGACAGACTGCAGATTGAAACGCAAAGAACGTGGTGATGATTATGAACTGATGAAGGTCTGATGTTCGATTCTCAGAGTGAAAATGAAAGAAGCAGCTTGAGTGTTTTTGCTGCTTTAGTCTGTACTGAACTCCTTGTTTTCTTTTTTAAGTTTGGTTTTCCTTTTTACCATCAAGCTGCTGCTTGAACTCTTATTTTTGTATTAATCTGAAATATTTCGCTCTGATTTTCATGTGCAGCTGAATCTGTTCAGATGATTGTTGAATTATTCTCATTTAATACGTCTGCAGTAAAAAGCTGCATTGTTCATTGATAGACTCAAAGAAGGATCCTGTTTTAGATCTGCAAAGATGAATGAAATTTTGGAAGTTAAAGTATTGATTTGAAAATGCTTTAAACGTTTCGCTGCAGATGTTTGGCTCAGAATGAGGAAATATAAATATTAACTGGTCAGGTTAAAGATATCTACGAGTTTATTAAAATGAAGTAGCAGCTTTTTAGTGTGCACACAGTTATTAATGATAATAATGAAACCACAGTCTTGTATCATAAACAGGCTCATTGATATGAAATACAGCAGCCTGTAGTACAGATCAGCGCAGATGTTCGGACTCTTGTTTCACATGAAGTCTGTTTACTCACTGTGGCAGTATTGTTGTTGTTATTGTTATTGTTGTTGTTGTTGTTGTTGTTGTTGTTGTTGTGGTCAATTTCAGCTCCAGCTGCACTTTATGTTCTTTGTGCTTCTTGTTGTGAAAAAAGGTGCTTTAACAAACTGAATCAATCATGCAGCTGATCAATTTGGATCGCTTTCCTACTGAAGTCTTTTCTTCACCATCATGTTGTTTTGAAGCATATTCACCTTCTGATGGCAAGTGACATCACTTCCTGTGTCATAGTCAGGAAGTGGAATAGTGAGGGTTTTTTTTCTTTGAGAGAAACTTTGCTGTGAAACACAAACAGTGTTCATATTTTAATAATCAGCTGATCAATAACAGATAATCATTCATGTCTGAGGAATCAGTGATCAAATTTGGACAAAAATCTAAATCTTCAAACTTTTCACAGTTTGTTTTATTGTTACACTTTGAGTCGAGTCTGGTTTGTAAATTCTGTTCAAATGTTTATTTTGTTAAAACTTCTATTTTTCAGCACTTTGTAACTTTGCTAAACCACTGCTATGCAAAAATACTTATTGTTATTGTCATTGTTATTTTCTTTGTTACTGAACTGTGATCAGATGTCTGGTTCATTCAATCAGATGTACTGATACAAGGAACAGAGGAGGATCAGAGCTGCATGGAAACATGAAAGGAACTTTTTTGAGAAAAATATTAAATTTTTACCTAAATCTCAGAATCACTTGATTTCCCTTTTCTCCTTTTAGTTAGTTTTTTTTTAACACAAAAAACACTTTTCTGTAAATCAA
>JAQLOL010000001.1:34185039-34195199 GCA_029783665.1 Naso thynnoides
ACCTTGATCTGGCGGAATACAACGTTATCTGATCAAACACACACACACACGCACACACACACACACACACACAGACACACACACACACACACACACACACAGACACACACACACACACACACACGTAATGAATCATTGATGGATTTGAACCTGTTGGTTGTTTGTTTGTGTTGATGAGCACAGAAACCGGTAGAATAACTCCACATGCTGCTGAACTGATGGAAATTGCTCTGAGCTGATCTACCAAAAAGTTTCAAGGCACCGAAAACTAGACTTCAAAAATTAAAAAGGTAATTTTGCTGCTCAAACGTCTTGGATGATCAGATCAGATCTATCCAGACTAACCTTTAGACCAGATAACAAGCTAAATCTGTTTAAACTGAACAATTTACCTCTTGAACTTGGAGGCTCAGTGTTTAATCATCTTTCTTCCACTTACATGAATCAGCGAGCATTAGCTTCGCTACTGACCGATTTCTGAATTCTGTTATTAGTGCAGATTTGGATGGTGCATCACAGTCTGCTAGCTAACTTGGCACCTAACCTTTAAAACAACGTCAGGCTGATCTGAATTCTTAGTCTTACTAAAAGCAAAGTTCAGTGAAGTCAGTATGGCGAGATAACCTTCAGTCATCCTTCTTTTGAATATGATTGGACAGACATTTATTACATCATGTAAGTCCAAGTTAGCCAAGCCGTCAGCCCACTAATGAATTCTGAAGACATTCACAACATGTCAACAGCTCCGTTCTCACTTTCTCACTTTTATGTCTGTCTGCATATTGGATCTTGGATGACATCATGAACTTTTGCCCTTTCAGGGTCTCTAAGAAACGAGCCTAATTAGGCTTGACCATTACAACCTGTTAGCACTTGTCTTTAGCTCATTCCTCACAGTTAGCATCATAAGCTAACATATGAGTTAGTTTAGGAGAGGAGTCTTCACTCTCTGCTTGAACCTTTACCAGCTAAATTTCATCATCAGAATAATAAGGATCTGTAACTTTTGGTGCTGAAGCTGCATCACAGTGAAATCAGCAGAGTGTTTTCACGTTACCTCTGCCCTTCATGATGTAATGAACAGCTCGGTCGCTAATGGCTGCATCGCTCGGCTTTATGTCCAGAAACGGTTTGTTGCCGACTCCCATTGAAACCATCTCCTTCAGACGCATCTCTGAAACACGGACAGGAAGTGATGTCAGCTGTTGACAGACAGCAGCTCTGCTTCCTCTCAGCCTCCTATCTGTACCTTTGTTCCTGGTGGCCTGGGTCCACAGGATTCGGGCGATGTCAGCAGTCCAGGCATGTTTGATGTCTGCTGTGGAGGCCTGAAGGATGAAGGTCTGGTTCTTGGATGTTCTCCTTCTGAACCAGATCTCAAACCGCAGCCCATTGTCTCCTGATGACTCCGTCAGACCAACGTCAGCTGTCTGCAGGTGTCACATTTGACCAGTTGAGTCTCATGCAGTCAAATTGAAACTTTGAGGGGTTGGAGGGGGTGGGGGGAGTTACCTTGAAGGAGTGTTTGTAGATGAAGACGTCCAGCCCACCCTCCATCCTCTTGGGTTTACTGAAGAGAACAAGCTCCTCAAACAGGAAGACATGACGCTGACATTTCCTCCTCCCTGACCAGACCGTGAACTCGTCCTGTCGGATCAGCTGACCCTGCTCCTTCAGGTTCACCTGAAGGGAGAGGTGAGTAGGTAGGGAGTGAGTCAGAGTCTGCAGTGTGATGAAGAATTCAAACTCTCAGTTGTGTTTCAGCTTAAATAAACTCACATCACAGTCTCGGATGGCATCCATTGCCAGCAGGTCATTGCCGTGGCGAAGCTGGAACTTGACCATGTTTGTGGCAGCCTGCAGGGTAACAAGCTCTGCCTCCTGAGCCACACCCACCTCCTTCATGAGGTCAGTGAGCAGCAGAGCATATTTACTCATCCTCTGAACAGGTTTCAACAGGTACGACGACAAGTCCATCTTATCACCCAACTCCACCTGCTTCCTCTACGGGAGGAAGAGGAGAGGGGAGAGAACAAGAGGAGGGAGAGAAGAGGGAGGAGAGCACAGAGGAGCAGCAGGGGATGAGAGGGGAGGCAGAGAGAGAGATAGGTGGGGGGGGGGGAAGCACACAAGGAGAGGTGAGAGGAGAGAGCCGGAAGAAGAGTGGAAAGAGAGAAGCGAAGAAGAATAGGAGGAAAAGTAGGAGGGAGGAGAAGAAGAGGAAGAAGAGGAGGAGGAAGGTCAAAGTGAGTGGATCTCATGGTGTGAATAATGTGTGGACAGTGAGGTCAAAGGTCACAGTGTATGCAGGTTAGTTTAGAGCAGAGGTCAAAGGTGATGATGAGGAGTTCTCACCCTGAAGAAGGAGTTTCCATGGTTTGCCAGCAAAGCGTCAGACTTGGGTTTGTTCTTGCTGTACAGAGCGTACAGGCCGAACTGCTCCTGCTGCTCAAACACACACACACACACACACACACACACACACACACATTTTTTTTTAACAACTACTCCCCCAACCTCAACCCCAACCCTGTGTTCAGTTTAATGTCATCAAAGTGTTAGATCTTCTAAATTAACAAATATTCTCTCTAAATAACAAGACCGATTTACAGCCTTCATGTTATTATGATTGATCACTGACTGATCCATTCAATCTGCACTTTTACTGATGAACAGTAGTTGTTTGTGTGTGTGTGTGTGTGTGTGTCCTACATGTCTGAGGAAGCAGTGTGGCACTCTGAGTGGGTGTTTGCAGCAGGACTCCAGCTCTCTCAGAAAGAACTGACTGTGAAAGTCCAGAAGTTTCTCCAGGTTTCCGAACACGACGGAACGTTTTCCCCTCAGGTCCTGAGGCAGGTCGGCTCGGTCCATTTCAGGGAAGTAGTGATGGATGATGTAACGCAGCGAGCGAACGTACTCCCTCTCTGTGGTCACCATCTCGTCCACAATGTGACGCAGTTTACTGCAGAGACACAACACACACATACACACAACAGCTGCACATGAACTCTGTGTTCAGAGGAAAGGTAGGACCTTCTCTTCATCTCCCTCTCTGATGCCATTCCTCTCCTCTCCTTCTCCCATTGCAAACTTATTTAACTACCTGCTAATCTGTCTGTTCTGACTATATCCTCGCTCATTTTTTCTTCTCTTGCATTTTATCTTTCTCCTCTGCTCAGGTATCCTCTCCAGCCTGCTCATTCTGCTGTCAGACTTTAATAATCAGAGAGTCATGAAGTGACAACATTTCAAAATTCATTCTGTGCTGATTTAACCTCCGTCTATAAGGACATCACAGTTTGAGTTGGTTTCCCTCACCCTCCAGCAGGGGGTGATCCTAATAAAGTGTACTGACACATCAGTAACTGTTACCTTGATGGAGTAATACAGAAAAAAAAAGTTAGGACGCAGAAGCATTCAGATTGTTTACTAAAGAGAAAGCATTAACACTGCAGTGTGAAAATTCTCCTTCTCCATTCTGTAAAAGTATTTAAGTATCTGTCGGGTATACTTAGGAATCAAAGAAAAAAAAGCAGGGCTCCAAACTGTGACTAAATGGGCGTGTTTTAGAATCATTTTTTGAGACTGCGCGAGTAAATTTTACAACTACGCGACCTGTAAATTACTGACTTTTTTTTTTCTTTCTCCCATGTCGAAAAATGCATAGAGCGGGAGTCTGTCAGTGTAGACCTATGTCTGGGATCACACTGAGACATGTCGCTCAAGGCACAAACACTCCAAAAGCCATCTGAGCGCACGTGGGGAAAAACAGGTCGGAGCGCCTGTGGAGCATCACATTCCCTTTCAGGATTGAAAGGAAGTTTTTGTCAGCGCCACATACCCCTCCAAAAAGTGGGGAAACACCCGCGGGAGCACAGCACCAGGGCTGAAGGAGTGGGAGGCTGCGAAGTGACATTAACGAATGCTGCCACTCCACTCTTTGAGCGTCTGCAGTTTAATTTTTTTTTTAAACTTATATGTGCGCCAAAGATGACAGATTACCACATCTGGACCAGCTGTCAGTCAGTTTAACAGCTGTTTGTGTCTGCACACATTAGTACTGTAATATTAGTCGTGCAGTTATCAAAGCTGCATGCTGTATTTCAATTGTATACTGTGTCAAGCAGAGGCACACAAATAACTTCTACTGTAAATAAACATTTATAGTTTTGAATATGAGTATTCTCTGTTTTGACTGACGTCCTGACTTTGAAGTCATTATTTAATAACCCAGAATTTAATTGACGGAATTTATTTATGAGGCGAAATGTTTCCGGAAAATTATAAGATTTGGTCACTTTTATCAATGCTCAATGGTCAGCTTGGCAAGTGACTTTTTTTTTCCTGGCAAACAGACTCACCTACTTTCTCTGACTTTGATCAATAAAAATAATACAAATCCATAATAGTTCATGTGGGAAGTAGCAACTCATGAAGAAAAAACTGTTTCTAATGAATGCATAAGGTTGAAGTTTGTCGATATTAAGTGTGGTCCCTAAATTTCCAGCTTGCGCTCCTAAAAATTTTTAGGTGGGGGCTACAGCGCTCCTAGTAAAGAAAGTTAGTTGGGAGTCCTGTAGAAGTATTCTCATCCACTGCATTATTACTATTATTCGGAATGCATTGAACAGTAAGTAGCCTTTTAATGGTGATTTTACTGTTCCATCATGTGTTTTAAGTATTTACTGTAACATCTAAACCTGCAAAGTAACTATGTCTGTAAATGTCAATTACATGAAAAGCAGTAAAATGTAAAATATTTCCCCTGCAAGAACCTCAAATTGTACTATAGTATATCCATACCCGGCATCATGGGAGGGGGATAATTGTGACACTGAATCATGTGACAAGTTTTATCTTCAGGTTTGATGCCAGCAAAAGACATAATTAAAGTCGCCTGATTGTTTTGGGGGTTTTTTTGAAAGGGACAGCTCTATTGTTTATCCGTCTAGCTGACTCGACCTTCCTGCTGATTACCCACCTTCCTCTGGGTCGGGGCTCCGTTGCAGGGCTGCCGGTGGGTCTGGGAGTGCCAGGAGTCCCTGGGTTGCGTAGCCCTTGTCCTGCCCAGCCGTGAGCTCCCGTTCTGGGGCAGAGTGTGTGATCAGCTGCCTCTGAGCTGCTGACTTCCAGACCGCGGATGAACACGCCTGTGTTTCCTCTACGCACCGGCTCACTGAGGGCACGTGGACACGGCCCATAGCGGGACACCTCAGGGGTGGAGGGACAGTCAAAGCTCTGAGTCTTCCTAAGCTGCTGCCGTCTGCTGGAGGAGAAGGAAGAGGAGGAGCAGGCAGGGGAGGGGGTGAAGCTCACAGAGGAGCCAAGGCGAGGCAGGCTGGGACTGGAGGAGCAGATATCCACCCGCTCTGGTGGCTCCTCTGAGGAGGTGCTGCGGAACAAACGCCGGAGAAAGTGGGTGGGTTGGGGGGTGGAGGTAAGGGGGAGAAGGGAGGAGGAGGTGCTACGTGGAAGTGAGGAGGAGTTGGGATGTTTCGAGGTGTTGGTGTCCTCCTCAGGGGGGCCCCAGAGTCCAGACAGTGTTTTCCTGGAGGAGGCGGAGCTTCTGCTGAGGGAAGAGTCAGAGCGCTGTCGTTGGGCAGAGTCTTGCATTCTGAGTGCCGCTTCCATCTTCCTGTCAAACATCTTCTTGGTCTCCTGACACTTGGACCAGGCAAAGCTCCACTGACGGAGGCCTTGTTCCCCACGCAGCTCGCCCGCCATCTCCTTCATCTCCTGAAAACAGCTGTCTGAGATTGGCGGGTGCTGGCGGTGGTAGTCCTCCAGGCAGCCAATTACAGCCTGGCATTTGTCAGGCAGCGTGCACTCCTCCATACTGATACCAGCTAGGAGGCGCATGCCCTCCAATGCCCAGCCATAGGCCTGCAGACATAAACAGAGAGTCAGCTTTAGATCACATGTGACATCATACCAAAGGGGTGTGGCCTCAGGTCAACCCCTGACCTCTAACCCTGAGCAGCAGTAGGGTGCAGCTCTTTGAAATTACTATCACTGGTTTAGATTTTTCAGGAACTCAAACTGAAGGCTGAAAACATCAGTGAGAAAGTCTCTGTGATCTAAAAAAAAAAACCCAACTAACAAACAAAAAACTTTACTGAAATGAATGATCCTGACTTTTTTTTCTAACACACTCTGAAGACACTCTCTCAACTGTATGTTGCTGTGGAGAGCAACTGATGGATTCAATGAACCTCAGCTGGTGAAACTCTGGAGTTTCACCAGCTCCAGAGCTGATGAAACTCTGGAGTCTGTGGTCCTGACCGAAAAGTTGACTGACACATAACCACAGACAGACAGACAGACAGACAGACAGACAACAGACAGCAGACAGGTCTAAACACAGTCAACAGTCAGAGTTGTACTGTATACACACACGCACATCAATCCTCATCTTGTTTTCCATCCAACATGTTAAAAAAATGTTTTCTGATGCTTTGCTAACATTGTTTTGGACATTTTCATGCTGGTAACGCTGTTCATTGAGAGGAGGTCAGGGAATGACATCACCCTCTACGCTGGGAGGAGGCTTTGATGTGTGTGTGTGTGAGAGATCTACAAAGGAGCCGATCTCCTTTCTGTTCAGGGCTGGAGGGGGAGGAGTGTGTGTATGTGTGTGTGACTGCGCGTAACAAATAAAAGAGAAGAGGCCTCCTGCTTTCCTACGCTGATGAACTAAATGAGTTTGTACTCTCCTGACAACAACACATGCACAGACACAGAGACACAGAAACACACACTACTCCACGGCAACATGTAAGGTCATGTGTGTGTAAGGTCAGACTGGGTCGCTTCAAACTTTTCAAGGCCTGCAGAGCATTCATTCAGTCTAGAGTTAACAATCAGACTCTAACATGTTTCTCTTCTTTAACTTCTGCTTAGTTGAACGTGGATTAAAATTAGACAAGATAAAAAGATAAGACAAGATAAGATAAGATATTCCTGTCTTAGTCTTAGGATGGGAAAACTGCATAGCATGAACATGAATGTGATACTGACATAAGCTGTAGATTCTAAATCTGAAATTTTTGATCTGATATAAATGAAAACTGAGGTGATCGTCCATCAGGAAGAGCTTTCACTCTTTTGGACTTGTTTTACTACAGCAACACTGGTCTTACAGAGTTGAGTTCTTTACTCACAGAGGATCTTTGATAAGTTCACACACAAACTGACAACAGATGAGTTCTGTCGCCACGTTTCTCGCTGAATGAACATTAAGTACCAGCTGATGTGAGCTGCAGCCACAGACACAGAGAAGAGAGAAAACATTCAGTGAGTTTCATTTAGTGAAACATCAGAACACAGTCACTGTGGGCGACGATCAGATACATGACCATCCATCATGTGCAGCCAAACACACACAAGGAACTCATTACTGTCACTTCCAATCACACACACTGTGTTCTGCCGTCTAACAATGAAACCATATGGACCATCACACACATAAGCGCTCTGACTGTAGGCCACTGGGTCAGCTGTGTTTGTGTGTGTCGGCTGAGTGCTCTTCATACTGATTAGCTAGTTGATGTGTCCTGATCACTCCAGCCGCTTAGTTCCCACACACGCACACACACACACGCACACACACACACGCTCAGTGAAGTAAGTGATATTAAAGGTGAAATCAGTATTTTATTGTTATGTCGCTGCTCTGATTGCAGATTTTCTAAATGCAGCCATGTTTTTGTTTTTCAATGTCTGCATCTCCAAGCATTAAACAGGAGTTAGCATGGAGCTCTTCCCACCGCATCAGTCCGGCATCAGTGAACATCAGCGTCCATATCTCAAAGGATGGGTGAAGGTGGAGACCAAACTCTTGACTAAACAGACACCAAGTTGGCAAGTCAAATTACAAACCCCACAAACGTAAGAAAGTGGACAAAATAGAAAAAAAGGGAAAAAAAGAGAAAGGAGGGAAGAGGAGAGAAATGACAGGTAGGCTCTAAATAAAATACCGTGGTTGTTGTTGTACTGCAGAGAAAGCGGGAGGAGGAGAAGGAGGAGGAGGGCTGACCAGGACCAGACAGGCTCTGGTTTTTGGGGACAGCGGCCCTGCAGGACTCCAGGCCTTGGCCCAGTCAACCAAAAAGGAGGAGGTGGAGGGGGAGGAGGCCAAAACCCTTGAAAGCCACATGAAAGGAGGAGGGGGGAGGGCTCCTTCAAAAGAGGAGAAGGAGGAGGAGTGGTCCCAGTTTTAAGATTTTTTAAGCATCAACATATTTACCAGGAGGAAAGCTTCTTTTTTTCCAATGTTAGGTTTTAATTATTTCAGTTTAGCTCTAAATCACACTGAGCAGGTAACAGATAAAATAAAGTTCAGCAACAACAGGAAATGTCATCAACTGCCAGAGCACAAAATGACACTGACATGTTAATGTCACACACACACACACACACACACACACACCCCTGCACCCACACACAACACAATAACAGTGTAACCTTGATGTGACAGATTCTGGTGTCCAATAATATCTGATAAAAACAGTCATGTGTTGCTTGCTCACACTTATATTAAGAGAATACTGTACAGGTAGAAAGCAAAGCCTGCAGAGAGTGATTACCTACCAGCTGGAACACAAACGGTGGCTCGCATAGGAGGAACAGCAATTGTGAGACACAACATCTACATGTAACATGATGAGGAGAACCTCAGTTCAGCCTCAAACAACCACAGATCACTGAAACACACCACAGAAGAAACTTTATCGCTAATACCTCCTGCTGAATGTTCAAACTTTCATCAAACTCACAAAATTTTATCTGACCTTCTAAAGGAGATCTCATATTCCTCCATTCATTTCACGGTAAGCAGGCTGCAGCAAAGCGACTGCAGGAGGTTCTTAAAAAGAGCAAAAAAAAGAAAACACAGTGACCCTGCAGCTAAAGGTTGAACCAGAGTCAACTTTTGGAAGAACGCAACCTGACATCAAGTTGCGGTGGCCAAACTGCTGAAGGGCCGCTCACACTAAAAGCAGCAGTCCTGCCGGTCTTCAAATTGCCATGGTTTTCCCACAGTGCACCGCACCTTGGCAGTCTACTCTGCCACAGGTGTCTGCTACTGTTCAGCCGATCCAGTTCAAGTCACTGGTACCTGCCGACCACAACCACACTCACAGCACATCAGTGGTCAAACAAGCAGCCTGTTCACTCGCTCTGCTGCAGCCTCACTGTGAGGGGCCCAGCTACAACTTGACAACATCTTCACTATCTGCTGTCCCAACTGCACAGTGGAGGAACGAGCTCCCAACTGACGCCAGAAACTCTGAAACCTACCTCTTCACAAGGCATTTCACTGCTTAGGTTTCAAACTCCAAGTAACACAGAGAAAAACAGAAAAACAGCAGCAACACATGAACAGAGGCTAATGTCTGTAAGCTCACTCAGGTCCTGTCAACTTTCTGAGGCAGGAAAATGAACACACGCTAAGCACACACATTCTTTAAACACATACAAAGTGAGAGAGAGAGAGAGAGAGAGACAGAGACAGAGAGAGAGAGAGAGAGAGACAGACAGGGAGCAAGTAACACTGATGCCAATTTGACATCAAACAACAGAATAACTACAACAAAGACACTGAACACACAACTGTACATTATTACAGCCGCACAATTTCATAACAAAACTTTGGTCTCTGTGTGTGTATGTGTGTGTTTGTGTGTGTATTAAGTGAGTCAAAGAAGTCAAATGCAGATCATACCTCAGTGTTCTGTCGGTGCGCTGCAGCCTAACTGGAGTCAGTGGAGAGCGGCAGCCCGACCACACACACTCACAAACACACACACTGATGACCCCCCCTGCCTTATTCACGGGCTGAATGGCAGATGGGCGGTCCCAGGAGGAGGGGGAGGGGGGTCACCACGGCAACAAAGACTTTGTGGAAGAAGTGAAAGGAGGAAAGAGGGAAAACTTGGCACTGGAGTGATACCTGGACTACACACACACACACACACACACACACAAACACACAAACTTACACATGCCTGTTTCATGTTTGGACTGAAGTTTTCCGTTTCTTTCAGACTCTTTCTGTCCTGAGAAATCCATGACGAGATACGAGGTTACCAGCCAACATTAGTGAGTCATGCTGTGACTCTGTGCGTGTGTGTTTATGTGTGTGTGTGTGTGTTTGTGTGTGT
>JAQLOL010000001.1:34196520-34219914 GCA_029783665.1 Naso thynnoides
TTTAAGAATCATCAGAAGGTTGATACAGATCCTCAGCATGTCATGAATGAAGCTGACCCCATCCATCATCATTGTCATCATCATCATCATCCTCACTAACATACTGAGTGTGTTTGTGTGTGAATGTTTCGCTGGGTTTGATCAGGTTTTGAGCATCCATGTGTGGTCACTGTTTGTCACAAACTGGTTCTTTCCCACAAACAGAAGAAGAAAAAGATCAACAAAGTTTCTTGTGTTCCACGGAACTTTGGCTCACACATATGATCTCACATCTGGGATTTGTGTGTGCATGCTAACGGATGCATTCAAACAGAAAGTGAATGAGCAGATAACCAGCATCAAGTTCTGACATGTTGATCTGAGTGTCACATTATCAGTCTGACCTCAAACATTCTGTCAGTCTAAACCAGAAAACAAGTTTCTTCTTCGTTGGTTCCTGTGCTGCTGTCTGCCTGAACAAAGACTGAACCAACATTTACTGACACGGACACGTGAAGACAAACATTCCTTATGTGAGTCTGGCAGCGACTCATTCTGCTCAGTGGTTTATGAACCTGAACTAAACACAGATACCTCATCACTGATTCACAACATCATGATTGTTTCTGGTGAATTCTGTTCATCAGTGTGATGAAGGATATTTATGTGTTTACTTCACTGAAGAAACAACAAGCATTTCTGTTTTATCTTCCATGAGCAAAGTGCTGATTTCACTGAAAATACACAAATCAAGACAACACCACCACGACAGAAAAAAATACAAAAGAACACACTCATGCACACACACACCTCCCTCCTACAGTACAGGGTCGTGTGGACAAAGACCATCACAACAGGAAGAGTTGAGTATGCAAAACAATATTGACACTCTCCCACCTCCTCACCCAACTCCCCCTCTGGCCTCAATACAAGCTGTCAGTCTCTCTGTAGGAGCACGATATGTGGATGAGGATGAGGAGGAGGAGGTTATGTGTCAAAGCTTCAGTGCACAAGCAGTTTTCCTGCTGAATGAGGAAACTTTGACTTGAATGTCTGCAAAATGTTTGTTTGTTTGTTTATGTATATACTTCAAATGATTAAAGGAAAAACTCCATCTCTTAGAGGCCTCAGATTTGTGTCTGAGGGCAGAGTCGTGATTGACAGGCTCCTCTGGTGTGAAGGAAATGAGCAGAAACATGGAGGACTAACCAAACTACACTCAAACCAACGACCCCATAGAGCTGAAATTGATTCGCTTCCCCAAAAGCTGAAGTGATTTGGCATCTGTGGAAACTTTGGAAGCTCGACTAGAGTTTAAATTGTCTTTGTCAGAGTTTATGGCTGGATAAAAACTAACTAAGACAAATTACAGTTTTTCTCGTCTGAAAACTGAGGGGAAAAGTTGCCGCCAGAGTGTTAAAATGTAAAGAATTTTGAATCAAAGTTCCTTATGAATGCAGCCATTTATAACATCTTCACCCTCCTCTGTCAAGCAAAGGTTGATAACAATGAGGGTCAGACTACATCTTAGGAGGACTCAGAGCGTCTTAAAAAGACTCAACAAAAATACTTCAAGATGTGACATCATGAGCTGCTTCATGAACAGTTCACAGTAACATTACCTGGTCTAAGAAGCGGTATAGTCGCACAGCCCGCTCGATGTTCTGCCCCGTGGTTTTGACCCGCTGGGAAAAATCCTGAAGCTGAGCCCAGAAAGAATGAACTTTGACTTCGTAGATGTGGAGGTCAGCTGACGACATGTCACCCCAATGCTCCAGACGACTCAGCAACACTTCACCTCGTCTACAGTACTCCTACAGAGAGAGAAAATGAAAACTAGTCACATCCTTCAGGCTACATCTGAGTGTGTGTGTGTGTGTGTTTGTTTATGTGTGTCGTACATATGCTGTTGTGTGGAAATCTTGGAAGTCCTGTTGTTTTTTGATCAGAAGCTCCAGGGAATCCTCCAATTCATCCAGGCTCTTCAGACGAACCTCCCCGACCTGCTGCAGCCACAACCTCACCTGAACACAGAGGTACACGCATGGTAAGATGTCTGCTTAGGCTGCTCAGTTACAGGTGACACACCATCAGTTACCTTTCCAACTAATTAACATTTCTGCAGAGCAGTGAGCTGAGAAAAAGAAGCAGACTACGTGAAGCTCAGAGTGTCAACATGATCTTGAAAATGCTCCTGCTTGTTGCTGCTGTCTGACAAGGCACTTCATCCTCAGTAACAGCTCACAGACACGCTCTCCATGTTTTCTTCCACTGTGCAAACTGAATATCTAATGGAAACAGCAAAATGAGCTGTCTCCTGTCAGCAGGGGGCAGTGTCTCAGCAGTGAAACGTGTGTTGTGTTTGTCAAGGTTGGTGAAGAAGAACACTGGAATCATCGCATTCAGTATGTTTACACGCACAGTGAAGTTGAGTTATGGTTCAAGTTTCATCAGGCCATTTTATTGGACTACTCTTCTTGTACCAGTATACAAGCACTGAGGGAGAATCGATGTATTGACGGACTAACGCACCTATGTCCAACTTGGCTACAGTAGGTGGTGATACGCACCATTCAGCTGGTTGCTACTGGACCTTCTTCCCATGGATCTAGTAACATACCAAACAAGCTACAAACAAAGTTAGCAAGCAGCTCGTAGATCTAGCAGTATCTATGCTTTACTTTCGGTACAAATGAAATGCACGCTACCCCTCGTGCTTATGGTATTTTTGTGTTCTTCCTGGCCTCTTCCACAAATTAATACTGTTTGAGTGCTGGGTCAAAAACCATCATGCCCAGAACACCTAGGCCAGTTAGGGGCCGACTGAGGCATGTACATGCATGAGAAAAATTGATCACTAGCCGCATTATCTAGGTGTGTTGGTCCAACTTTGAAAAATTGGACTTAGTATGATTTCAGTCTGACTAACATGTTTACATTGTATTTCAAAAGTCCAGTTGCTGTCAGGCAAACACAATAAATCAACTTTTTCTAACTTCATGAAAGCGTACCGAGTAGATATATCAGTTTACCAATATTAATGGCTGATATTGGCCTATTGCAGATATACCGGTATCGGCATATATGTTCTCCGATACATGCTGATATTAAAACTGTTTTTTAAGGCTTAAAAAATGCTTGGAAAAGTAACTAAAAATGGTGTAATCACATGGTTTATCCAGCAGAGGGCAGTTTACTATTTAACTGGTAATAAGTGTTTACTGCTCAGTCCACTGTTGTTTAGACTAAAGTTTGTTAGATTTCCTTCCTTCATTACAAACCTTTGCCACAGGTATTTGATACCCACATTCAAAATATTGTATATGTTATATCGGCTATTATATCGGGTATCGAAATTTTGTTACTCCACAATATCAACATTGGCATCGGCCCCAAAAATCTCATATCAGCTGGGTCCTAGTACTGAGTAAGGTGACAATGATGATATGAGAATGAAAATGTTACTGCACAGCTTTGTGGTGAGGTTGAATGGAGACCTGCTGAAACACGGACGTGTGTACTGAGCGTGCTCAGACTGACCTCGTTGAAGCCCTCCTCCAGGCTCCTGAACTCCAGGATAAATTGCAGCTCTTGAGTCCTGGAGTTGGACAGCGTCACAAGGCGGTGCAGCAGCTCGTCCACCTCGTCATACAGCGAAGACACCGCCTCGACGGCTGCCCGCTGATCATCACTCGTGCTGCTCTCCTCCCTTCGCAGCCACGACAGAGAGGCTCCACCCTCTTGCTGTAACTGCACCAATCGGCTGTCTCCAAGGATGCTACACATTACTGCTTTGTACCTGGACAAAAGCAGCTCGGCATCCTGGGAGAGACACAGAGAGGTTTGTTGAGTGCACTGCAATCAATGGACACAAGGTTGTGTGGGGGCTGGGGCTGAAGAAGATACCTGTCATCATCATCATCATCATTATCACCACCATCATCATGTTTACACTGTTCATTTTAGTTCATTCTGTCTGAACCACATATAACTTGTGTATGTGTGTGTTTGTGTGTGTGTGTGTGTGTTTGTTTGCTACCTGAGCTGCAGCAGGAAGAGGTGTGGACTGCAGGATGTTGATGGTTTTCTGCAGCAGCTTGATGACGTTTTCACACTGATTGGTCAGCTGCTCCACTCTCTAAAAAAACAAACAGAGCTGCTTGATGAATCCTGTTGAGTTACACTTACTAAGGCAGAATTTGTGAGCACATTTATCAGACATTAATCTGATCTACTACAGATAATGAGATAAATAATGCGCCTAACTGTAATAAAACAAGTAGAGAAAAAAGTATTCGTAAAACTGAAGCACGAGACCTAACAAAAACACTACTTCAAATAATTTCCTATCATTTAAAAAACTGCTTTTGACTCTGAGAGTGACGCTGTGATCAGCGATCTGCTCCTATCAGACGCTGAAGTGTGTGCATCTGTGTGTGTAATACTGACCGATCTGAAGCACAGCCAGCTGCTCTGACTGAAGCTCAGAGAACCTCCAACCTGTGCAGGAAGCTGCTGAAGCTCCACCTGCTTCTGAAGAGACTTCAGAGAGCTCAACACCTCCACCTGCACAAGACACACACACAGAGACACAGAGTGAGAGTCTTCATGTATTTGTCAGCACTTTACTTCTCTGCAGTCAGCTGATCTCTTTGACATCATGCCACCGTGAATGAAAGCTGCTGAGCTCAGTTACATTTGTGCTCAGGTAACAGGTGACTGTGAGATCAGCTGGTACCTGAGTGGCTGCAGATTTGTCCAGTCGCAGAGACGAGTCCTTGTTGACCAGCAGCAACACAGTGTGTACAGAGCCAGGCGTGATATCCTACACACACAAACACATATTACCCTCAGAGGTAACAGCAGGTAACTTTCTGCTGCAGAGGTCAAAGGTCAGAATGCAAGAGAACACAGTGCTGAGAAGGACCTCACCAAGTTCAATCTGCTATCACAGGACATGACAGGAATGCTGCACCGACACTAATTTAAGACCAGAGTTTTTTCTTTTTTAATCATCACTTTCAGCGGTTAATCAATAAATTAAGTCTTCCTCTTTTTTAAAGGTCTTGAGCTCAAATATTAAGACATGTTGAAGATGTTTTGGGTCATATAGTCCGGGACTTTTTAAGTGGAACAGGTCAAGCCAGAGACAGTCTGTGACGCACACCTGTCTTATTTCACCTGCTCCGCTCACTCCACTGTGTTACTCACATCAGACACACCAGTGACCGCTTCTTCATGAACACAGGTGAAGGTTAGATAGCATGAATGTTTGTCATCAGTGCAGAAGTGAGTGCAGCAGAGAGGAAGACCAGGAGCTGTTTTCACTGGATGTTTGAGAGTCTGTTGCTTATTACCCCTTTGTATAACTGTCGCCCTCTGCTGGTGAAAAATCTCTGGCTGCAGAAAACTGTTATCAACTTGAAAACAGTATGTAATTGCGGTCGGGCGAAAATGTTTCCTTGTTCTATAATCTCTAAAAAGAAAACTGTCGAGAGTTTTTACTGTAAGTATTAACAGCAACATGTAGTGTGTTTGTGTTTGCATTGCACACATTAACCCACTGCACTCCTACATTCTGTTATTATTACACATCTGCTTAGCACAAATGATGGAAACAGTCAAAGTGCAGCAAGACCCAACTGTCACTTTTGGGTGAAACTTTGGCAACTGAGAGTTAATTACTGATCGGTCTGTAGTAAATATGTAATCAATCCCACAAGACAGATGTAACACGCATCATCTGGTATAACACACAAACAAAATGGCAAGAACAGTTTCACATCATAATGTTCTTTTATATCCTTTAACAACAGATTGATCAAAATCAATTTCAAATAAAGTAAATTCAAAAATCATCCAAGAATATGCATGTTTTTATCTCACTAAAGTTAAGAAGAAGAGATGTATTTAGTGTCACAGCGGCAGCCTTCTTCCAGGACAGTCATCAACGACACACTTTACTGTTTTACTCAGAGGAAGAAACTGGTCATTAGGGTTCCTCATTGCTAAAACTGTGTGTTGAATCTACACTAAATGTTTGCATACTTTACGTACAATTAAGGAAATGTATGCATGTCAAAAAATTTTTAGATTTATAAAACCTATCATACATCTATGAGTAAGAAACTTCCTTTTATCAATTCCAAATCAACTTGGAAATGTGTGCAGGTGGAGCAGCCCTTTTATCTATATGTAGTTGTGTTCACTGCAGCAATTTGATCAGCCAACAATAACTAAATAAAATACATCAACATTTTTTCATATTCAGGCTCTAACAAAAACATTTACAATATAGTGTATCCGCCATGAAAGGTCAGTGCATATGTTGTGATATGTGCTGCTATGTATTTTATTCATCTGTGTTTTTTTGGCTGGACTGCAAAGCAAGGCCAGCCCATATATTGCATTTGTGAGTGAGTGAGTGAATGAGTGAGTGAGCAAGCGAGCGACTGACTGAGCAAGATGATCATTTTCATGATTGGCCAGAGAGGAAAAATAGCTCTGTTCTCATTGGTTGTTATCCTTTCAAAAATGAATCCATGCAAACAATCATTACGTTGTCAGTGGGCATTTCACCAAATGTGGAGTGAGTGTGGAGCAGTCTCGCTGAAAAAGGTCAACTGAAAGCCAAAATCATCTCCACAAGCTGTTAAATAATGAAATAGATGTTGTTATATCGTGTTAATTGACATTCTGACCAGCCATGCATCGCAGTAAGAGACAAATGAGAATTTTTTGTTTGAAATCACATCACATTATCACTGTGAGTGGACAGCGAGACCCGACAGCTGTGCTTCCTGTTTCTCTCTGCCCGGGCACAGAGCTGCAACAAACATTCATTGGACAGACAGCAGGCAGCCCCTTTCCTCATATAAATTATATTATATATTAATATATCTCATATCTAAGACACCACATTAACCATGACTGTTTTTTGCTCCTGTAATGAGTCTTTGTGGGATGAATTGTGGGATATTTCTCTTCCATTATGAATGTCTTTTACTTTCTACTTTACAGCAAACTTCAGACGGGCGACATGTATTTAATCAGAGCCAGGGCTGAAATTAACACTTGCTGGGGGCAAGCGGCCTAAACTCTGTGTTGCTGCGAATAAAATGTGCCACATAGTTGCCTGTTCTGCCAAGAGGAAAACAAATGTGAACATAAAATTATTTCAAAGTAAACTGCTTCGCGGAAGTGGAGCCTTCTTCAGTGCAGCTGGTGATAACCTCAAATGCAAACAAAAAATTGCGATCAATCAGCTGATGCACTCCCACAGCACATGGTTATTATTACATGTGTTCATAGTTTTACCTGTTAAGTCCACGAACAGAAAGAAGGATGAAGGAGGGCAGTGCATCATCATGTGAAGCAGCGTTTCTGCTGGTAATGTTTTATGGGGACCATCACAGCAATACAAAATGTCTAAAGCAAATACGCTTTGCAATCAGTCAGCTGATCCATTTCCTCAATATATACACAGTTATTATTAAACCTGTTAGTACATTTATCCATGAGGCCTGTGCTGCTCTCTTTGGAGTCCGGGCGAGAAGTGGAGATGACCCATGACCACATTATCAAAGTCTGTGAACACACTGCGTCATGAAGATTTAGAGATTCATACATGAGACATTGCCTTTATCACCTGATCTATCACTGAGCATTCAATCCACGCTGGTCTCCTCATGTCAATCAGCGGTCACTCTGTCTGTTAGAATCCAGTGTGTGATGGGAAAATGTCAAATTTCTACAAAGTAAAGTCACGAGAAAGTGAAGTGTGCAGCATCTTTCTCATAACCCAGCGCACCTCGGAGTCGCTCCTCCTGCAGCTGCCAACAGCCTGTCACAGCAGGGCCAATCCTAGACAGTTTGGGGCCCTGGGCGAGATTAGGATTTTGGGCCCCCAAACTGCTCCTGGCATCAGTTAAACCACCATTACATGTCAGTTGGATAAAAACACATTTATGATTCCCTTTTTAATACTTCCCAACTGAAATCTTATCAATGCACATTTTTGTAAGCTTAGCCTGTATGTTTTGCTTCCCCTGCTAGGAGTTTTAAAAAAGTGGGCATGCAAATTGAAGTACAATTGGAAATCAAACAAAATCACACTAGAAGAAGTAGTTTTGTAACTATTTCTAAAAAGCCTGTCTCTTTAATGCATTGTAATGCATTATGAACATACATAACACATACCCTAACCCTTGCTTAACCTTGCTATAGTAGCTAATCTGCTACCATTAACCACATTTACTGCCTTTCCCATGTGCAGTCCAGCCATATACTAGGTTTTCACCTAGTCTTGTTCGACTGAGCTTTATTTCCTGGTGTCACCATTGTTTCCTGTGTCTGAAAAACTTTACAAGAGCTCTAAGTATGGAATTAAGGATGCACAGGAATACACACACTTTGCTGCATGCATTTAAAAAAAATAAATATCAAGGTTTGCAGTTACGGCAAGTTTTCTGTGTGCATCAACCTTCAAAATGAGGCCCTAGTTGGCGACGGCTTAGTTTTCCTCAGGTGTGACTCATTATTGATCTACAGTGAGAGTCCTCTCAGCACTCACACTGAAACAAAGAGACTTCATGGTTCAGACTCACCTGCAGGGACCTGAGGGCGCAGAACAGGGCAGGAAAAGGAGCAGCTCTACGAGCATCCACCAGCACCGTCAGCCCCAACGCTCGCACCTCCTCCCTGTTCCACACAGCAAGTGATGTCACAGGAGAAACACTCTACAGTGACCTGAGTGAGAACAGTGAGGCAGCCGGGGGTTCATACCTGAGGGTGGAGGTGTAGTAAAGCAGTAGGCGGAGCAGCTCTGCACTGTCACAAGTAGGGTGCGACCACACAGTGTTTGTGGTGCAGACCGTCAGCAGCGCTCTACCGCTTCTGTCTCTGGTACCTGCAGAGAGGCAACAGGAAGTTCCTCATTTATATAATGCATTCACAGACATCAGGAAACTCAGGTGTCACCGCTGCTGCTGGAAATGTCTCAATACAGAGATTCTCTCATAATATAGTTGAGTTCTGTATTGTACTCCTCTTCCTGGTGACAGTAAAGATATCTGTTGATAATATCTGATGATATTACTGATCAATAATAACTATTTAGTGTGTCTGCTGTATAACAGATATCTGCAACCAAACTGTGAATGTGTGACTGAATGTGTGCTGTCCTCAGTGGTTCAGTCAAGGTCAGGAAATTTCATTTCATGTTACTTCAGCCTTTTGCCCCTCAAAAAATTTCATATCCTGCAGCCCCAGTGGCCCTTGTGTCCCACCCACACTTACCAAGTGTTATATTACCATCATTTTGCCATTTTCTCCACAAAGCTGGAGGCAAGAGGGAATATTTGAGAAGAGATGGCAGACTGAGCAACTAAGGTAAAGAAAGTAATGTTAGCGTAACACTGGTAAGTTCCCATGCCTTGTTAATTGCAACACTAACATTACAATCAGTCAGTTTTCTCCAGGCAGCAACCATGCTGAACAAGCAGCAGAGGAAGAAGCTTTAAAAAAAACGTTTTAACGATGCAGCTACAAACTGCAAAATTCTGGACGTGTATGAATATTTTCCAAGGCAGATATCACTCATTCACATCTTTCAGTGTCTAAACAGTAGTGGCAAAACCAAACTGTTGCCTTAGGTTGTATAATTTTATATATATGCTTACAGATCACACAAGATTCATCTGTTGTTAATCAGTTTATGTGTTTTGCATATTTCTCACTGGTAAAGAGTCAGACCTAGATGATTAAAAGTAAAATTTGCTGCATTAGAGACTGTTATTGCATGGAAAAAAATTTGTTCAGTTGTTCAAGTAGAATATGACTTTAACCATTAATTATAACAATAATTATTTTTTATCTAATTTTTTTTTTTTTTCTGAAAACATACATCCCTGTTTGTTGTACAAACTGCACACTGGTTATTACACCAATTATTGATCTTGGGAAATAAATGGTGTTTTATCCATTTATTTCACTGTTAATTATAGCATACAATATTTTTTAAAATAAATGAATCCTCATAATACCAGAGTTAAATTCATTATTTCCATGGACCTAAAATCACTATTTTACTTGCTGCCCTGGTATTTGGCCTTTGTGCCCACAAAAAAATTACAGCACTGAAGGCCAAGTGGCCTTGCCCCTAAAATGACAAATATCCAGGCCTGCCAGTGACTACTGTGGGGTCATGTGACCAATAATGAATGTGGCTTGAACCCAATCCCATTGAAGATTAAGCAAGATGTTGGTTGAAGTCAGTTTGAAAATGGTCATGACAACAGAACATGCTGAAACCTGTACCATGGTGTTGGTTTTGAGTTTAATCTGAGCCTGTTCTGGCTTTAGAGCCCATCTGGGTTTAGATGAGGCTGCATGAGGCTTGTGTTCTTCTCACCTGGCAGACAGACAGCTCCTGAGCTCAGCAGCACCCTGTAGAAGCTGGACTGGTGGGACCGGGAAGACTGGGTGAGCCGCAGTGGGACTGTAAGTGCAGCTGACTGATCCAGCTCAGGAGAAGCTGCTGGTAGTTCTGATTCTGCTGGACTGGCACTTGAATGGACTGAAGGTAGCTCATTGCTGAGGCCTGTGGACATGTGGCGTTTATTTAGTTAAACCAAACTAATTAAAATTTCTACAGAGTGAGAGGAACAACAAATGTCAAACCAATCAATATGCAGATGAACTGATTTTATAGATTTCTTGAAGGAAATGTAAATATAATCAATACAACAGTAACAGCTTGTGCTGAGCTTCACTGAACACAAAGTTTGAATAAAACATTTTTCATACAGACTGCAGGTCTCTGTTCAAAACAGCCAGAGGGAACAGACGTCCAGTTCTCTCATAATGATTATTGTTGAATTTTCCTCTAAATTTAACAGCAATCTGAATAAACCTACTGTGGGAAACATCAGTTAACACTCACAAGTGTATCAGACATTTCACAGTCGAAGCAGTGTAATATGCAGCTTTTGTGAAAAACAACACAATGTGAAAAAACCTCATTATCACCTCACACTGACTCCACAGCTCATCCTGACGGCAGAGCTCTCAGTCCATACACTAACTAGTCCCCTAACCACTTAACCAGCATCCTGCTCCTCAAATGCAGCGTAACTCACTCAGGTTGACAGAACTAGGCTAACAGAATCCTGACTGAGTTTGTTGTTGTATACTTCATCATGTATGTGTTCAGACAACTCTGCACTATAAACCGCATTTTATTATGTGAAATTACATTCAGTGAAAGATAAACCTAAGAAAGGCATTAATACCTAAAGATTACTTCTTGTTTGAGAGTAAATATTGTTGGTCTTGATTGGTTAACAAGATGCACTTCAGCAGGTTTAAGTTAGTTTGGATCCATTTTAAAAGCAGATTTTCAGAACCACCCAAATAAATAAATAAATAAATAAATAAATAAATAAATAAATAAATAAATAAATAAATAAATAAATAAATAAATAAATAAAAAATCTAGATTTGAGTTAAATTATTAACATTTTAATGTGTGTGTGTCCAAACAGGATTACGTTACAGTTGAAACTGATGAAAGTGTGTGTGTGTGTGTGTGTGTGTGTGTTTACTGAAAAGGTGGTTAAGGAGGAAGGTCAAAGAAAACAGGAGGAAGACTGATTTAGTCAACAAGAAGAGGAGGAGAAGGAGGTGATATGAGGAGAGAGAAAGTCGGATGGTTTGTGGAATAAAAGCAGGAAGGGAAAAGAGATTGAGGAGTAGAATCGGGTTTCTGTACCTTCAGTCTGGAGCGCTGTAGTTCTTCCTCCACCAACCTCCTCACAGCTGCCCCCCTCCTCTTCCTCCTGCTCCAACTTCTCCCTGTTCTCCTCTTGCTTTTCCTGTCCATTTTCAGGCTCTGGATTCATTGCTAGTAGGTTGGACTCTTCAGTCTCAACAGTGTGTGTTTGCAGTGTGTTGTTTTTAGAATAAGAGTCCTCAGAGCATGTCTGAAGTGTGTTTTCAAAATAAAATTCCTCAGTGTGTGTTTGTACTGTGTTTTCAGAATGAGTGTCCTCAGCAGGTTTTTGTTTTGTGTTTTCTGAATAAGAGTCCTCTAAGTGTGTTTGTTCTGCGTTTTCAGAATAAGAGTCTTCAGAGCATGCTTGTAGTGCGTTTTCAAAATAAAATCCCTCAGTGCATGTCTGTACTGTGTTTCCAGAATAAGAGTCCTCAGCGTGTGTTTGTTCCGTGTTTTCAGAATAAAAGTCTTCAGCGTGTGTGTTCATACATGAGTCAGCTTTGCCATCTCTGTGCGTTTGTTCACCTCCTCTCTCTTTCTCTTTGCTTCCCTCTCTCTCATCTTCTTTCATCACTTGCTCCTCCTGCCTTCTTTCTTGACTCTGCTGCACAATTATAACCTGGACCTGCTCTTCTACCTCCACCTCCTCTACTCCATCCTCCTCTAACACATAATCTTCCTTCTCCTCTAATTCTTCCTCTGTCCCTTTACTTCTATGCTCCTCCTCCCTTTTTCCTCCATCCTCAGCAGTGTGTGTGTGCAGCAGTAAATCTTGATTCATTCCACACTCTGTATCCTCTGGTTGTTCTTTCTTCTCTCCACCTTCTTCAACTGACACTACCATTTCACGTTTTCCTTTATGCCTCTCTCTCACCTCTCTCTCCTTTCTCTCTTCCTCTGTCTCAAGCTGTTTTCCTTGCTCCTCCTTTTCCACCTTTTCCTTGACCTTCTCCACCTTGTCCTCTACTTTCGGTTCTGTGCAGTTTGCAGGGTCAGTGTTTATCATCACACTCCTTCCTGAGTCAGTACCTTCTCTTTGCTCCTGAGGCATCCACGGCTCCACGTGATTACTGAAAGGTGCTATGACTTCAGGAACAGAGGAGGAGGAAGTGGGGAAGATAGGGGTGAGGATGACAGGTGTAGAGGAGTCCTGACTGAGGTTCTCTTCGATGAGGCTGGAGCAAAGCCCAGTTTGGGAACTGACTTCCACACAAGGCCAAGAGGAGTGAGAGGTACCGGAGGTGTGTATGTCACTGATTTTACAAGTGTGTGTTGTAGCAGGAGTGTTCTGAGGTGTGTGTGCAGAGGTGTGTGTGTTAGTGGTTTCTGAAGTGTGTGTCGTAGTACGAGTGTTCTGAGGTGTCCGTTCAGAGGTGTGTGAGTTAGTGGTTGTAGAAGTGTGTGTGGTAGCAGGAGTGTTCTGAGGTGTGTTTGTGGTGGTGTGTGTGCCGGTCCTGGCTCGATGTTGCAGGCTGATAGACTGGGTTAAGGAGCCTTTCTGTGGGGAGAAGCGAGGCAGCGGAAGCTCTGTCAACTCCACATACTCGCCTTCCGAGTCCTCGCTCTCGCTGCTTGCTGGTGATTGGTCAGTTTTTATAGAAGATGGCAGGAGCTTAGAATCCTGCCTTGAGTTGTTTGAATCTCGACAGGGATTTCGCAGTGTATTGATTAACACGTCCCCATCCCTAATTGACGACTCTTTGTCCTCCTTCAGAGAGTTCCTTGGCCGACTGATGAATTGTGGGTACACCAGGTCCTCCCAGGGAACCCTGAAGACATCTCCATGGGCAGAGAGGAGGCAGCGCTGCAGCCTGGACGCTCCTCGCTGCTCCCTCTCTCTGTTGACGGAGTCAAGCCAGGCCATGCTGAAGAGGGACCGCAGTGCTATCTCTGGCACCTCCTGCTGCTCCACATGATGGCTGCTGGCTGACAAGCTGCACAGGAGCAGGCGGGGGCAGGGAGTAACAGAGTTCCTGCAGGAGGCGTTGTGTGCTCGAGGAGGAGCAAGAGCAGCAGGAGGAGCAACCAGCAGGTAGAAATCTCCTGGACGGAGGATACGCTGGTCCAGAGGACAGAGCTGAACTACTACCTTCTCATGTACGCACAGAGGCCAGCCTTCATGACGAAACAACAAACCGCAATACTGCAGCTGAGGAAGAGAGCACAGGAAGAGGAGAGAACATGGAGACGAAGAGAGAGGAAGAGGCAGGAAGAGGACAATATATCCATTAGTAAAAGTCATCATATAATAATACATGTATGTTCAACAGTTGGTCTGAGGTGCTTTCACTACCAAACATCATTTCTGACCTACAAAAAAAAGTGAAATACAAAAGTTCTTTCTGTGAACTAGATGTTGCCCAACCTTACAACAAAACCTTAAAACTGAAATTAAAACAATGTCCGTGTTACAGTGAAGTCAATATTTTTCAAAACAAGCAAGCGATCTGTGACGGGCGAGTTCAGTCTCATCGACCTGCAGTGGTCACAGTTCAACTGTTAAAAAATCTGATGCCTTTCATCACCAGCATCAAAAAAAGTGCATTACATGACAATTTAAGTCAATAATTACATCAACAGACCAAACACTCAGTTTTCAGTTTTTCCTCCTGACTTTTTGCTAACAACTTGGCAAGGAAACACCCAGCAGCAGCCAGGTAATTGACAAACCCAGGAAGTCACCTTAACCAAACATGACACATCGGTCCACTGCAAATGTTGTTCAACAGGCAGGAACAGACATGACCAGAGAGGGTGAGGATCAATTCATCACAGGTGTGACGCCTGTCCAGAGATTATCTCCTAAATCAAAGCTTCTTGTTTGTTCTTGTGCCTCCCTTTTCTACATGTGACTGCTGAAGCGTGACTCCAAAACAAAAACAGAACACATAGAGAATAAAGGACAGACACAGAAGTTCCTGTGATCATCGCAGTCAAATGTGGAATCTATCGACAGTGACTGCTCAGTGATTCACAGTGAGAAAAATCAAGCAACATGTTGTCCCAAACAAACTGCAGTCTATAGCAAAAGTCTTCCTCCCTAGACACAGTGCTGTTGGTTTTCTCTTGTAACGGATGCATCAGATGGAAGCCAGTGAAGACTAGACGTTGGTTTTGACAGACATAACGGTTATCCCTACAGTCTGGATGGTAGTTACTATTACTATTACTATAGACATTACAGAGAGGAGGGCAGCCTCTACAGACTGGAATTTTGAATTGATTTTGCCATCAATTTTACTGCTGCTGTTCAGCGCAATTTATCCCTGGTCGGACTAATAAAGGTTGATCTTTTTTATCATGCAAGAGGAGGGAACTAACCTTAGCGCTCTTAATGTAAATACCCTAAGTTACGTTTACTACATTAGGGCTCTAATAAAGTTACATCATCACGCCGTTAATTTTGTCAGTACTTTGAGAAATAAATGTGTAGGAAGATTAGGATACTGATGTGTGTCGTTTTCTCGAAAAATGTTTGTGGCTGTGTGTGCGTGAGAGGGGGGGAGATGAAACAGAAAGCAAACTTGTGTGACAGTGCTGAGTAAGAGCTTAACAACTACGAGAGGCTCATCTTTCAACTAACGTTAGAGTGACTTTTATACTTACTGAATGCTTTTCTAACCGTTTTGACCATAAAAATGGTTCATGAAAACTTCTGTCGCCACTGTTTTTACATACTCACTATCTGAGTGCAGCTTCCGCAGGTATGAGACTGCCAGAGGCAGGGTGAAAGGAGGGGAGGGGCAGTTTTTTCCCCTTTTCGAATGCAAATTAAATTTAAAAACCACTAATGAATATATTATAATCAGGAATGTTTTAATGTTGAGAAATGTTACAGGGACTACTTGAACCATAATACTGGTTTCATTTTATGCATCAAAAGGTTTGAATAACTACAATAATTATGAAGTACTTTAGATGAGATTTTAGAATACTGAGATATATATCATCTATCAAGATATAGCCTAAAAATACCAAGGTATTATTTTTAGGCCATATTGCCTAGCCCTACCTCCAGCCATACAAAACAGCCAGTAGGCTACACAGTGAGCACCTCTCTCTGTGTAGGAACTATATCAGAGCAATAACCAGTGCAACAGAGTGATCTTAAAATTGAAGCCAGTGTGTTTCAACCTGTCAAAAGTAGCATAAGCTAATGAAAGTGCATATACACTGTAGCCTACAGCTAATTAGGTTACAGTAACTTAACTGTGATACATCCATGAATGTATCACAGTAGGTTAGTAGCTGAAGCAAAAGAACATTTGCTTTGAGTCAAAACTGTTTCACATTGGCATGTTTTAGTTCAACTTTGGTATAATAGAGACTGGCATATGGAGTCAGGTGAATAAACATTTGTGGCTATACTTAGACTGTTGTAGCAAGTGTTTCAACTGAATGTGAAATGTAGAACTAAGGGCACAGTTAGCCTACACAGTTAGTGGTTCACGTGGACACGGTGGCCTGGGACGGAGTCAAATTCCCCACCTGAATTACTATCCTAGTTCGCCCTGCTTGAGAGTGAAAGTTTCTGAAGACAGGACATTAGAAACCACAGTTAGACTGATCCAGGCATACTCACACAGGCATCTTGCTGAAGGTTCACCAAGAACTGCTTTGCAGGCAGCAAGAAGTGGATTAGGTAGCGAAGACCATCTCCTCTGTAGCAGCTCTCAACCACATTGAGGACCTGACAGAGGACAGTTGGGGATGTGGCCTGGAAAGGAGGGTAGAGGGCTGACAGAGCCGTCTGGATGCAGCGGTCCAAAGATTCAGAGTCCTGAGAAGAGACGGCAAAGAAAGACGATGGTCAGGCCTTTACAGTTTGTAGTTTCACTGTGTTCTTAACTTAGTTCAGTTTGAAAATGTTGAGGCTTTTCATGATATACTTTAATTTTGGCACTGTGATTTATTTTACACTTGATATCCATACCAAAGGGCTAACTCCAAAACAGAGCTACTTCATTTTTCACAGTAATCTTAAAAAAACACAGGGTTAAGATCACAAGAGAGACTTTCATTTTTTAAAGCAACATGCTGTTGTTGTCTGTTCATTGAACAGATAAGATGAAATAACTTACAATATGAACATTTCAATGGGCAATATGTCCTCTGGCACAATACAAACAAAACATGTAGTTTGATGACTTGGTGAAGTCATGTGGGATCAAAGGATTTGTTTATTTCAGGCCAAAATGTTCACAGAGGAGGTAAAATATTCAAATTTTATTCACGTCACATTTAGTTACATTCACTCTCTGACTGGTGTTACCCCGAAACACCAGATGGCAAAAGCAAACATACTGTTGGTTTGAGAGCTTGTAGTCAGTTTTAAGTCACGTGATGTCAACCCTCAATCCTGGCTCTTATTGTCCTCAAACCCAAGTAACTGTCCAACATTCAGGTGTGAGAGAAACTTATCTGCCTGCAGACTTTCTGTAACTTTGCGTTTAAGTTAGCCACGGCTAAAGAGTAAAAGCTGAACGAAAACAGCAAAAGTTAACAAGGGTACGCTTGAGAAAATGTGTGTTTGCAGGACACACAGCTTCTGTATATACGTAACGCCTATGCATCCTATTCCAAACACACAGGGCACTCAGAGCCACTTCCACAGTTCAAACATGTCTGTTTCTTCTGACTACAGATGGTGTCGGAGCTGGAGTAGCTACGAGAGGAGGTTTAAAGCAGAGACATAAATGAAACAGTCCCATAACACAGATCATCTCCCAGACTCACCTGTACCATCAATCATTCACACCAAGCATCCCGCTGTCCCCTGCTATAATTAGTTTACATATGTAAGTATATGTACATGACTGCTCACAGTCAGCTGCTCTAATATGCAGCCAACACGCCTCTTATCAGCACGTGTTTGTTCTCTTTGCGCAATCAAACACAGGTTCAACAGTTCAGGCTAGCCGCCAAGGGCGCGGCTGGCGGGCCCTAAAGGTGTGGCCGGGTGGCCCCGTCTGCCGCAGGGACAACGGGAGCAGGGATGTAACTGGATCCACTGGTCTGAAGGAAGCAGAAACCAGTCAGGTAAAAATATCAGCCGGCACACTTCGTCTGGCTCCAGCCTGCTCACTCTGACCGTCTGAGTTTGAGTGTGTGATGACAAACATATAAACTCTAACTTCAGCAGTTCCGACACTTCATGTGCAGCCATCTATGCCTTTTTTTCCTTGCTCTCTTTTTCTGTAGAAACATGAAAACAAGTCCAGCCTCCCTCTCATCGTCATCTTTAAGATGATAAAACCTCCTAATTTAAACTGCACTGACTGACACAAGCTGTAGCTCCACTCATTTCAAATTTACAGTCCAAGTGTTTTTACTTCATCCTCCCTCTGGAAATCTGTCAGAGCAAATTCAGGGTTAAATCTCCTGCATGGATCTAAGTGCTTTTACACCAAAAGCGTAACATGAATTCACACACATTTGGAGCATATGACAGCTTTGATAAACTTCTTGTCAGTTTGAGTGAAACTGCGTCTTTGTTTCACTTTATGAACTTGAATGTTACAATTCATTATCATCATCAAGAGCAACAACAAGTTCTGCAACAACAACCTGAGCTGATCCTGTAATGATCTGCAGTCTGTGGAAACCCTGAGGTTATAACTGTGCGAATATGTGTGAGATCTCTGACACCCATTAATATTACTTTATGTACGGTAAATACATTACATAGATGATATGAAACAATCTCATCCATTGAACAGCAACCCACTTACTCATGCACAATTTGTTTTTAACAAGCATTTGTTACAAATACTGCAGGCTAATTAAGTTGATCTACTTAAGATTTATAAGAATTAAACAGGAAAATTAAAAAGGACATTAAAAAACAGCCAGGTTTATTTTGACCTTTTGGCAACTTACTTTGCATCAAATTTATTAAGCTATAGCTGCTCTGATCTGCTGCTACTGACGTTTTGTTTGTCATTTCAACCAACAAAAGTGACAGTCAGAGTTCAGTCGAAGAGAGAAGCCTGTTATTTGTTCAACATCCATCGCTGATAGCAGAGAGCGAGCATCTCTGAAGTAAACCAGCTGACTGCAGGATGAACTGCTAACTAGCTGGTGAGCTACCGACACAAATCATGCCAATCAGAGAGAAGCTTTGTAAGTTTGTTGTCTTTTGAAGGAAATGAGCTGGCAGCTTCCTTTCATTTCAACCTGCTCACCCAGCAGCACAGCCAGCACTCTTCTTCAGTCTGTGTTGAGGTGAAAATTCTAGATGTGACTCAGCTGGGCAGGATTCACACACAACAACTGGCAGCCAAATGTAGTGCTGAGGCCAATATTAGCCACAGGATATCAGATGACACTGGGCTGGGGCTGGGGTGTGTGGGGGGATTTTTGTACAGCTGAAAGGCATGAGGACCAATATCACAGATCATGAGTTCAAACTGTTGACGCAAGCAAAGCTAGATCTTCTTTTGGCTCAGAGTGAATTTCACACAGTGTGGCATCATCTCAGAAAGTGTCACACAGTCTGCAGCCACTAAGTGATCATCATCACCTTTTAAAGCTGGCAACTACTACAAAAACAGAAGCTACAGACAGTTTCATCAGATGTGATTTGGCCTGGTTGGCTAAAACCAGCAGCACGCTTCTCCAGACCAGAGCAGAGCTTTCACTGAACGCAGGGTTGTTGGTTTGATCACTGGCACAAGTGCAAGAGTCCAAGAGTCAAAACACTGTCTGAACCCCAAACTGCTCTCGGGGGTCAGAGCAACAGATTGCTATGAGAGTGTGTGTGTGTGTGTGTAAATGCAGTCATTGAAATGTGAAACCCAGCTCTGTGATGGAACAAAAGTATGAGAAATAAGGTCAACTACAACATACACAAATTGTTGATCCAACTGTAGGAATTGTAGAGTATAGAAATGTGAGGATTATGGTATTAAGATGACGGCTTTGCATGGTTTTGAGAGGGTGAGGGAGGGTGAGGAGGGTTGAGGGGGAGGCACATCAAAGCAGGTTGAGTGAGGTTCCCATGGGAGAATGTAAGAGGCCACCCACCCTGAGGCCCTGCTGAATAATAACTTCATTATCTTAAACAGACCAAACTCCTGTGACAAAACACACGTTTCAATTTTACTTTGATTCAGCTTCACAGCATGTCATGGAGCTCAAGTTTTTATTGGAGGAACAAATGCCAAAAATGCTTCATTTCCTAGGTCACTGACAAAACAAACAGTCGACTGTAAGATGGCCAAAGGCCAGAGGTCACACCAATGGATTACAGTTCTTTCTCTGCTGTCAGTGAATAACTACTCTCATTAAAGTTACAACTGTGTGTAACTAGCATAATTCAAGTGCTGTGCATCTTATCTGTGCCAGCTGACTGACAGTGACAAGTTATTGAAACCAAGATTTAACAAAAACCTTGTGCTTCTGGTGGAGCGACCTGTTACCAAAGAAACATACATGGGAGAATCAATTAATGTTCAATAAAACACATTGGCACAAGCAAGTTAAGTCAACATTATTATTCTGTATTACTGAATGTAAATTACTTTGGTATTATGGACCACGAGAGACTAGACAAATAGTATCCAATCCAATCTCACACAGAAGCAATGAGACATCATGGAGGTGATGCTGAGCTCAGACTGAACTCGATGAAGATGATGTTACTTAAGCTGAAGTCTGTGCTATGTTTTCTGACACGTCCGCTGACTGAAGGACAGACTTTGTCCTTTTGATGGTGGTTCCTGAAGCATCAGTGCTGTTGCCATAGTTATCTCCATTTTATTTATGTTTATGACATGGGAGGCCTGAAAATTTTTCTAGGTTTGATGAATAAAATCCTGATCATGTTTGTCACAGACCAGGTGGTGACTGACAGTCTGTGATGGACATGAAGTTGTTGAATCATCAAAGCTACAGATGAACAGCTAAGTTGAAAATATCAAAATTTGTGATAAAAAGTCAAAACTAGAAGAACTCTGCGGACATAAAAATGATGAAGAGAAGTGAACTACAACTCCCTGGATGCATTTCACAGCTAAACAGCCAAACACACAGCTTCACACTGTCATTAAAGCTAAAGAACAGATTCTGGTGAAAGCTAGTAAAACTTTGTGTTCTCTGTAGGGCTGGACGATTATGGCAAAAATAAAAATCCTGATTATTTTGACTGATACTGTAGTCCCAATTTTTCAACACAATTACTTATTGACCCTAAGAACGTCATGCATTTTTGAGCATTGACAATCATGTTTTTTTTTAAAAGCTGCTGTCTTTACTGTTAGGCCTAAATATAACTGAACTAAAAGACAAAGAAATAAATCATAAATTTATTGAAACAAAAACAAATAATGTTAAAAAAAATGAAATTATATTACCAATTTTCTGTGAATATTCTCATTCATCCAGGTCATTGTTCTCTCTGGGCAAACTGAATCATAGGCAACTGGACTTGTATTTGTATTTGTATATATGTATATATTACCAATTAAGTTGCAGTGCACTGCCACAACCTACTAGAGACGAAAAACATCTGGTATATTCATTATATGCGTAATCTATATTCAGCATTTTAGGGCATTTTATATGTCCTTAGTGAGGAAAGAAAATGATGACATCTGTAATACCCTTGAGCCTTTGACAGTCAGACTGATAAATAAAGTCGATCTCTGCTCAACTTCAAATCAATGGCCGTGGTCGCTCAAGTTGCTGCCACTGAGCTGCTCCCTGCAGCTGAGGCGCCAGATGCCGTTCGTTGCGAGCATACACTGAAAATGATTGGCAGCCGGCTGCCTTTGACACTCATGAAGCTTTTGATGTATGCCCACAGTTACGCGCTGTAGAGTGTGTCCTTGATTAAAGTGGAAGGAGAAAACCAAAGTGTTTTCACCACATTTGTTTTATCTACTACACTAACAAAGTCTCCAAGCTACCGAAGAGTTGATGTGTTGTGACCGAGCAGAGCGCATTTGCTGGGAAAGGGGTGCGCTTGTTTTACAACACACGACAGAACGCCAGTAACTGGTAGACTCGTCATGCAGCACATAATCGTTTCTCTCGATTATTTTGTTTTTACAACTGTGGGAAGCCAAAATTTTAATTGAAATTTGAATAACTGTCCAGCTCTAGTTCTCTGGTCCACTTTGAAAATAATAGAGCACACTAAAACTGGCGTATGTTATTATGCGAGCTGCACAAGTCCAGCAGAGAAAAGGTTCTTGTTTAATAATCCAGATGGAGCCTTTAAGATAAACTAATCTAATCTCTCAGGTTCTGCTGGTTTTAATGAATAGTCAGTGGCAGCCTCTCTCTCCCTAGAGGGCCATGATTCATCCAGCCAACTGTTCAGCTGACTGCTGATGGAAAAACCAGTTCCTGTTGGGTGTGGAGGATGAGGGCGGGCTCACGGTTTTGGACTGAACCTACAAATAAACATCATGTGCCAATTTTCTGTGTTGATTTCAGCAGCATCTGAATTACTGATATAAACATGAGACACTGATATGTAGCTAATATTTGATTAAACTTCTGGTCACTACCATTAATGTTCTTAAACAACCAGACCATAAGAGGGGTCATGGCCTTTTTAGTAACCAATCATGGTGACATTGCATCAGGGGGAGGAGCTCTAAATGCAGAGACCCACAGGAGACGTGACCTTTGACTCCCCCCATAAGTGAACACAGTGATGGAACAAGCCAGCTGTCCTACAGTTAAAAACTAGAAAGGCTTAAGAAGGAACAGTAAAGTGGTTTTATGGTTCCTCCTTGAGTCTCTGTGCCAACAGACTGCAGGATTGCCTCAAAAATACAGCCTGAAACGACTGAGTGGCTGTTTCACTGCACTGATATTATCAGATGACCTCGGGTGAAATACAGCTGAAGGAATTTTGACTTCAGAGATTACACAGAGGATTAAGAACACAGAGGACCTCTGTTTTCTTAATTATCATGTATCGGACGAGGTCCACAGGTAATATGAGTCTCGTGTGAGACGTTTTGTCTAAGGAAGTTCCTCTGGTGTTATTTTACATCTATCTAATTCTTACTTTACTTTCTCTTATAATGAATTAGCTTAGTTCTCATTCAGATGAGACTTATTTTCACAACTATAACTGTCAGCTGTTACGTGCTGCAGCTTGTTTAAAGACAGAGAGATTTTCTCCCCACAGGGATCAAAGTTACATCCCCCTGATCTTATCTTACTCGATGAATGAGGAGTAGGAAAAGCTAAATAGCTACAGGATGAAGTCCCTACATTAAAGCAACTGCAGTGTGAGGAAGTGATGGGAGCTCTCAGGGGAAAGATGAGGTGTTAGACATCGTACCAGGCTGTGACGTTTCCACAGACATCAGTTAGAAAAAAGAACCGGGAATGTTACAGATACTAACAATGTCAGAACAGACAGCAACCGGTCTGGAGACAAAGCTACTACATTTTATAGATACATGTAGGAGCACCGGTGCAAATATGCTCCTGTTTCTTCTACTATCAATACTACATGTATCTGGACATATCTGCATTATCAACCAAGGGTGGAGAGCAGTGTAGAGGCAAGCAGAGAGAGTGTGAAGCAGCAGCACTTTGTTCACTTCACATCCTGTGTTTCAGGTTTGTGTCCTGTAGCATCATGAGAACATTGATGTTCTCTGGACAAACACCTGCTG
>JAQLOL010000001.1:34223016-34234108 GCA_029783665.1 Naso thynnoides
ATATTGGTTATAGGCCATATCTTGCAGCCCTAACTGGGAGTCTCTTGAATGCTTAGGTCTAAAGAAAATACACAAGAGCTGTTGTTCTGAAACATTGTGTCCATCCATAGATGTCCTGGTAAGCGAGAAGAATTTTAACAGCATTTTTTTTGGTAAAGAAATCACATTTTAAAGGATATCGTCAGATTATCATTTTCGGAATTTTTTTTTTTTTTTTTTTTTGCCCATATCGCCCACCCCTACTAACAAGCCAACCATGGAGCATGGTAGGCCACCATCACAGCCACACGTGACCTCACCTCACATTGAAGATGGAAATAATGGCAATTACCCTGATACTGAACAGGTACGTAAATCCCATAGACACACATACACACGTATATAACCATGCCTAAATCTAATGATACTTTCTGAGCACTTTGGCTTTCAGCCAAATGACGGCTCCACTTTGCCAATGTGCATCATGTTTACAGTCAAATAGCTATGCATGAGTAGGAAGACAACAATAACAACAGTGGCAGCCTACAGAGCTGTGTTTGTGCTGCTGACTCTGCTGAGTTTATTAAAGCTCCTCCAGCAAAATGTAAATTTTGTTGTGCCACTAAACTCTGAGTTAGTTAAAATAAGACTGCTATCTTATAATCTTAAAGTGTGGTGTTTCTGTAGAACGTTAGCAACTTAGCCCCATTTTAGCAGCACAGAGTCGGAAGAAAACAGTCACATAAGGTTCACTCTCGTCTTGCCTGTTTGTAACATAACCTTGCTCCTCTTCTTGGCAATTTACTTTGGTTTCTTTCTGGGAGCTTCTGTTTGTGATGATGATAAAGGAGGTGCAATAATACCAAATACCGTGCCACTGAGCGACCCTGAGTCACCGTGGTAGGGCTTCCTTCACCGCGACAGCCCTATGCATACATACTGCATGCGGTGGGAAATCAAATGCAGCTTGGCGTGCTGCATTTAATGTGCTGCATACAGTGTAAAATGGCTGTCACATGTTGCTTGGAGGGTTGTTTACAAAAAGAAAAAATACAGGCCGACGCAGACTTGCTCATTAAAGTTCAGATCAATGTATGTACGCTTTTTCTCCAATGTTTGTTAAAATTTTCTTTACATCTATAATGCAATCAATTACTTAAATGCTCTGACATAAAAAGGAAAAAAGTTGGGTGTTTTCTTCAATTTGAGTGAGACATGAGGTTGGTTTCTACAACCTGTTTTGTTTCTGTATTTGAAACATGTTTCTTTATGTCACATATGTGCGGTCAAATCACTGTTTCTTATTTTACCTGCATTTAATTTTTTTTTCAGCATTTGTACTAAATGTGGCAAGTGTTGTTCATGTGGCAAGGATCTTTTCTTCATTTGCACGTGTTTTAAGTTGCTGCAAGCTCCCTAAGCCATCATATGTCACAGCTTTATTGCTGCCGGATGACGTTTATTTTCATTTGATACATTGTTACCGTCCAAAGCAAAAGAAATTTCATCTTTTACCTTGGCAGTGTATGTTCTTGGTAGAAATCATTCATCAAGTTCTCTTATGTAACAGCACTGTACACACATGTAAACAAACAAATGGGAGCTATCCCAGCAGTGTCTCAAATCTTTTGTATGAGCACTGACGACATCCAGCAAGCAGTCACATGCAGTAAGTCTCAGCCTCCTACTGACTAAATGGAGAGTGGTGATTATCAAGCACAGCCTGCCTTGGTGGGCCAGTTTGTGTCTTGTTCTGGATAATTACTGGTGCTGTGTGAGCTGAGGGGGACTGAGGCATCGATGGGATGACAACACATCTATAAACACCACGTCTCTCTGCTCTGATGGAAAATTACTGCTGTGTGCTCAGAGCGACCAGCAGGCAGGCAGAGATCTCTCAGCGACGACACAGCTCATCAGAGAAGAATGTGAGCAGGTTTTCCACCTCGCAGAACAATTTACAGGCAGCCAATGAGAGGGAGACCTGGCCTGGAGCTAAGCCCTTACAGAATAGCTTCATTCTAGGCTGGCTGGTCCGGGGCATGTGCTTCTGTTTCCAAAGAAAGACCTCAACACTGGGCTGCCACATTCCCGCATTCTGTTTCTACAGGATTGATTATAGATATGTAATTATCAAAATGTAAAAAAAAGTACGAGTGACAGCATCCTCCTTTTGATGCTCAAAGTGGGAAAAAAACAACAACAACAAAAAAAAACAGAGCAGTGTCGATCATACGGTGACCATTGTCAAGGCGCTGTCATCCAGATAAGCACGTGTGGTTATCTATTCTCTCAGCGCACAAGCCCCTAAACCCAGTACTCCCAAGTACACCACAAGCCCTTTTCTGCCCCCCAAAAATGCCAGGTATACACGGGCACTGTGACTTCCTGTGGCACTCTGTTACCCATATCTCAAGATGCGCAGACATTCAGGCTAGGTGATGCAGCTAAAAAGTATTTTGAAATAAAATATTTCATATCAGTCAATATCGATAGTTTCAATTTTTAATGACCAGTCTTTAATAATAAAAATTTTAAAATAATAATAATATTAATAATAATAAAATAATGGGAATAAGTTTGCATTTAAGCACTTTATTTTGAAATACCATATTTTTTAAGGCACACGGGTATTACTTGTAATGCTAGCAGTATCGACAAGGTTGCAAAGTAACATGTGGCTCATCTATCAAACTAAATACTTTATCAGGGGCAGACTGCCAGTGGAGTGGGGCCCAGTGTGTAAGATGCTTGAGCAAGTTAATGAGCGATGCAGCTCTGCCACTCACGCTGAAAATAATAATAATTATAAGCAATGATTACATTCAAAAATTATGCAAGTGCAAAAACTGTTAGAGAGCGACATGCAGCATTTCACATCCACATTTTTCAGGTACCAAGCCACCCATCTATCTCTGCGTGTTCCTCGGTATGGGCATGAAGCGCTCATCCAATGAGAGAAAAAAACGCTGCAACGTTTCATGGCTAGGCACTCCACGTACAGTGTAAATAGCAGTGATTACACACAGCATGTGCTGGCACAATGCTGGATGATGGACTGACAGTGGCTGGCTAGAAAATTTTAACATACCGTCTAACTCTACTGCACATCTTCTTTCTCTGCACTGGTTTTCTTGTTTGTGTTGTTGCTGTTTCACGTGTGAGGTGCTGTGAAAGCAAACCCCTATCAAACGTTCTATAGGCCTTTTTTTTTTTTT
Organism: Naso thynnoides; assembly: GCA_029783665.1. Lineage (NCBI taxonomy): Eukaryota > Metazoa > Chordata > Actinopteri > Acanthuriformes > Acanthuridae > Naso > Naso thynnoides. Next base: position 34,226,214 of record JAQLOL010000001.1, read on the forward strand.
TAAACTGTACTGATGACATGTCTATCATCGATATATATTGCTATCATTTTCGCCAGCCATAGCAGACATACAGTGATTACCTAACCTGCTGTCTCCACCCTCGCTTTGCTGTTTTAGTCACCACATAACTCACTGACACAGAATACTTCTTGCTATGACTTTAATACAAATTCAACTCGTGCTTTATCCGGTAAATGCTTTAATGTGAAGCTGCAGCAGTAGAACATGTTCAGTTTGCATTAGCAGCAAAGTGGACTGAGGCCTACTGCCCTATTTGGCTCCACAGTGAATGTGAAAGTCCAAAACCATGTCTATTCCTAAAGGACTGACGTGTCAGATAGCCGCCCACCTACGAGTCTGGATCTGGCCGAGGTTTCTGCCTGTTCAAGGAATTTTTTCCTTGCCACTGTCAAGAGGCATGCTGGGATGTGCAGCTGAGTGTTGTGACAAAATCACAGTGATCTTTGAAGGGTGCATTTTAGTGGAGAGGCCCAAATTTAAGAGCTTATACCCACATTACAGCAGAAAGCAGACAGGACATAGCAGGAGGACAGTGTGAGAGTTTTGAAAGGGAAAAGCTCAGAGTTAAACAGCTGAATCAGAGTCTGAGCGGGTGTGTCAACATCATTACACAGCCTGTTTCCTCAGTCTGCTGTTAATTGTTGTCCTGCTGTCTGACAAAACTAACAATTAGCCTAGCTGTGATTTACACCCACCAGGCCAGGTGAGGCTACTGGCTACACCAACCATTACATTCATTTACCTGCTATGTAGATACAAAGACAGACAACCACAGCGACCTGGCTGACCTGCAGCACACAAACAGCGTCTCTTACCATGACACTGAGGGGAGAGTCTTTGTTCCTCTGGTCTGACAAGATGATTCAAGTCAGGGCCTGCTGCTCCAAGAAAAGCCAAGTCAAAATCCCAATCCTGAAGGTGGAAAGTAACACAGAGCTTTCAGACAGACATACGGTCAGCATGCTGCTCCCTCCAATTACAATTATCACTTGTACCTGTTTCAGTCTCACTTTTTCAAACTCTGCTACATTCCAAAGCAGTCCAACTATGCTTTATATGACACATCATGAATATGTCTCATCCCTGTAAGGTGAACAACTCACTTCTTAAATGCTCAGCTAGCTGACTAGTCCACCCTCTTGACACTCACTCTTTGTGGTAATGAGAATAATGGAGAGAGGACGAGGCCGTAGAGCTGCTGGAGATTGTTTAATCCCTATTAAAAGTATTATGGAGGTCAGTGGGAAACACTCAGCAGCTCTTTCACAGCATAATTTGACTAATAGCATTTTTTCTTCGTTTTAATTCATTTTTATAAATTAGCTAATATTGTCATTGTCAGTTCTTTAGACCCAAATGATTGCTTAATGGAAATACAATATTGTGACAGCCCTAATCATCATCGCCATTGCCTGCCACAAAAACTGCTTGTTCAACACTGAACCAAAGAGCTCCTCACAGTAAAACACACATGCCCAGCATCAGCGTGTTATCAGTCTGTCCCTGATTCATTACTGATCCGCTCCTACAGTATGTGTACAGTTCAGGACGTGCTGTTACAGAACTGGCAGAGTTACACAACTCGGGTAGCTGCAGGGAAAATTGTGGAATAACAAACCAAAATCACAGTTTTACTGGAGGAGCTAAAAGTCACACCCTCAGGCCTTAATACCTGGTGTATTAGGAAGGAAGGGTGGGGTACACAAGAAACACCACCAGGAGGGAGGAAGTCATATGAATGTTGCAATACTCTATCATAGTAATAGTTATGTTAAATAAAACTCAATACTGCAGAGAAATTGTCACTTGAAGAGTGAAGGGCTCATGTGGCTGACGATAAAGATGGCAAGGACAGAAACTCTGTTTATATTCGAACCACACCTTTTAAACTAATTACACAATAGCCAAAGTATGCAGCTGTGTCATCTGCTGTGATCTACCGATTAAGCCACATGTTGCATCACAAAGTCAACGCATCTCCACCGCCTTAGAGCGGCTGGTCCTCCTTACATATTTAAAGACTTTCAGGTCAACAGTTGTGCGGTTAAACCGGCGATGGATTTTACACTAAGCATCATTTATTAGCTGTACAATCATTCTGCAATGAGCCAACGTTCACCACCACTCTCATGGCAACATGACTAACCTAATCATTATTTAAGCTAAAAAGACTAACGTTATATACAATGTTTTACTTGTAATCACTTTTGGTCAAATTGTGGTTATATAGCTAATGTAGAGCATAATACTGCCTCTGCGAACAGCTCAGTGAACTAACGTTTGGGTTATAACTAGCTAACGATAACGTTGAACCGCCAAAACCTCTTGGCTCGCAGCTAATTACGGACAACTCAGCCCGAGAGGATTTACCTGCAAGATAGCTATCTTAGCCTGACATTACTTTACTAACTTTACCCGAGGCGGCATGAATTCTTACGTTGCTGCCATTAGCTAACGTTACACTTACGTTGAATGACGATGCTAACACGCTAATTAGCGCCGCAAACCATGACATGTCAATAAGCAAGTGAATTAAAATTTTCTGGCTAATGGCACTAAGTCACCTGAACATGCTTAGTAACTAAAATATTGGCTAGCTAAGCCCCCACAAAGCAACATTAACGGTATGTAACGTTACCCAATGTTAGCGTATCATCACGTCAGTAAGCTAACATTAGCGTTCGTGTAACGAGGTCAACGTCAGTTTCGCAGACGAAGGAGCCAAACGTACAGCATGCAGGCAGTTTTTCCAAACTAAAACTACTAAAAACTATTTCCACCTATTTTACTCACCAACTTCATCCAGCTGGAACACAGCATCCCCCGGTGAAATGAACATTTTTCTGAATCCGTTAAGCCCGTTCCAACGGGCCGTTCAATAAACTGACCACAAGTAACTTGTTAAACATTACGTAAATTGTGTGATGAATAACTAAACTTTAAACATATCCCTCGTTTTTATAATTAGTCTATATTCATCCCATAGCATATTATTTAAGCATTTTTAATTACTACAAGGTCTATCAAAATATATTAAAGTTATCATAATTAAATATATTATAGACTAGTAAATCATAGCTTTCTGTTTTTGAGAGTATTGAGAATGAATGAAGGCTATCACTTGAACTTATTGTGAAAGCAATAGAGCAAGGTTTACTAGGCCTACCTGTGAATTTACATTTATGGATATGGAATTTGGCCACTATAATAATAAAATTAATTATGTACGATTTTTGAGGCTTTTTCTTATGTAGGCCCTCCTTAATTTCCAGGAGATCAAACAAGACATTCCTCTAAAACAAGAAAAACCCTTCATCAGTATTAACAGAATTAATATCACATAGCCTATTTTATGCCAATGTCTGCGCAATGGGGCAATACTATGCCAAAAATAAATGTAATTTCAACATTTTCATGCTTCCTACAAAAGACAGCATGTGACTTTTGGACGCCATATTTGTTTAGTTCATTAAACCTTGGAAATGAGTATCAAAGCCTCTATTTTGTGCAGTTGACTGATTTTATTTCTTTCTTTTTTTCTTAGGTGATTAAACAGTGGGATGGAAAAAAAAGAAAAAGGAAAGGAAAGGTACTTTATTGGTCACATATACAGCATAAGTGAAATGTGTTCTTTGCTTTTAACCCATCCCTGAGGGGCAGGGGCAGCCACAGCACAGCGCCTTGGGACAAACTATACTGAGCCAGTGCCTTGGTCAAGAGCACTGACTGGAGAGAGATCTATGTACATGTTTTGATGATGGGGAAAACCGGAGCACCTGTACCATGCAAACATTGGGAAAATATGCAAACTCCGCATAGAAAGCTCCCAGCCAGGAATCAAACCCAGGACCTTCTTACTATGAGGCAACTGTGCTAGCCACTAATCCACCATGCCACTGCTTGCTGTCTTGATATAAATGTAGTCATATAAATCCTGTCCAAAGACTGCCTATATGTCAATGTGACTAAGACGATATGTAAAAGTGTCAAATATAAACCACACTTAAACAGTTTGTCGGTGCTCTGATAATGGAAACAATGCTTTAAAGACATATTGTTAACATTTCTATATCGATAAATATGTTTTTAAAAATTTTACATCCATAGAGTTTTTAGGAAAAAAAGATAAGTTTTGCTTTTCCCCAAAAAAGGTTATTGTGATTGTGAATTAGCCTAATTATTTTTCAAATTTGTCATGTCCAAAATGATTGTATGATGGCGATGGTATCATGTGGTATCTCTGTGTCTTCAGTGATCAAGACGCTCCATGGTTATGGTTTGAAATTGTCTATAAGACCTTTAAATGATCTCAAGACGTATCTATCTTTGACATTTCTCCTCTGGCACTTTCGCTGATTAGCTGGCACATATATGACTGATAAAATCATTTGGTACTGGCAGTTCTGTTGCAGTCTTAAAATTTTAGCTTTACTACACACATTATGGGTAAGACAATTCTCTGCACAAGTAAAAACCTGCATTAAAAATGTTTCTGAAGTTGTAATGTCCCCTATGAATGTTCCCCTCTTCTCTGTGATCTGATGAGATTATTGTGACTCCTGCATTCATGTCAAAGCAGTGTTTTCCTGTTGGAGTTGGTTGAGCAGGAGCTCACTTTGAACTGTTTTGTATTTGACTGCAACTAATGGTAATTTTCATTCTGGATGAATCTCCTGATCATTTTTTCCATCAATCCTTGATTGATTGCTTTGTAAAAGTTCTGGAAATAGTGAGAAATGTCGTCACAGTGAGCCAGAGCCACAACGTTTGTATTATCCAACCAAAAAAAAATAACGAGTTTAACAATTCTACAACTTGACCCTTGATTTGTATCAGCTGATGGTCAGACTATATGGAGTAGAACATTTAAAAAAAAGTCAAAATTTGGGGATGTGTGACAGCTATGTGTTTATCAGACTGCTTGCTGGTTGCGGTGTGATGTTGGTACATGTGCTTGTCGTCAGCTCACGCCACCACAGCCGGTATGTGATGTTTTGTGCAACCTAAGGGACCACACGTGTTTGACACAATACAGTGCTGTGATTGTGCCATCACAAAGTGCTGAACATCTTTCTCTTCTTTGTCTTCTTCGCCTTTAGGGAATTTTCTTGCATTGGTTAAACTGATCAAAGTGAGCTTCTTGCAGGTCACGGCAGTTACTATGGTAACAGAGCTTGGGTCGAACTGGAGCTATTGAGCCAGGATTAAAACCTGAAGTTAGCTTGCTGACCAGTTCCTGCTGAGTTAAACTGAACTTTACTATTCATCCATAACACCATTGTCTACTCAGGATTCTGAGTAATAATCATATATTGATTTTATCACCCGCCTGTTTATATTTAGCTAATTGTTGGAGAAATGTGAGAGATGTTTTAGAAGCAGCAGTCCACTCTAGATATATTGGGGGGACTATGTATTTCTTTCAAAGTAGCAGCTACGCAGAAATAAATTAAAATAAATAAAAACTACGTTAATTAATAATAATAATAATAACACAGCTCAATAACTGTCCAATAGATACCCTGCAGTGAATTCAGGTATGGCAAATGTTTAAGTATTTAAAGCAGAGGCTTTATTTATTGAAGCTATGGCCTTATCTCATCTGTAAACTGAAGTAGGTAAAGAAGCACAGAGTCAGCTATAGGCTCAATCAGAAAAACACACCACATTTATTGATTTTTAATTCTCCACACAGAAGACAAGGCAACAAATATTTGGCACAAAGATACATTCGTCCATTAGATTTTCCACATAACAACCTACAGAAACCTCGGACACACAAACAGACCTAATGCTCGGCAGCACATTTGTGTGTGTGTGTGTTCAAATGAAGATTAAAACAGGCACAGTGACGCTGACGGCTGGATGAAACACTGCACTGATGATCAGCAGGACCAGACTGTCTGGTGTCGGCTTCAAGTATCTAGAGCAGAAAGGCCTTTCTACAAGCAGCAACAGGCATGTTACGATGGTCACTGCTGAACAATGGAGCAACAACAAAGACGATCCACACCGTGAACAGCCGGCTGCACCGACGCTCAAGTTCAACAGGAATTTAAAGGCAAGAGCCACCAAGCAAACCAAAACATTTGGAGCCACAGTACCTGCAGAGACACTAAAGCATGAGGGGGAGTTTCAAAAGCTGCAACTTTTCACGCTGAATCTTACTGCAGCCAAAACAGAGCTTTAAAAAACTGACAGTAAACACAGTTTTCAATAATCTAATTCACTTTGCAAATGCCACTTGATTTGTTTACATAGGGAATGACTTCTTCATTGGTACAGGCTCTTTTGCAATGCGTTCATGCCATATGGAAGTGTTTAAAATTATTATTTTCCACCCACGTCACAATAAGGACCATGAAGCTGGATTTTCTCCAGAGGCTCTAAGAGATCTGACACGGTGATGAAATAATGAGGAGGTGTCTTCAACTACAGACGCAACACAGAGCATTAGAGTGTTGACACAGAGCCAGAGTTCCAGCTTCTCGTCTTATGAGTGACACTGACGGTGTTTTGTTAGCAAATTAATGTTAGCGAGGTAGCTTAAGTGAAATACTCTTTGTGTTTATTTGGTTTGAAAACATCAGAAAAACAGAAAAGAGCGTCAGCTGATGATGGAAGCAGTCACATGTTGCAAACACAGAAATCTGTCCCACATGACCTGAACGCAGCATGAGCAGTGTTTTGGGTGTAACAACACCTGATGTGTGATGTTTCAGCACATGTTGGTGCCGTAATCTGTATACTGAACTTGACTGTGTGTGTCAGACTCATTGAAAGTGCTGTAGCAGACTGAAGCAGCTGAAGCTGAGCGTGTGACAGCAGTTAGGACATCAAAAACACATTCTTTGGCAAAACAAGCGACACACACACAGAAAACTAAAGACACATTACACAAACATCTTTACAGGCTGCTGGTGGAACATTTAACCCGTGGACGGACTGATGATTAAGTTCCACGCGCACACACATACACACACACATTAACTGGACAGAGACACTGAACAGACACACAGTTACACAACAGAGCAAGGCAGTTATAGACGGATAAACACTGTATTAATCTTCATTAAACTCTTTTTTTTTTTTTACACACTTTGGTCTCAAAATAAACTACTTTGTAGATTTTATATATTTGCAGCATTACAAAATACATTTTCAGATTTTCTATAAGCAGCATTGATAGAATAAATACAGCTGTCTGATGCGTGGAGGTGTGTTTACATCTGTGCGCAGATACAAGCTGAGAAATAAGGTTTTAAAAAGCTTCTGTCAGCTCCGTGTGCAGGACGGGGAGTCAGACAGCTGTGCTGGGTTTCAGTCATTATCAGACTCCATTAAAGGATCATTACAGGTTATTACAGCATCATGTCTGTCAGCTGGGATGATGAAAAATATGACTCACGTTGTAATAAACCAGGAATATTCTTTAAGACAGTCGGTCAGTCAGTGTCCGCCTCCTGCAGAATGACGACAGTTTGATTGATTACATAAAAACTGATCACATTTTGTATGAAGACCTAAAGAGCAGCAGCAGCAGCAGCAGTGTTGTGTTGTGTTAAGTCTGTGTTGACATTTAAATATCAAAGGAGGTTAAGAGCATTTTTTTTCTGTGGCAACTGTTGAATAACAAAATGTAAAGGAATATTTTCAAAGTAAAAGTCTGCTGATATTCTCGACATGAAACCTGAAGCACAGATGTATGAATGTTTATTGAACCTGATATTTTGTCCTTCTCTGTTAAAACACATCAGTGAGCTGCACGACTGTTCTGGCTGACAGTTAAAAAATTAAACTTTGTGAAGTTTCTAAAAATTTACATCTGCAGCAAAAAGTGTGTGTGTGTGAGTGCTGGTGTGCATGAGGGGTGT
>JAQLOL010000001.1:34243728-34261043 GCA_029783665.1 Naso thynnoides
GTGTGTGTGTGTGTGTGTGTGTGTGTGTGTGTGTGTGTGTGTGTGTGTGTGTGTGTGTGTTTGTGTGTGTGTGTGTGAGTGTGTGTGTGTGTGTATGTTCTCTGATAAATGGCTCATCTGAAACATGTTGGAATTCTTAGTCGATTTCAGCACAGGTGAAAAACTCTGAGCTGACGCAGAACAAACGTCACGTCTGAAGCATCTGACAGCCAGATGTGTTCCAAAGCTGCAGTTCATCTGTTACTGACTGTAAGCTCAGGGGTTAACATGATGCACTGACCACATACACAACCACTGAGTCTCTGCAGCTGGCAGCAGCAGCTGGCAGCAGCAGATGCAGATCATTAAAGTCACACAGAGAAAGACAGGAGGCTGAGCCACAGACATCACAATGAGACTGAAACCTTCCTGAGGAGAAGACTTAAATGACACTATGATCGTTCCTCGAGTGCCCCCCTCAGGACAACCTTCACATACTGAACTCCACCAACGTTCAGACTGTAAGATCAGATAAAACATCACAATGCTGTTTGTTCGATTCAACACTTTATGGCTGCGGCTGCAATCAGCTGAAACATGAGAAAAACGGACAAGCGTCACAGATGCTTCAGCTACAAAATCAGGTTATAGAGTCTCTAACACACACACACACAAACACACACACATTTGCACAGCTATCTTTGTGCAGTCTTTACACTGACGTCCATTCATTTGTATAGCTTAACCCAAACCTTAACCAATTTATGCCTTATCCTAACCTAACCTAAATTCATACCTTACCCATAAACTTAAAAATTTAATGTTAAAGATGTGGGGTCCAAGATTTTGTCTCCACAAAAACTGTCGAACCCCACGTTGTGAGTGAAAATTCAAGTTTCAGACCCCACAAACACAGAAACACACATACACACACCATCATCATCATCATCATCATCATCATCATCATCATCATCATGATCAGATGAGTGTTTTCTCCCCCTGCTGGAGCAGGAAGTCAAAGATCACTGACAGCATGACATCACTGTGGTTGCTATGTGACATGAAGTTGGAGAGCAGCTGCATAGACTGTTTGTCTGTCCGTCCAGTGACGTCTGTCCACCTGTGGACTGATATGCTAATAATCACTGAAGGATATGCAAATACTAAATGTGTGCCCAGGTGCATTTATGTGGTATGACATCACCTCACAGGTGAACAAATGTGATGCTGTCCAGGTCACATAACCCCTGAGATGTTTTCTATTCAAAGAAACAAACATCATGGAATTATCAACAGTACAAACAGGATCAGTGAGTTTTTTCTGTTCCTACCTGAAACATGACAGTGAAAAAGACGACCACGATTGTTGTAGCGACGAAATAGTCCTTGGCTTTAACCTGCTCACCATCCAGCAGCACAACCAGAGCGAACGCCACCGCCCCTCGCAGGCCACCATATGACATCACTACCTGGTCAATCTTGTCCAATGGGACAAGGCGAAAGCGGTTCAGAACCCATGTCTGACCAATCACACCTGAGAAGAGAGGTTACCAAAGTTAGGACAGCCAATCAGAAGACTGAGAGTGAAAACAGCAGAAGGAGGTGGAGCTAAAGGGGAGGAGACGCTGAAAGGTCAACAGGACTGAGTTTGACATTTTTACCTGCACAGTGAAAATCACAGATCAAAAAGTGTCTCAGCTGTGAAACTAAAATGTCATAATGTGTCACGTTCATCACGATGATGCATCACAGAGCGATCAGTCCAGAAGTTATGGAAAAGTTTCTGTCACACACACACACATTCACCACGATGTCACATTCTGCATGAGCAAGGAAGAAACTACTGGTGGATGATTTGAGAGTTTAAATATTTTCTGTTTCCTGTCTGTATATGATGTGTTTCTATGAGGCCATTCTCTTCTATTCACTCTTCTGATTGGATGATATATGAGACATTTACTGCTCTGTTTCTATGGACGCCCACTGATGTAAAGAGAGAACAGGAAGCGACTGACCCACAGCTCTGAAGACGAAGATAAAGACGAGCGTACAGGACACCAAGCCAGTGTCCCAGGCCCACTTGGATTTGTCCACTGCTGAGATTCCCAAGAAGATGAAGATGATGGTCTCAGCAATGCTGGCCAGAGTCTTCATCGTGTACTTCACTGTGGTTCGAGACTTCTGGGAAATGTTGGCCTCCACGTATTTATTGGCACCGATTCCACAGAAGGTCATTCTAAGGAGAGAGAGGGAGTGATTGGTGCGAGCATGTTCACCATCAGCTGACAGCAGGCCTGCAACTGGCTCCCCTGTAACACACATTCAGTGCTATTGGCTACATTAAACGTCAGTCAAAATGCAGGACACACCCCTCTCTAACTAATTGGTTTTACGGAAACCAATCAGGAACATGTGGAGGCGCTCTGCTAGCTGATGGCATGCAGCTGTGAGCCTCACAGTCACATCTGAATGTGACCTTCTTAGCATTCCTCACTGCAGAAAGTTCACCACACATTCACTGCATATGACAGTGATGTCCTGTTTTATTTACAGCAGCAGGCGTGTCTTACTGGTCACACTGGTCGTACTAGGTGGGGAGACTTACGACAGGATGGCAGACAGGGAGAAGAGCTCTGCGGTCAGGTAGGCCAGGTACACCAGCAGGAAGACAAAGAGCGGCTCGATGATCCGAACCTTCTTGGTGAAACGAGTGATGAAGCCGAGGATGACGGCGAACACCAGACCCACCAGCGTCCCTCCGATGCTGACGATGAGGAAGGAGGCTACAGAGGAAGAAGAGGACGAAGGTGAGCCACAGCTGAATCAGACTTTGATTGGACTCTGCTGGTTTATGTGTACTCACCAACTCCTTTAAAATAATCTGCCATCTGAACGTTTTCTGGTCCCACTTCCACAAAGGAGATGTAGACTTTATATAAAACCTGCAGAGAAGAGAAAAGCTTCAGAGGTTTCTCACTGTAATCTTCACGGATTCTCACTGAAAAATAAACAATAGGCTTTCCAGAGTTATCAACAACAGATCAGCTCAGAGTTCTTGTAACTTAATGAGGAACTCATGAGGTTTAGTCTTTACATGTAAAGTCAAGAGCATCTTATCCGTGCCATTTACTGTTGCTAGGCGAGTGACAGTGAAAAAAGATGTCAGCTGCTTTTCAAACATCCTGAATGATTTTGTGTCTTCAGTCTCTCTGAGGAAGAAGAAACAAGAAGAATGACATGTAAACTGTGACAGCGGAGCTTTAACAAAGTGTGCAAACTCAAAATGAACACAAGAGAAAAACACGCACACGCGTCAAAATCAGACTCTTCTCTTCTTCAGGCTTATGTCACCCTCTACTGTTCACTTTCTGTCAGGACCACAATTAGGGACAAATAATCTGAGATTTCAAGGAAAAAGTTTCACTATTTCGAAGATAAAGTTGTGATATTTCCTTTTTCCATTATAGTCTAACTTCATTTTCGGAATATTGTAACTCTTCTCTGTAATACAACAAATTTGTTTTCAAGTTAATCTGAACAAACAAAGACAAATGCATCTATAAATAATTCTTAAAATACTCTTATCTTTTCTCGAAGTTTTAAAAACTTCGACTTAAGCTCCCTGTACAAGAACAAACTTTTCAAAAGTTACTAGACAAACCATAAAGTTTGCTGGTATAGTGCCACCATCTGGCCATAGTGTTTAATTCTCTGCAATGACAAAAAAGTAGATTTTGGAATGTTTGGTGTGTGAAACACTGTGAAACGAGTGTGTTTCTGTTTCTGCAGCACTGCAGTTTTTTTCCCACACTGGTTTGTTGTTGGTGGGATTAGCTCACATTCTGAGTGCTGCTGAGGATTAGAGCACTGCAGCATTAATCTGCTCAGAACTGTTTAATCTCAAACTGAACATGTTACTGAGTAAACGTGAACTTTCTGCTCTTCAAAAAACATCTGCTGCTCCTGTGGGAAACATTCCGCTGCTTTCTTTTGTCAGTGTGCAGGAGCGGTTCCTCTTCATTGCAGATGCTCTCCAGATTAGGAACTCCATACATTTCACTGACTCTCACCTTTAGCACCACCCTCAGGACAAACCCTTCATTTTTAGCTCCACTGTTGGTAACTACAAACACTTGTGGATTTCTGAAAACGCAGGAATTTATTCTTCACGTCTTTAAAAATAACAGCAAGACACATGCCATGATAAGTTGAAAAATGTGTGTGTGTGTGTGTCTCACCACGGTGACAGCATCATTGAGCAGCGACTCTCCGAACACAATGATGAAGAGCATATCGTTGACGTGAACCTCCTCAAACACGGCGAGCACTGCTACCGGGTCAACAGCCGAAATCAGCGCACCGAACAATAGGAAGTCCATCAGGTCGGCCTGCACACGCTCATCTGCATGCATGAACACACACACAGACATAATCAAGTTGTAGGTTTCAATGGAGATACTTCTAATGATTCAGATAACAAAATAAAAGCAAAACACTTTTTTTTACTGGTTTGTCATATGTTTTTCCTCCTCATTGCACATTTAGGGTTTTTTGAAAACACAGTTTGAAAGTTTTGGAAAAGTGGAACAATGTGTGTTTCTCATGCATCCTGATGATGTTGATCAAACATCAAACATAAAAAGGTCCAAAGAGGAACTTGTATTAGTGTTCTCTATGAATCTGTTTGAGGAACAAACAAGCTGCACTGCTGTGTGTGCGTGCGTGTGTGTGTGTGTGTGTGTCCATTAGCAGCACTGATCCTCAGTGTGACCCCACACTGACCTATGACTCCCAGCAGTTTGGCGGCGTACAGGCAGAAGCCAGTGCAGAAGGCATTCCACAGCGTTCCCACCACTGCGTATGTCAGGATGGCTCCCAGGTTGTCAAAAAAGAGACGGGCTGGCATGAAGTATCCGGCATCGCCCACAATGGTCGGGAGCAGGAAGAGGAAGAAGAGAGCAGGATCCAGCTGGTACAGCTGTTTCTTATTGGCTATGAGGACAACCCCGCCCAGGACCAGGCCTAGCAGGATGAGCATGCAGCTCTCTGGGACGACAGTGGTGAAGCGCTGAGAGAAGTGAAACACTGCAGGATGACAAACAGCAGCAGAATGAGGAGGAGGTGTCGCTCAGCTGTTTCTTTAAAGCCACTTTTATCAAATGTTTCAACAGACGTGGAAAATCCAAACATAAAAAATTTGAAACCAAAAAATGCAACCAAAACTATTTTCAATCCAACATGTCAAACACAAGGGACTGATTTCACTGTGAGCAAACTTACATGTGGGCAAGAAACAGCTAAGTCCTTTTTAACCTGATAGAAGAGAGTTTAACATTTGCTCCTCTCTGGCTGGTCAGTACATGTTTTTTTTACAGTACAGAAAAATGACATGTAACAGGAAATCAGCTTTGTGTGTGTGTTCACTTGTCATAACTCATAGCAGATCCTGAATGATGGATTCCTAACTACATCCCCAAGGCCATGCAAGCACACACACAAACACATACACTAGAGTAGTCCCAATACAATAAATGAAAAAACAAACCCAAACATGTTCAGTTTGCTGTAATTATGTAACAGAAAAACTTTGGAGTGCAGAAACTGATATTTCTGACTGATAAATGACTTTAAAAGCTAATCAATTAATCAGATTGTTGTTAGGGATTTTATTTTGTTCCACTTCGTCTCTGAGTGGACTAATGTGAAGCCTCCACAGTCATTTGAATCTCACTGTTCTACACGATAGGATTCATCTGAGGCCCTTAATTCATGCTGTGTGTGTTGCTAGGCAACATCAAGCTAACAGGAAGTGCAACGTTACACAAGGATGGAGTTTTGAAATCAGGACACATGGGTAAATTTCCCTGATTTCTCTCAAAAAATGTGATTTAAAACCAACAAATTTTATGAAAACTTTGCAGCAAACACAAAGTTACATCTGTCTCTGTCTGTATGTCTGTCTCTCTTTCTGTCTGTTTGTCTGTCTGGCTCTGTTTCCGTCTCTTGCATCATGTCAGGGATTATCATGTTGTGCCTGCAGACAAACAGGAGCACAGGACAGACAGAGGCCGTCTCCTTTCTCCCTTGTCCTCTCCTGCCTCCCTGCAGCTGAACTGTAAACTGCTCACAGGCAGTTTTGGTTTTCATGCTGTGTCATTGAAACAAACACTGAACTGGGACCAGCTGACACACTAACTCTCCTTGTGACGCTGTGAGTTGAGGATTCCTGTTTCCTGACTCAGACATGAACGCAGCATGAGAACATCTGTCTGACCCAGATGTTACCCCAACAATGACTTCCTGTATAAACATCTCGACTCTTCCCACTTGTGTAAGAGGCATGTGGTCGTCCAACAAAACCTGAAGGCTTTGAGGAAACTTCAAATCTTTCTGCACACACGCACTCTCACACACACACACACACTCACACACACACACACACACACACACACACACACACACACACAGCAGACAGAAACAGTGAGAACATGCAACTGCTCACAGATGAACATTTCAGATGAAAAAACTCTCAGTCTGATGCTCTTTTCTGCTTTTCTTCCCATCATTAAGACTCATGTTCACGGCCAAATCAGCAGTGTGTATCTGCTGACATGTGGCTCTCTCTCTGTACGTGTGTGTGTGTGTGTGTGTGTGTGTGTTCATGGTAATGTCAGCTTAACACTGATGTCTTTCGAATGGAGCTCTATGACACAGAGGAAGACGATACATCAGATTGTGACTGACACACACACACACACACACACACACACACACACACACCCACACACACACCTATGAACATGAAGAAACAGAATCTGATTTTAAAAATCTGCTAAATGTCAAACATAATATTCACAGCCTGTCAGCTTTTATTGGTTAACGCTCACATGATGAGAGCCAACTGGACTCAAATTCATTTGTAGGACAGAGCCTCAGTGTGTGTGGAGCATAACCACATTAATAAGCAGCATATAGTGTGTTATTGTCCTGCAGTGAGTCACCAGCAGCTCAGGAAACATGACGGGGTGTGTGTGTGTGTGTGTACTGCGGGTCTGTATCTGCTCTGAAACAGACGCTTTAAAGAAACAGATGCTCTCGTTTTCATTCAAACTTTGCTCGTCTGCTCCACGTCAGTGTCACTTCACAGAGATCTTTGTAGTTCTGAACTGTCAGTCACGTTTTCAAATCTCAGCCTTTGAAATAATAAAATGCTGCACTGCACCGACAACACACACGTGTCAAATCTGAAACGCGTCATTTAGATGTCAGCTTTTGTCTGGAGGGAAAAACTGTCTTTGAACTCATCATCTCTGACTTTGTTCTTGAACTGATGGAGTCTGATTTTGTCTCATACATAATGACAATAATTAAAACTACTCATTAATTCATTCATTACATACAACACTACCAGCACACGGTCTCCAGTTCACTGTTCTGCAATTAGTTACAAGGACTCAACATGAAGTGATGCATTGTGGGATAATAATGTCTGTTAAGAACACAGTCAGAGGTCTCATTAGAGCAGCTCATGAAACTGATGAAATACAGTCAACAGTGATCACGTTCTCTCCTCGTGTCTTCACGTTTGTCTGACTGAAACGTGTGGTCACAGACAGGAAGTCTGAGTCCAGTCAGTTTGTCAAACAGTCACTTCGAAACCTGGAAGATTTGTGGATGTGGACACATTTCATCTGAAAGTTGAGCTGAGTAAGAAAAAATATATTATGTCCACAAAAGTTGAATCCAACATATTTTATATCATCACTTTTTATGAACTGATGAGAAACTGGAGGGTCACAAAGTCACTGAATAACATCAGCATGATATTAATGGAGCATCACTAGGAGTTTAAATGTGAGGTTGATAAAGAGCAGCTGAACTATTTGATCTGATTAATGTGAAATAGGATTTTACTTACAAATGATTCCAGTTTAAACTGGGACATTAGTGAGAAATAACTGGATATTTTCTTCAAATTATGACATGTCAGTTTTTGTGTCATCAGCCTGGTTCTGGTTTGTTTATTAATCAATAAAGTTAGCTGACAGGAAATAAAATGATCAGATTATTTCAATTATTGTTAGTTTTCCAGTTTCTCAGCTGTGATCAAATGTTAAGATTCAACTTATGTTAAACTTCCAGAGTGGGCGGAACCAGTATTATAAACCAGTAACGAGCAGAGGTCTGTCATACGTTATTTCGCTCTTTGACACTTCTGAGAACTTCACGGATCAAACTGTTTGAAAATCATAAATATTTCATAAATCATATACGACACATACACACACACACACACACACACACACAGAGGACTTACAGATTTTGGCCACGCTGGCCACCAGTAGCCAGATGGCAATGATGTACGGAGTCTGAACGTAGTTCCACTCCCACTGGACCACCCGGTATCCGCCGCCGTGATGATGCTGCCCGCCCTCCTCCTCCTCTCCGGGGCCGGACGGTTCCTCTGCCGCGGACCGGGCCAAGGCGACACCGGGAGCCCCATATTCCGCTTGGGGCTGCGGTGGGAGGAGGAGCGGCGGGGCGGAGGGAGAGGCGGGGACCGACGGAGAGAAGCCGAGCCCCGGCCCGCGCGGCTGCGGACTGCCGGTCCCCGGCGGGTCGGCAGCGGCGGCCGGCAGCAGCAGCAGCAGCGTCAGACCGAGCGGCAGCATCTTCCCCCCGGAGCTCAGCGGGCTGACATCCTCCCCGCTGGCCTTTATATACGCACCCAGACACGGAGAGGACACGGAGCGGCAGAGAGAAGCCAGTTTACAACATCAACACACTCATATCACACACACACACACACACACACACACACATACACACACACACACAGAGGCTCCGGTAACACGGAGGAGGGGACACCGGAGCAGGTCACGTGACCCGCCCAGTCCCCCTTTAAAGAGACGGAGACACTGCAGACACACCGATGGATATCACCTGATCACTACAGGAACACGGGCTGACGTCACACTTCACCGCTACTGAAGCCGCTCATCAATGACGTCAACAACTTTTCAGGTGAGGCGTCATGAAAACTTCCTGCAATCATTCTGTGAAATTCACAGTCACGTCAAATTTTCAACTTGCCAAAACCTTGAGTTTTGTCTATAAATGACGTCATCAAGTACAAATCAATTACTAGTAAAGTTGGTGTTATTACAAAACAATCCTGAATTCACCCCAGGTGGCTCAATAAAAGATCAATTTATCTCCACACATGAAGTCTATGTCGCATCTTATTATGTACCTGTTTTGACATTGTTTGCATTTATTGTGTTTGGACATTTTTTTTTCTGTTTTCTTTTGACAGTACTTTTCACTGTGGTTTAATTTTGCTGACTAAATACATTTTTTGTTCCACAATTAACTTTGTTGTTCAGATACCTGCAGCATGAACTCTGAATTTCTTCTCCCTTCTGCATCGTTGCTGTTGAGGATTTTACTGCCTTCTGTGTTTTTGTGTTTGTGTTTTTTACTGAGCATACAAGCATGGGCCCATAGGCCACAGGGGCAAGACTGTGCCTCTGAACTGAGGTCACAAGGAAGAAACCATCATGACACCTACAGGGTCCAGTGACGTTTGGATATATCAGGTTCAGTTTAGATTCCAGAGTCTGTGTTGAGCTTCAGTGAACAGCCACAAACACATACACACAAACACACAACATGCACACAAAGTGAGGTCAGGGTCAGAGGAAGTGACATGCAGCAAGGTGCAGCTTCACTTTCAGTCCAAAACTGAGCTTCACTGAGTGATGATGGATGCGATAAACAAAGATTGACTGTTTGAATTATAAAACGCTGAACTCATTAGTTCAAGAAATTTTCAAAACAAAGAGAAAAGAACTCCAGAAAGAGATGAAAAACATTATTTATTAAAAACCTTTATTAATTATATGTGGAACACATTCAAAGTAGCATTTTTCTTTCTGTAAAGTGTTTGTTTGCTCTTTAAGTTCAAACAGATTCTTTGTCCTTCAGTTTTTGTGTGAAAACAGTGAAGAAGCTTTTTACCTGCAAGTCACAAACTGAGCTGAAGTCAGCAAGACGATGAACGTAACACCTCAAAGTGCAAAAAGTAACAATAAGTCAAAATACACACACACAGCCTCTCTTTAAGCAGTGGCAGGTGACATGTCGAACAGTTCTTGTACCACATTAATAATTTCTGTGACGTGTGATTTGGTGTTCTGTGTCAGGAAATGTTCACACCTACATTTCAAACTCTTCAAGGACTTTTCCGTGAAGGCTGGAGTGAAGATAAGTTTGTTTCCTAAGCATCAGTTTAGGAAACATTTCAAGGACTTTTCACCATGTTGGTCTGAACATAAAGAGGAAAATGTGAATTATTAAGTTGAGAGTGAACCATCACAACTCGAAAGAAATTTTTCATTTCAATAGTTTTAAGAAAACACATAAAAAGTTACATGAGCCAGTGAGAAGCTTTGAATCATTCTGCTAGTTTAAAAGTGGCGTTCAAAGTCCTGTTTCAGTGTCAAAACTTGGAGCTTTATGAACTCTTAAACTTGGCTCTAAAATCAAGGACTTTCAAGGTCGCTTACTTTTAAATTTTTTTCTTGCTCGTCAAACTGTTCTCTTTTTTTCTTTGTATTTTTCAGTTGCAGTAAAGAAAAACTAGAATCAGTCCGAGGAGGAAATGTTCCAAAAACATGGAGACAGTTTGAAGAAAAAATGCTCCTCTGTGGCAGCTCAAATATTTTCTATATGTCGATAAGTTAAAGCTATTAAACAGATTATTTCAGTTAACATCGGGGAATTTAAAATAATTTCACCTTTTTAAATAAGAAATGTTTGGATCTGTCTGTTCATTTTCAGTTTCATTATCGGTTTTTCGTGTCAAATTCATGAACGTTCGTGGATGTCAAAGAGCTGCAGGAAACCACAAAAACCACACAAACTTTCACACTCGAAACATTCACTTTTGATCTCCTCCGGCACGAGACATGAGGAGAATCTGTTCCTCATGTTGTCCACCTGCGTTCGTCCGTCCTGCTTCAGTCGCTCCAATCAATGGTGTTCATTGATTGATCAATCGATCACTCAGTTTGAGTCTCACACTTTATCTCCTGCCTTGCTATTGAGTCCCAGAGCCTGAACCACGTCCACGCTGAGACCGCTCTTCAGAGTCCTCCTCACTGAAACAAACAAACAAACAAACACACACACACACACACACACACACACACACACACACACATTAGCATGTTGGAGCTTTTCTCATTTTGTCCTCTCTTCCTCTGTGGTATCACTAAAAATTGAAAGAAATTCACTGAAAAAACTGTGTTTAAATGTGTTAAAGCCCAGTCTGGAGGATTTAGTGACATCTAGTGGTGAAGTTGCAGACTGCAACCATATATCTGGAAAACATCTACAATAATTCCTATTCCAAAATTGAGAAAATCCCACAGAACTATATTAATTCAGACCTGCCGCGCTTACTTCACTTGTGGTGAAAAACTCAGAAAAATCTTAAAAGAAGAGGCTGACTTCCTTGATGATGGTAAACTTGACACCTTGCAGTTTGCCTATCAAGCAGGCAAAGGGGTAGAGGATGCTAAACTCTTCATCCTTGACAGGGTATACAAGCATTTGGAGAAACCCAAATCTTATGAGAGAATTTTATTTGCTGATCTCTTTTCAGTTTTTGTAAGATGCAGCCTCATACAGTACACTGATAAACCGGCTTGCCTCCTATTGTAACTTACCTGATCAGTTTTTATTGCTGTTTTTCAATTTTTTCACCGACAGAAGGGAGCAGTTTTAGTAAACAGAATGAAGTCCAACACCCTGGTGTCAAACACAGGCTCACCCCAGTTTTGTGTTCTTTCTCCCTTGCTTTGTGTCTTGTACACAGACAGGTCCACAAAGGAGGAAAGCTACCTGGTAAAATTTTCTGATGATACAGCACTTTTATCTCTTCTTCAGGACTCAGAGTCTGATCATGGTAGTGCCCTCAGCGACTTTGTTTACTGGTGTGATGATAATTTCCTGGAGCTGAATGTGGTAAAAACTAAGGAAGTTATCATTGATTTCATGAAAAATAATACTGAACCCATAGCATCATACATAGCAAGGACGTTGAAACTGAGGATAATGACGAATATCCTAATACAGTGTTTGACTCGCAACTTTAGTTTGATGTCAACACAGACACAATTATCAACAAAGAATCCCCTTACTGCGAAAGCTGAACTCTTTTAATGTCTGTAACACCGTGCTGTGTTTTCTGACATTTTCCTCTACTTGCTGGTATTATGGGTTTTCAGTGAAGGACAGGAACAGCTTGAATAATGGTGTCAAAGTCTAGTATAATATATAATAAAAATCAGAGTCTAGCAGAGAGACTTGTGCTTCCTCTGGGAGGAATGTGTGGCCCAGAAGGCCAAAGATATAACTAGGCAATCTGGCCGCGCCCTGTCCAGTGAATTCACTTTAATGGCCTTGGGTCGATGCTTTAAAGTGCTCATCGAGAAAATTAAAAAATATTCTGTGTCCCTCACTCCTTCTACTATGAGGTTGCTGAACGCAGACAAAAGTCTTTAAATTAACTTGCTCATTATTGTTTTTTTCAAAGTTGGTTTGTTCTTGTGTCTCTTTCTTGTGGTTGTGGACATGTGCAATGTATCTTAAAGTGGTTATCTTATTTATTACGTATTTACCTCAATTATGAAACCTTGAATTTGCATTTGGTCCTTGTGTGCATCTCTTACCCAGAGACTGACCTATTGTCATGACGTACTGTTGTTTGCTGCTGTCTGTGAGTTTGGGGTGCTCTGGGTAGATTGCAAAAGCTGAATTGCCTTTCTAGGATAAATAAAGTTGTTTGAATCTGAATCTGAAATCCCTCTGCTCACTTTCCCATTCAAGGCGTGTAGGAGAACTTAAGGTGGCCTTCAGGTCGCATACAAAAGCTTCCCTTGAGAGCCAGTGTGTGTTTTGTTCTTCTTGGGCTGCTGTAGCAACATGGCCAACTGTCCATATAAAAGACTTATTCAAATGAAAAATACAAGGAATCTTATTTTCTCTTGTAGCAGAATGATGAGACAAATCAGACTTCAGCAGCTTCTCTTCTTCTGTTTGTTGCAACATTTGATTTCTCTTGACTCATCAGGAAACACTTCATCAGAGTTCTGCTTTTTTACAATTTCCACATTGTTCTTTTCAGAACTGTTTTCCACAGTGTCTGCTGTGGAAAAACGCAAAGACTGGGTGTCACTGCTAAGGATGGGAATCGGGAACCAGCTCCAGTTGAGAACTGATAACATATTGGAATCGGAATCAGTATCATATGCCTCCAAGCTTTTCAATTCCTGTTATCAATGCCCAGGCATGTGATGCTGAAATGAAAAAGGCAGAACTCAACTGCAAGGGCAGAACAGCTTGCGAACAGCCTACAGCAAGCTCACTAATAAACAGTGGTGACAATAAAACAGTTGTGATGTGGATACTGAGAACCTGTGTCGCCCTATGTTTTTCCACACAGAAAACAGTTTAGGAATCAATTAAGGAATTGATAAAGAATCAGCCTGATAAGCAGAATCGATAATGGCACCTGTATCAATAAAACCTTATCAATTCCCATCCCTAGTCATTGCTCTGACAACTACATCCACAAAAGCCTGAGCTCATTCTGAAGCTGCTTCATTTACAGACAGAGACGTTCTAAATTGTTTGATCTGAAGCCCCCTGTGAGTCTGTTTGAGTCACAGTTTCTGCACTAACATCTGCTCGGCCAGGTAAATGTTGAGTTGAGGTAACACGGCAGACTGAAAGTCACAGAGTCCTTCACACAGCAGCGGGATGGTTGGATGTTATCTGCTCACACAGGATTTACTGAGGAAGTGAAAACAGTGATATGAACAGATATCAAGTTGTTTTGGACACATAGCTGCTGTTTGTCTCAACACAGGGTCTGAACCGGACTGAAGCGGCTGAGGCTGTGACAACTCGACCATCTGCAGAACCAGCCAGAGATGCCCAAAACCTCCAAACACACCCAACAAACTCAGCGGGTTGGCTGTTGCGATCAGCAGAGACCGCAGAAATTCAAAACCTCCTTAATGGTTAATCTCGTCTTTCTTTGTGACGCAGAGCCGTGAGTCAGAAATCCCCCGAGTCAAATGTTCATGTAAAGTGACGGAAGCTTCAGTGAGAAACTGAACCCAGTAACTGAGTGTTGGATACTCATTCTGCATCTCATCAAGCTGTGTACTCACATGACTTCCTGTTCAAGCGGGACCGTTTGCGGGTCTTGGGGCTGGCCGGTCTGTCTGAGGGATTCTGGGTAACGGACTTGACCAGTCGGTCCATAATCTCGTCTGTTGCGTCGTCCTGGCAGCTGGTCCCGTCTTCTTTGGCCACAGACATGAGAGACGGACTCACTCTGCCGAGACCTGAGGACCACAACCAGAACCAGAGTCAGAGACCAGTTCCAGGATCAGAACTTTGAACCCAGCTCCTCAGTTTCTGAGCTCGGGCAGTGATGACGTTTTACTTGAGAGGACTGATTTTAATGGTTTTAAATGTTTGTCACTCAGTTTCCTGCTTCTTTCATTCACATGTTGTAAGTAATATAACTTCAGTCTGTGCTGATGATTCACAGCATTCACTACAAAGAATCCACAAATAGAACAAATCAAACTAACATTCTTTTCTTGGGAGCAACAAAACTCTTAAGGTTTTTCTGAACTTCACACTGATGATAGGTTTTGATACAGATGTATCAGCTCTGGATGAAGGTGATCATTTAGCTCGGGGTTAGAGGTGTGATGAAGATGAACTGAGCGTGCTCAGATAGTCTTACTGCGGACAGCTCTGGAGCGTCTCAGGCCTCTCTGATCGGCAGTCAGGTTATTGTTGTTGCTAATCAGCAAGTTCTTCATGTTCTCATGCTCCTCTTCTTGACCGGCCTCCGCCTCTGCTGCCATGGAGACAGGGGAGGGGCTGTCCTGCTGTGGCACCGCCCCCGAAAACTTCTCCGTCTGACAGGAGAAGAGGAGAAGGAGGAGAGAGGAAGAGAAGAAACAGAGAAAAAAAATCTTTAAATGTCTTTATTCAGGTGAAGCTCATATGATTTTTAAGTTTCTGCTCATTTCTGTCACATTTCAGAGCAAAACTTTGTACTTTTACTCCATTGCATTGATTATATTAGTAAACTGAAAAAAATCTGACGAATTAACTGTAAACTACACTGAGTTGTTAAAATTTAGTTTCATTTTGACAAAACTAACATGGCTCTTAGCAGTTATTTGGAATGTTTGCAATAGAGTACTTTTCATACTGTACTGTTACTACTTTGTCTTTGAGTAAATATTCTTAATACTTATTCCACCACTGGAGGTAAAGCCTCAGAGGATTGTGGGAAGTGAGGTAACGTGCAGCTGTACTGTGAGGCAGCTTGGACCACCACACAATGAACAAAATCAGAAGTTCGCCCTGCTGCTGACCTCTGACTCCCCCTGCTGGAGGTTTACCTCAGTGATCATTTTGCCTCTGGTCTTGGTTCTCTCTCTGTGAGCCGCTCGCTTTCGTTTCAGGGTGAGGACTCGCTCTCGCGTGGTTCGATACTCCAGGGCAAACTCACTGATGATCCGACAGAAACTTGTGACCTTGATGTCCCGAACAGAGGAGGACGGCTGACCCAAGAACAGCAGGAAGGAGTGAAACCTAGAGCCGAAGGGGGAAGTTTCTGTTCATCAGCCTGGTCAGTTTGCAGGTATGGTGCTTCTGAATGAAAGCTGACCTGTTTTGTGGGCATGTGTGTGTATTTGTGTGTGTATCTGTGTGTGTGTGTGTGTGTGTGTGTGTGTGTGTGTGTGTGTGTGTGTGTGTCCTGACCTGTTGATGACCCTTCTGTGCACCACCTTGAGGATGATGATCTTCTGCGTGCAGTCCTTCAGAAACTCTGTCGTCTTGTTCTTCAGGACTGCTTTGGTTTCATGTTTGGCCACCACCTTCAGGTTGTCCCATGATACTTTGCAGCGTCTCTCCAGCTGGACCAGGTTCTCCGACAGCAGCTCAAAGTCCACCTGGAGAAACAAACCAAACACACCTCATCACTACCTTCATAGCAGAGCAGTCGGGCAAACAGGAGAAGCTACAACAGAATCAAATCGAATGGAGTCTTACTTTGGCGGAGCGTGTGATGGCGGGGATCTCAGAGTAGATGTCAGAGGATTCTGGGTAATTTTCCACGACCAGATTGCAAGTGTGATGCAGCAGAGACTGACGATGAACTGTGTCCTTCACCTCCACCACCTTCTCCAGGTAACCTAGCTCAAAGCCTTTAGCCTGTAGAGAGACACACACACGCACACACACGCACACTATCTGATTATGGCCGCAGTGTGGAAACAGATCATGGAGCTCAGTGTCTCTCAGTCTTTTAATCTGTTTGAAGAAACAATAAATTTATCTGATCTTCAATCAGCTTCATTTATTCCTTCAGTTGCTGTCCTCAGTTTCACCTGTGACAGCCCTACCTGCTCTGCCTGTGTGTGTGTATCATTTCTTAATTCTAAATACATGAAACACACACCTCATCCACACTGACAGATCTGTTCTTGAGTGGCACCTATGAGTGTTTTCAGAGGAGTTGTTGCTTTGTGAAGCAGATCTTTTGAAACGAGACATGAAGTGTGACGGTAGAATTAAAAAGCTTTTATGTGACTTAAAATGTAATCCAGAAGTTTAAATCAAGTAAAAGACTTCTTGTTCCTGTTTTGTTTATAAGGATATTAGTGCTGTAATGCCACAATGTTGATAGCTATATTATTATTATTATTATTATTACCATTTTCTAATTCAGCTCCTCTGATGTGATTTCTGACTCTGACGACTTCATCCTGTTTCTGTGTGCTGCGTTCTGACAGCAACACTTGAAGCTCTGCTGTGTGAAATTCTAGAATTTATTGTGCATGAAACATGCACACAAATGCAGCAGATTAGGCTCTGTAAATGATATCTGCTCAGATAAACCTGACCTGCCTCTTTGTCTCGTCACACACTTGCTCAGTTCACTTGGTCACACTGTGCAGTCAGCAGAATTCATGTCACGATCTCTCAATATTTGATCTGTGATGATGAAATCAAAGTAAAGCCTTACAAGCTCCTGTAGCTGCGGCACACGGCCATAAGTCATGGCCTGCAGGTGATAAGTGTTTCCCTACACATCTTCCTGAGTGTATGCGGTGTGTGTGTGTGTGTGTGTGTGTGTGTGTGTGTGTGTGTGTGTGAGCTCCTGATGAGCAGCTTGGCTCTGAGACGTCGCCTGCCTTCAGTGTGTGAACGTGTGAATGCTGACTTGTGTT
>JAQLOL010000001.1:34299459-34316053 GCA_029783665.1 Naso thynnoides
ACACGCACACATGCACACATATCCAAAACCCCAGAGCATCCTGGACTCCTTAAAGCTGGATGTTGATTGGCAGGATCCAGGGTTCCATAGCGACAGGAGGCTGTGGGGGAGGAAGCAAAAAAAGTGCAGCCAAGACAGAGAGAACACACTTTGGAAGGTCAAAGGTCAGCATCCCTGGAGCCAAGAGCCAGGCCAAGTGTTAGCACTGATTACTGTGTCCGAGTAAGGATCATTACACAGAGCTGACATCACTGATGACATCAACATTGAGAAAAAGATCCCTCCTGTGGCCTGCAGGGTCCTCAGTTGCCCCTGTGGCCTTGCTAGTGCAGGTGTTTGCTGGTTCAACGCCTCCTCCGCCTTTGAACAGAGAGCTCAAAGAGTTGGACATCCGAACTCCCTGAAGAAGAAGGTTTGTGTCAGGGTGGAGGATGCTGATTGGCTCCAGCTGGATCACATCTGCACACTAAATGGAATCGATAAATCCTCTCTGCAGGTTTATGATGGTTCCTTGCCAATGAGCCCAGAGAGCACAGTGACGCCGCTGTTTGCTGCCGATTGTCCCGCCAACAGATCACACGGACGGACAGAATAAGTATTTCAGATCCAGGGTTGTTTACATTGTTTAAAATCTTGAAGTCTTCTGCTTTTCCTTTGTTGGTAAGTTGTAGTATTTTTTGGCCTGTTTACTAACATCTTTAGATCATGACCCCATGATCACATGATCATGATCGCTGTTTCATGATGGGAAACCATTGATGGGACATCACTACAACATAAACAAAACGTGGACCCACGAAGAGCGGACCTGCTCCAAAAAGCTCCTCAGGGAAACTTCAGGTTGAAATTTTGTTGTTCGCTTTATTACTGGAAGTCCATAAATGTCTCAGTTACTTATTATCACCTGTTGGTACAAAGAAAACCAAATCCCTTTAAAATGCTGAAAAGATTTTTCTCTCATGTCAGACTGATCCATAAAAATGAACTCATAGGAGGTAAAACAAAAAATGTGTACAACCACAATAGTGAGATTCATCCAAATGCCAGCTGCATGGATGAGTAAATGAAAACATGCACAATAAGGATCCTGACAAAGCATCTTGCCAGTGAGTTTTTCCACTGTTATAAAAAAGAAGAACACTTTTATAACTGATGAAAGAAATTATTTTAGAAGGAGGAAGTGAGTGTTAAAACTCTAATAACACTTCAGCAGTAAAAATAGTTTGAAATTGCTGATGGAGCTTGTGAGTGTTCATCCTGCAGAACATCTGTCACTGAGGACTGTGGCTGTTTGTGACCCGTCATGACAGACACCTGTCTGTCTGCGGGACAATAGGACAGACAGACAAGAATCTGACTAAGGTTAGTCAGATGGTTTCAGGGATTAAACTGAATCTGTTTCAGGGTAAAAAACATTCACACCCGCTGTCCACACTGCTGTGACGTTAAAATGGAGACCTCTGGATGCTGCTCACCCAGTTTTGGCCAAAACTTTGGGGTTGTGTTGTAGTCTGGACAGGCAGAAACGGAAACTTTGGGACAAGATGACACAGGCAGCAGAGGTGCACACACACATCTTCATCCTTCTCTGTCTCTGCATTCAGATCGATGGTCAGAAATTGTCAAGAAACGTGTAGAGAAGGAGGAGGATTAAATTATTCTGAAGTAAGATGGAGGTTACAGTTATCTTAAATGTGGCTTGAACTTCACTAATAATAAAAAACACATTAAGCCCTCATGGGTTAGGGTTATGGTCCTCTGTAAATCTTCACTATAGACAACCAGAAGAGAGCAAAACTCACAAATTAAGCCCACAAAAGACCGTGGACAATAAATAAACAATAAATAATTAAAAAAAACCCTCCACTTTAACAGAAAAATAAAACATCATCAACACTTAGATGTAGAAACACTATAAACTGTACAAACAAACATAATGAAGCAAAGAGAGCTGCACAGTTTCTACAAACCACACACGCTGAGTGTTGTTCCTCAGCAGGCTGCTCCGGGTTCATCTTCTTCTCTTGATCATTCTCAGTTCATGTTGTAGTCTGTCTCAAGTGTCTCTGTTGCTCTGAACTTATTACAGCTTAAACATGCTGAGCTGAAAGAGGCTCTGCAGGCCGAAATATTCTGCAGCAGAAATATTCACCGACAGCAACTCACTGACGGGAGAAGCTCATTTTCACTGCAGCAAATAAAGAAATCACTAGCAGGATGCACTGTGACTATTTCAGCATTTAACCTTCAGACAGAATGGCAGGTACCTGCTGGCCAGGTGTGTTTGATATGTTTCACCTGGCTGGTGCATTAAATCACTGACTAATGTAGATGCAACTGAATAGATTTACAGAAACATGAGCAGACACATGTCAATAATAGAGCTTTTTTCTCATCATAACACATTAACATAACATCTGTTTACACCGCAGTATGTGTGTGTTCCCACGTTTCCCCAGCAGACACACACGTTTGCCTCCTGATTGAGTCTCATCAGTCACAATGTGTCCTTCCCTCATGCATCAAACCTTTACCACATGACACTTTTTCAGAGGGACACAGTGTGTAAATCTCTTTGAGCTTTGATTTCCCGCATTTAATTCAACATGGATGTGATGACTGAACTCTAATAGAACAGAGACTTCACACAGAGTTTTTGTAACGAACAAAGTGTCGCACTGCCCTTAAATCTGTCCTGAAACATCATGACAAGACTGAGTGACTGCAAGCAAGAGTGTTCACACGTTAGTTTGTGAGTGTGTGTGCGTGTGTGAGTGACTCCAGCTTCATGAGGACCAATCGCAGTGTTTTGCAGTTGCTCACAGTCACAGTCAGGCTGAGAACTTTACGCCAACAAGAATCCTCAGATGTGTTTTACTGTCGTTTTTTTCATGTTTTAAGCTGAAAGCTGTTCGGTGGCTTTGCTTTTTAACATGCAGAAGAAAAAAGGAAACAATGGGGGAACATGTTTTCCAGATGTTTCTGTGTGAAGCTCTCTGCCAGATTCTTGGAGGAGGTTGATTTTAAACAAACGTATCTTGGATGGAGGACAGGCCATTGCTCATTTTTATATTTGAAGTTCCAAACATTCAGTGTCTCCTCATCTGGAGAGGAAGAGTTAGCAAAGCATCGTGGGAAGAGAGAGAAAGCACTTTAACTTTGCAGCTGCCTTTCTGCATTACTGTAACACACACACACACACACACACACACACACAAACAAACCACAGCCAAAACGTGATTCTCAAAACTCATTAAGACTCAAACACACAACTTTAACAGGAAAAATCTGCATTGAAAGATCAACAACAACACAAATAAACAACACAAACAGACAGATGCAAAATGACTGATGTTTATTAACAATTACAGATAGAAAATAACTGAAGTTCATCGTTACTTTCTTGTTAAATCACATGCTGAGTTCCATAATTTGTGTTTTATAGCCCAATGTCTCAGACAAAGTTGTTATGCAGCTCACTCTGTTTTCACAGTCTCAAAAGAGAATAATCAGATGTTACTATAGAGTTAAAAAAAGTTAGTTTTTAACAAGAAAGCAGTTTTTGCCACTGTGGTCCAGAATTCTGCTGCAGAGCTTCATGGAGCTCAGATGCCATCGATTCTCCAAGTACTTCCTCAAAAAACACCACCGGCTGTGAGCGCAGTGACGCTGCAGCTTCCATCACTGTGATCTACCACAGTCATGTGTGTGTGTGTGTGTGTGTGTGTGTGCATGCAGGACCCCACTGCAGGTTTGACCACATGTTGATGCTCACTGACTCTTACTGAAGATATCAGCTGCTGCTCTGGCTATGAGTGTGTGTGTGTCACCCTGTTTGTTCTTGCTTGTTGCATAAAACAGCAGCTAAACTCTGATGTTCCTGCTGTAAACTGAATGTTAGACCACAGATTCATCAGCCAAAACCTGCTTCAAACTTAATGCAGTCGTTTTCATAATAAACTTGTGTGAAAGAATGCGCCTGAAATCAACACAAAGACATACACACACACACACACACACACACACATACACATACACACACACACACTGAGGAATGTCCCTGATAACTTCTTGAAGCTTCGGCATTACAGAACATTAATATCAACTTACATTCAGATTTTCTGGAGTCCAGCGTGCTCGCTCACTCTCCTGGCCAGAAACAGCCTCGCACGCCCTCAGCATGACCTCTTCTCCCCCAGGTACCAAAGGGAGGGAGGGAAGGAAGGAGGAGAAAGGGGAAACAACCACCAACGCCAGAAAGCTCCATCAGGAACCAATCAGAGTAGGTGATCAGTGGTGGAGTGAGGTTTCTTCTTCATTGACTGAATAATCTGTTGATTAAACTGAGATAATTTCTGACCATCACAGAGTACCCCCCGTCTCTTAGGGTCCACATCACATGACTACAGATCACAGATGACTGTTGCTAGCTCTGCAGATGTGTGGCGCTTTTCAGCCTCTTTTAGCTCCTAGTTTTATTAAATTTAAACGCAACGTGAGTTCATACGAACTCACACTCTTCTGCTTTAAAAAGACTCCAGATGAGAGGAACAAGGAGAGTTCCTCACGTGCACAGTGAGGCCTGTCAGTCAGCAACTAAAGGTTTCTGCTCTGAATGGAACCTGAAGGCGTTGCTGCTGTAGACTGATGCCGTGTGAAGTTTCTGTTCTTGTGTTCATTTTCAGATTAAGTCTAATCTCAGGCATTTAACCTCTGAGCTGCACTGAATAAATGCTGATGTTCCAGTTTTCAGCAGACAAGCACCCCCCCCCCACCCCCCCCACACACACACACCCCACACACACACATACACACACTGAACTGCTTTATTTTTAGATGCTGACGTGACACTCTGACAGTGCTGGTAATTATGGGAACAATGGGGGAGGAGGTGGGAGGGACGGCTGTGCTTGGGGAGCTTTCTGTGTCAGGCGGAGACGCTCTGAGCTGACACTATCATTCTGTCCTCTGAACTTTGAATTAAAAAAAAACCTGTCTTGTTAGTTTATTGAGCTGAGGCGATGATGATGTCATCACGTCAATCATTCACCATCATCACGTCCGCCTGTCTCTGTTTGCTTTGCAAGGCTGCACATTCAGCTCAACCTGTTTGATAAGCGCTTATCAATCAAGAGGTCACATGAGGTCTGATGTGTCAGCACACAGACGCACACACACACACGCATGCACACTAATTTAACATTGAACACGAGTGTAAATGAGTCTTTTCAGTTCTGTGATGCAAAATGTCTGCAGATAAGTAATGAACATCAACAGAGAAGAAAAACTCATCAAACTTTTGACAAATTATGTGCATGATTTTGTTTCTGTGAATGAGAAATAAAAAATATTAGAAGCATCAAACCTTTTAAAGAGAAAGGAAAAGAAGAAAAATGTAACAAAGAGAAAGAATAATATTAAATAGAAAATAATAATTTAAAAATGCTGGAACCCTCTTGAAAACGAGATGGAGTTTATCCTAATAAATAATTTCAACCTTATAAAATAAGAGCAAGTTCATGTTGTTGAGCAGCTCAGATTGAGGCTCTGAACGCTTCCTAAATTTGTCTGTGACCTTTGACCCCTGATCAGGGTCATGGCAGGTCACTTTGATGTGAAGCAGGGAGCAGCGACCTGCAGAATACATCAAGTCCGGAATGATGGACCTGCTGGCTGTATCATCCAATCAAAACAGAGTATGGACAGCGTACGCAGGGACGCGGGGCGAGTTCTTTCACACCTGATGACACCATTTAGAATGGGTTTTGTTTTTGTTTAGTGACTCTGTAGATCAAGTCTGGTTCCTCCTCCTGGTTCTCGAGGGATGTTTCAGAATTTCAAAATAAAACAGAAAAAGTATTTAAAAGGAAAAAGAGGCCTACAGAAAGAAAATCTCTTCAACCTGCTTCAGGGAGTACTGAGTCATGTTTGACCTCCCTCCAGTTTGTGAAGCTTAGCCTCACTTAGTCCACCATACGTCAGTACACGTTACATCATGAGTCACAGTAATGTAGAAGTAAGCCCAAAGGGTCCAACCTTTCTCTCAATCAGTGGAGGTGAAAATCAGAATTGTCTGAAGTTTTCTTCAGTATCAAAATAATCCAGTGATATTTGTGTGAACATCCATGACAACACTGCAGACAGGAGCTGCGGACAGCTCATTCACACACTGCAGTCACTCTGACTGACTGTGGATGCAGAGAAACTGAAATAAAGAAGCCTCTGTGCATAATGGGAACTGATGGTTTCAAAACTTGGGAACAGACTATCTACCATAGCATGTCCCATCCTGTGCCAGTTATTTCTGTTCATCCTGAGGAGCCACATTTCATCTCCATCTGTCCAACATGTTAAGAAACAGGAAAGAAGTTTTTCCGCAGCTTTTGTAGAATTCTTATCTGCATAGCTGCAGGATGAAACTGGCTGGAGGGTCACATGAACCCCTGTAACCTGTTCCTGCTAACAAAGTGCAGATTTTCCATTTAAAACCCCTGTTACAGTTTAACCTGCAAATGTCTCACAGAGTGCGCTCGGCAGGTGGCCTCTGATTGGCTGCAGCCGGCAGTAGAGCTCCTGCTGCTGTTTGCTGTAGCATGGCTGCATGTTGACTGTCCGGCTGCTTCTGTTTGTTCAGAGATGAATTCAGCTGAGACTGAGCTGCAGCTGTTACCATGACGACCACCTCTCCTTTCTTCTTCAAACATCTTCCTCCTCTGACATATCAGCTGTTTGTTTTACCCTTCTGACAACAAAAAAATTTGCATAAGAGCAACATCAAAGTTTAGAATGACTTTGGTTCATTTCAGTGAGAATAAGATTCATCACAGTCGACTTCAGTCTGTCAGTTAAAGTTCACGCTCCACATGTCAAAGTGAAATTTATCTCACAAAGCCTACAGGAGGTTGAAAGCTCTGCCTGCTGGTGTGTTCAAGGACAATCTAAAATCTGACATTTCTTCTCATGTTCATCTCACAGGTGTGATTTTCCTTTAAAACTGTGAAGTTGACACTTGCAGGAGGAGCTTTAGTTGGTCCTTGAGGAAGGTCGAGAGGTCTTAAGAAATTCTTCAATCCCTGGAAATGCTTTTAATTGATTTTTGCTATTGTAATGACTTTTGTGGTGGAAAGCAATTAAGTACTTTTATGTATACTTTGAGTACTTTCTGTCCCTGAAACTTCTCTACATCTCGGTAGTTTTATCTGACAGGAGGAATCTGCAGCATTTTTAAAGTCAGCTTCATGTTCACCTGCTGCAACAATGAAGACAAACACATGAACGTATCATTCATTACAATCCTGTTTGATTCTAAAATGGGCCATTCTGCACAATAAGTACTTTTACTTCTGGTACTTCAAGTACATTCTAAAGCTTGCAGATTTGCATCCTCTCTTAAGTGGATTTTTGCTTCTTACAGAGTATTTCTACGATGTGCAATGTTACTTCTGTGATCCCATAAATGGCTCATAACTGCTTTGCATTTCTAATACTTTCACTGTTTTCTTTCACATAGGCCATAGATTTATCTGTAAGCGCTTTGCTGATTTCACTTTGATTTGACAAATAAAATCAGTGACATCAGTTTTTAATTTGTTGACCAATGAAGTAAATTATTTTGAAAGTCTGAAGATGTTTAAAAACAAATGAACATTTCATCTTGTGCAGTAACATTAACAGAAAACACATTTGGAATAAAACACCCACACACACAGAGCTGAACTTTTATACTCAATTTTAATTTACAATGCACGTTACCCCAGATTCCTCTGATATAAAAAAGCTGAGTGATGACAGAGAAATGCTGCCCAGCAACATTCAGAGCAAAGCAAAACATGACAAACATCCCAACACATCAGCTCATGTTACAGGAAACAGCACAACAAGATCCCCCATGCAAAGAGTTCTCTACCAACATGCTGCTGCTCCAATCAAAGTGTAGAAAAACCAGCAAGAGAAAGTGAAAAAGATGAAGGCTGCGCTCAGAGCGACTCAGCCAGCAAGTGGGGACGTTCGTAAAATGTTCCCACAGCATTTCTAAAATGATCCCAAAACATTCTAACAACCTTCAAACTGTGCAAACTCAGCGAACACCAGCTGATTTTACTTTAAACATGAGTGTTTTTCAGTATTTAACAAGATCAGAACAATGTTCAACAAAAACTTTACTGGAACTTGTAAAATGTGTTTTGTGAAATAAAAGTTACTCTTAAAATACTTTGAAAATGATTGCAAGACATTCTGAATCACAGCTGGTGTACAGTGTGACAGCCTGATGGGAATGTTGTGGGAACGCTGGGCTGAGCGGCTCAGGAGCAGCACGACTCAGACAACAAGCTCCTGACAGACAAATCTTGTAGAAAACACTCCAAGCCCGGACAACGCTCACATTATTATTAAGTCTCATAACAATGAGCCGCAGCCCCGCCCCCTCCACGGCATGTGGTGTGCTGGTGGGGCGGTGGTGGGGGCCTGTCCTGATCTGCTCTAACCTCATTAGCAGATGGCTAACGACCCTGCACGGTTTAACACCAGATTTAAGTCAAGCTGCAGCTCGCCTCACCTGTCTCATTCACCTGAGGTGTCTGAGTCTGCCCAGCATGCACGCACACGCGCGCACACACTCACACACATACACAGAAGGGCGGGGTAGGATCTTTCTTTGTAGATGAATTTTAAACACAACCTTTGCCAGCCTGTCACATCTGTGGCCAGTTTCAACAAAGCAGAGTTGATATGATATTGATTTATTAGCCTATCAGAAAATAATCTGAAAATTACTGCTGAGGAAACTTGACGATTCTGGAAGGACCTGCTGCTTTCCTCTGAACTATCACTTTAGGAGGTGAACATGGACTCTGGGTGTTATTTTAAGATTCACAGATCTCAGGTCAGATTGTCAATAAAATAAATACACAGGAACAGATAAAGCAGCGACTGTTACTGGTCAGAATAGCACAACAGGGCAGCAAAAGCAAGTTTTCACACAATGTCAAGCAGCATTTTGATATTCAAAAATAAAATATTGTCTTGATAACTGTGTCAGTGAAACAGAGGCTCTTAAACGATTTCTGTTTCTTTCTGTTCTCACTTTGTCACATTAGGTGGTGCTAATGCACCTTCACGATAGTTGCCAAAATTCATTCAGTGTAATTATTCTTTTGTTCAGTTACAGTTAAAACACTTTTCTTTGCTCATCACACATATCTGGAGTGCCATTTGGAAAAAAATAAGAAGCACTCAATGAAAAAGTTAATTAGCTGGTCAGCAGATGATGAATCACCAGCAATTTGAAAGATTGATTTATTTTGTCCATTTATCAATCTAATCTAACTGCAGTTTTTGTCTGATTCATTAAAGTCCGTCTCGTTTCAGCATAAATATTCTGATTAAAGCTTTTCAAGGTAAAGATGAACATTAAACATTTTTATCACCAAATAAAAGAATGAGAATTGAAAACTTTATACCAAAGAAGTGCTTCTTGTTTAAGTGAAATCAGCTGTCAACACTTCATTTGTTAAAACTAATTATGCAGGAAACATCACAGCCGACAGACTGTGCATAGTTATTGTTCTTTTTTTTAAAATGCAGTCTTATTTTCTCTTTTCCTTTGTGTTTCGATTTTGTCTTTAACATAAGAAACATTAACAAATAACTGTGAATTAATGTAATAATTTTGTGGGGAATGTGAGCTTTACAGAAAACCTGTCTGTCTTGAACATTACAACCGGTTCCAGTGCTGCTTGCCTTTGTTCAATGAACAAGGAAACCTTCTGGCACAAATTTGACCCTGAACTTTGGACAAACAGGTCAGTTCACCTGAAGAAACATCAGCCACAGATACGACAGGTTGACTGAGGCAGACACAAACATTCAAAGTGTGGACACTGACTCAAACACAGTTTGTAAAGGACAATTCAGTTGTTTTTGAGTGTATGATGGGTTATCCTCATCTGTTTGCAGATGGAGTCACACACGTGTTCAAAGAAACAGAACTGTCCTGAAACATCAACATGTAGTGAACATACCTTAAAAACTCATCGGGTCATTAACTGGACATTTGTCTAAAACTCTCTGAAGAAAAACAGAAGAAAATACACATTTTAAAAAAGGGAATTAAAGAATTTACATTGTGCCGCTGCAGCTGCAGCGGTGCTGTGAGTCCGTCCACATCAAGCCTGTTGCACAGACGAATGCAGGAAATGAAGTTCTGGTTCCTACAGACGTCCGCTGGTCCAGTTTCTCTGATTCAGTGTGAATCCTGTTTGGATGTCGTCTCAGTTTGTAGGAACTCACGTCTCCTCACATCCCTCCAATCACTCAACAGATCAATACGTGTTCAGTCATTGTGTTCACTTTCTGTCACACAAAGTCTCAAAACTTCCCACGACAGAATCTGAATGTTTAGAGTTTATCTAATACAAACTGTAGCTGGTTTTCATTTGAGAAGATGTTTTCAGTCAAAAGTTACTGAATTCAATACATTAAAAAAAAAAAAAACAAAAACATAAAACACCATAAAAACAGAATTGTGTGATTGTGTTCAGCTCCTGCTTTGATTCAGGGATAAATGTGAGAAAATTATAAACCAAAGAAAAGCGGTGAAGATAATGTGAGGCCATACTTCCAAAGTGAAGCTGCAGTGAGCCAATGCTGCGAACGACTGTCCCTGTGGCTCCACCCCCTCCCTCACTGCCCATTGGTGGCAGTGTTGTTGGGGGCCGGGCTGGAGCCCTCAGCGCCTGCAGGTGGCTGGACATTGTCGGCCAGGTTGTGGGCGTGCTCCAGGAAGAGGTCTTTGAGCACGCTCAGCTCTTTGCTCAGCAATTTGATCTTGGCCTCCAGCCGCTCGTTCTCCTCCTTCAGCTCGTTGACGCGCTGCTGCGTGTCCATCGCCTTCTGCTTGCTGCGCATGCGGCTCTTTTTCACCGCCAGGTTGTTGCGTTCACGGCGTTGGCGGTACTCCTCGCTGTCCTTGTCTGCCTGGGGTTTCTTCATCTTGCTGGGGGGGAGGGCCTTACCGCCTCCAGCTGAAGGGTTTGCAGGGATGAGCTGGGGGACTTGCTGCAGTCCGGCTACGGCTGCCGGCAGAGATGTGGAGGAAGCGGCGGCGTGGGCCTGACTCTGGATGACACTCACGCCGTTGTGGTCAGTTGTGGTTAGTTTCGGCTGCGACGGCCGGCTCATTTGGATGTGCTGCCTGCAGGTGCTGATCTGAGTCTCCTCAGGTGTCGAGATGAGAATTGAAAGCAGAAGTTCAGATTCCTCTGAGCCTGGAGGAAGACGACAACTTTAATTTCACTTTCAGGCAGAACAACAGCCACCGCTTGATTAACTAGCTGCAACATACAATAATTTTTATCACGGATCAATCTAAACACTATATGCTAATAAATAGATAGTTTGTTTGATAACGTTTCCTGATTATTCACTTTCGAAAAACCGAAACCAAAATGCCTATTTTGTATTTTTGCCAAAAAACTACAAATGGCCAGATTTCTGGTTTTAAACCGCTGGTCTGATGACACAAAACATTTTAGGACGTCCTGGTGGAAAACGGAGACATTTCTGTTGTTCTTTCAGGTGCTTTGACTTTAACACCGACCTCATGTGATGAGAGTCACCTGGACTGAGGGAACCTGCTCACATCGATGTGTAAGCAGTAATGATGAGGGATTCCTGCTTTCTAATTACTATTTTCAAAACGCTAATCATCTTTTCACTGTACTGCCTTTAAGTGTCATCACGCCCACTTTATCTTCAGCTGACGTCACTCACAGCTCACAAGCTGATCAAGAGCTATAATCAATAAAAACACAAGGGGCATCTGAGGACATAAATGTGGCTGCGAGTTTCATCTTGCCGAGTTTGATCATAAATCACTCCTTGTATTTGCTTTAACTGAGAACATTATGGTTTCATACAATCGGAGGCATAAAGAGAGACAGTGCAACAGTGTAAACAGGAAAATCTCTCATGGCCGACAAATTTCATCTCACAGTATCGTCATATCACCCAAACTCTGGTGGTCATTCGTCAAAGCTCATAAAAACATCACCTTACTGGAAGTGAAGATGTTTACCTCCACAAATTATTCTGCTATGTATTCTGTGATCGCTGTGAGACAAATCATATGTATACACTCGGCCACTCCAGCTTTGTGGATCTGTGAAGGAACTAATTAAATTGTATTTTTATTGATGCTGTCAGGCTGCCGATTCTCAGCTGACCCCAATCCATCAGTCAAAAGGCTCCGGCCCACACACCTCGCTGCTGCAC
Source organism: Naso thynnoides (assembly GCA_029783665.1). Classification (NCBI taxonomy): domain Eukaryota; kingdom Metazoa; phylum Chordata; class Actinopteri; order Acanthuriformes; family Acanthuridae; genus Naso; species Naso thynnoides. The sequence goes on from JAQLOL010000001.1 coordinate 34,311,733, forward strand.
AAACACCCACCACCTCCACCCTGGTTCCTATGATCAACAGCGGGCATCGAACATGATAATCGGTCGCGTTATTATTCTGTACGGCCAATTAGCCGCGCTGCTCTGATTGGGCGGCGCGTTGCCATGCAGCCAGTCAGCTGTGCGCAGGGAAAAGCGCTCCGGGTTAAATCCAGCAGAGCTCTGGCTGTTGCCTGCTGTTGCATCATCATCGGCTCTCTTTGTGCCGAGAGAGGGGAACTCCGGAGTCATGCGGGGCAAAGCACAAAGCTCAGTTTTTACGCGACTTAAATCGTGTTTGACACAAATAAAAACACGATAAACGTCCCGACACGGCGAACAGAACCGTGCGGGTCCCTTCAAGCCCGTCAATTTTGAATTTCCGAACACTTTTCATAACTTTTTGCTCACTCGAAGCAGCAAACAGATGATTCACTACCTCGTGACTCAACACTGGCCTCTACACTCTCATACAAAACCCTTACATTTGTCTCATTTGGCTTAAAACTCAAATAAATGTACATTTTGACTTTCCTCTAACAAGCCCGTTGACTAGCCCTTTAGCCGGGCAGCTAGCCAGCTAACGTTAGTTAGCTTGTGTTGCTAACAAGCCGCAACCTTAACGTTACAGTTAGCTATTCCCACGGAGTTTAAAACACAGTTTACCTTCACGGGGCCGCGGTGGAGTCAAAAATCCGTCAGAGGGGGGAAAGTTAACGGAGAAAATTGGAGTTAAATCCGTCTGTGTGAGCTCTCACTGTTTTTGTTTAGAACATGGAGAGGAAAGGATTGCGAAATCTCTTTTACCATGTACGGCAATGTCGAGGATCAGCCACTCAGACGCGAGGAGGTGGGAGCGATGTGAGCGGTTGACCAATCACAGATCAATATGCAGCAGAGTGATGCAATGCACCTTATAATTGACATCTCATTTGACCAATGGGAGCCGGAGTTTTCTGTTGGTTTTGTTTATGTAATATGAGGTTGGTCAGATGAGTTCATACACGCATGACTTCATCTCTGAATGGTAAAAAAAATGTGATCACACTGAAACTAAATACAAATTACATGTGTGCTACTATTACTAACAGTATAATAATTATATCTTGTACTATGTCACCACGTAATGATTAGAATTCCCCCTACATGGTCTTTATGGAAGAAACAGCTACAGCTTACAGAATTTATACATGTGTGGCAGAAGTCAAAACCGTAATTACTATTTTAAAAGGCTACTTTTAAGAAGTTTTAATAAGCTATGTGAATGTTAATCTTTGAAACGATTATGTTAACGTAGTATCTAGGCTACTTTTTCAACTGCTGCACTGCCAGCAGCTCCTTTAACTGGTGTTTAACCTTAAATAAAAACGGATTTCTGTTGATTTTTTTCTTACATCATAATGACGACGACGTTAAAGAAAATTTAATTCTGGAGAAACATGAGACCAAATACAATGACAGTCCAACGGAAAGCTGTTGAGGTTTCATAATCATGGAGGAATGAGTGAATTCGGGGAATTCGGGACACCTAAGATCAAATCTAATTATTGTAATGTAATGTAGTCTAGGCTACAGGACTTTTACTATAGGATTAGCATAGATCTCATGTAGGCCTATATGAAATCTCATGATTTTTTTTGGGTTGATGTCACAGAGAGGGGCGGGGCATTTGTCCATCAGGGCGCATTCCTGCGAACTGCATGACAAAAGCAGTGACATAGGATTTTCATCAGATTAATGTTAAGGATACAAATCTGTCATAAATAAGAAAATGTTTTTGTTTATTTACACCAAATTATAATAGTAAACTTTTAAGGCAACAAAATATCCCTTTTGATGTTGAAAATGTGTATTAGTATTTCTTTTTTGAAACATTTTTTGGTTGTCCCACTTTATCTAATGTAGCCTAATTGTTATGTAATTGAGAATGTAAGGCAGCAGCATGTTTCAGGTAATGTGGGACAGCCATTTAACTCTTATCTTACTGTCATATTTAACAAAGGACTACCAGGGGGCCCAAAGAACAAACTACTGTAAGCCTAAAAATGTTTAGTTATTTTTACATTTATTTATTTGCAAAACATGATTAGCAGTAAGTCATGCTTTGCCTTGCATCCCCCACCCCTCTGTAGACTCAATATGTGTTACACTTATGCTATCTGCCAGACAGACACACAGACACACAGACACACACACACAATACTCATATGAATGACAAGGTTTATCAGTCTTATGCTGGTGAAAAATTTTGTGTACACACACACAAATACACAAACACAAATAGTAGTTGTCAATAATATACAAATTCAAGCAATATTAGTCATATAAAGTGTGAAAATGTCTTGGACCTATAGGCCACCATCTCTCTGCATAAACTAAATAAATGTGCTCTAGCCTTTTACATGTGTCCCAGATTACAGCATGGCCTGTCCCAGATTGTCAAATTTTGGCAGAATTGAATTTTTTTGGACCAAGAGCACAAACAGGTGTGGCATATCTACATTTTTTCTCCTGCAATGGTCAGAAAACATCATTAATATTTCAGAAAGGTGTGTCTGTAGTGTTGGATAGCTATTGTAAATAGTCACAGAAGTCAAAACTGTAAAAAAAAAGGTCCCAGATTACCTGAATTCACCCCATTTGGTCATTTTGCCTTAATGAATTTTTTTTTCCTGAATCAGAATCATTTTTAATTTTCTGATAACTTTAAATGCATTTAATTCACCTGCGTCATGTTGTAGATGGAGGAAAGTTGAGTTATAATCGTCAGCCTTTGCAGAAACGATGGCTTGCTTGTCAAAGTCATTTTCTGTCCAGACAGAATGTGCTTGTGGTTCCTCAGTGCTGTGCTCCTTCACCAGAGACAGAAGAAACCGGTTTGTCCACATCTGTGCAGAACAGAAGTGGAGATATCCTGATTACTTATTTCATTACACATTACTTTTCTTTAAGCTACATTTTACTTTAATAGAGCTGGTCAGCTTTGTTGCCAAATGAGTCAATTGTACAAATATTTTTTTTCTTTACGTGTTGGAAGTTCTCAGAAGTTTCTCAGAATCCCATAAAATAGCGTCAGATAGAGTGTTACAGTAATGTTGCTAACACTACATCACTACATCTCTGTCTGTCTGCTGTCAGGCCAGTTTGTTGTTTAGCAGTGAAAAACAGAAACAGGAATGCTGAGTTTTTGCATCCATCTGTCAGTCCATCAATAATCAGAGCAGCAGGAGTCAAAGGTCAGCAAATGTAGAAGTTCAGACCTGACTAAAGTTTCACTCCTGCAGCTCGGTGCTTAAGTGATTTATGAGTCTGTGCTTGTTGTATGACAATAAATAACATAAACACACAAGAACTAAAAGTAGGTCATCATCAACAACAACAACAACAGCAACAACAAGGCAAAGTGATTTTCATACAGTAATATAAACTGTGTATGCCTATATAGAGGGTGTGAAGTGCTGCTTGTGTCCATGTCAGCACAAGGAAAGTTAGTGAATATATAAAAAATATTCTTCATTTATTTTTTAAAATAAGAATTATGGCATTTATGGCTCTGCAGGTGCAAATATGTGTACAAAAAGAAAAAAAACAACAATGGACACAGATATAGCCAATCTCTTGAATAAATGCTGTAAAGTCCACAAATAAATGGGATTTTTCAAAGTATTTTGGTATTTCCCTGTTTTATCAAGAACATAATTGATGTTGCATAACCTGTTGAACCTGTATTCATAAAATGCTTGTCATGTGTGAACTTCACTGCATCTGTGTGTGTGTGTGTGTGTGTGTGTGTGTGTGTGTGTGTTTGAGACTCTACTCTTATCCCAAAAGCTCTAAAAGGTTCCTCTAAGTTGATTCCAGTCTGCATGCTTTAACAGTTTAAAGAAGAAAATGATAAAACTTTGTATCATAAAATAAATGAATGAATGAATGAATGAACGAATGAATGAATTACTGCATTTGCTTCACATGTTGTGTTTTACGCCGACAGAGGGCGCTCCAGCCCACTTGTTCAGCCTCTGTTCAGCCTGAATAACCTCACAGCCCTGAAATGAACCTCGTTGCCCCCTGCAGGGAGCCCCACGCCGGACCGGCCCCGCGTGTCTGCACCGCTCAGAGGGAAGATTTTCTTTAAAAACCACCAAACACCTCATCTGAGAGCAACCTCAACACGAGCTGCACGACGGGAATTATAGGAAAAAGTGATTTAGTAATGAAGAATCGGCTATGTTTGACAGGATTACAAAGGTGCAACTAATGCATCTATCAGTTTCTGAATTATGACATTTAGAATAAAGGCTAAGCCCATAGGCCACTCCCCCCC
>JAQLOL010000001.1:34349686-34365952 GCA_029783665.1 Naso thynnoides
TTTTCTGCCGGCCGGCTTCTTGCTCTGTTGGAGGGGGCGTGTTGTTAGGAGGCGAGGGGGGGGGTTACGAGCTGGGGGGCGGGATCGTGGAACGTGATCGAGGGGAGGGGTGAGCGAGGGGCGAGGGGGGCGGCAGGATGGGCAGGATGCGTTTTTCAAATCTGTCTCAACAACCAAACTGGTTTTCAGATCGTACACCATAGCTTTAAATGAGCCAGTCAGCAAGTTCTGTGGTATCACTCTCACACAATCTGACAATCAGACACGCAGACCCTCTCCATTTTGCGCAGAGTACATTGTGGAGGTAACTAAATCTATCAAAAAAAGATTCCCTTTTAAGCATGTGGGCTTAACGCACTTAATGTACTTAACGCATCTTGCTATCCAGGCACTGACAGCACATTGAAGAACTATGGACTAGAGGCCTTAGAGCCCAACTGTGAACACTAAAGATTACAGTGCAAAAGAAGCACATGCAGCGGGATTTCTAAAATTAAAAAGAAAAGGTGATTAGAAATCATATGTCTGACGGAAAAACATAAAACCTGATTACAATTGCCTCTGCAGCGACCTGCCCCCAGTCTTTATGCTAAGATAAGCTAAGCTAGGCTAACCACGTCCTTACTGCAGCTCAGATTCTATAAGTTGCCAAAATATTAAGCTTTCCTTAAATCTTTGAATTAATTCCTTTTAATCTATCTCATAATTTGCAAGATTATAGAGACAAACGTTAATAATTTTAATGGTAACATTTACAGTAACAATGTGTGCATTATCTGAAGAGATAGAGTTTTATCAAGTTTTAGTTTTAGAGTTTTATTTGTGTCTTTTCACTCTTTAAACACAGAGTGTATTTCACATGAACAGTTGAACAGAGTGACCCTGCATGACAGGAGATGTGAACAAACAGTGAGAGTGGAAGGTTTTTAATTTCGGCTTAAAGCTTCCAGACAACGATGAGAGCCGCATCATCAGTCTCACGGCCTCGTCCGTCTCTGTCTTCAAGTCTTTGTTTAACAAGGAGACCGCGTCCGTCTGTGTTTGTCCGTCCCGTAAACACAGGCCTTTTGTTTTCCTGCTGCGGACACTTAAGAGGAGGTTTGTCCTTCACTTGGACTTCGGGGAAGTTATTTTCTGGTTTGTTTTGGAGGGCTTGTAAATAGTTTGTGATTTGTGGCAAGCCGAGCCGTCAGCTCCTCGTTGGGAGCAGAGAGGAGGTTTTTCCCAGCTGTCTCCATCTGTCCCTCCTCTGTCACTCTCTCCTCTTTCACATCAAAACAACATCACTCCTCTGCTGCGTGTTCAGCCAACTGGCGCAGGATGCTGCAGGTCTCATCCCTGCACACAAGTCCTGGAGAGACCAGGGGAAACCTGGAGAGTCCTGGAGAGTCATGGAAAGTCCTGAATCTGCTGGAGACGGACTTTCGCTCTGTGGGCTGATTGTAGAAGAAGATGGAAAGTGGCAGTTTCTGTAGCTGTGAGCCAAAGGTTTTTTAGTTAAAGGTCATGTTTGTTTCTCTCATGCAAAGATGTAATTTTCACTTTAAGTTTGAGGAGAGCAGCTGGAGACAGGCAGACGGAGTCTCCAGGGATGTGTTGGACATCATGTGTTAAACACAGAATTTTCTCTGTCACAATGCCCACAGAACATATGCAAAATCTCAAGTCATCCCAGTTTAAAATGCACTAAGCTACAACCATCCTTCATTCACGCACACACACACACACACACACACACACACACACACACTCACACTAGTGGTTGTTATGTTGGTGGGGGCTCATTGAGGGGGTAAAGAGACTTAATATCAATGTGAAACTGGATCTTGGGACAGTGCACACAACAGCTTCATCCTGCAGGGATGATGAGAAGCAGAAACAGAGCTTGACTCGTCTCTGCATGTTTCTGTGTTAAACTCTGGACTTTATCTCGTTTGAAAGGTTTTCAAGGAATCCCATTTTTGTCAGGCAAAATTTTGGTGACGTGTGTGAAATGACTTGGCATATAAACATGCTCAGTATTTTCATCTGCACACATGAAAAACATAAAGTCTGAGGTTTGAATATTTTAGTTAGAGGAAACATGAGAGCTTAATGAAGAGATGCAGCAACACAATGCACAAGGAACATGTCAGTATGATGTATGCACATGTAACATGATGTCAGTACAATGTGTGTGCATGTAACATGATGACAGTATGATATATGCTCATGTAATATGATATCAGTACGGTAAATTTACATGTAACATTATGTAGGTATGATATACAGTATGTGCATTTAACATGAAGTCAGTATAATAAATTTAATGTAACATGATGTCAGTACTGTGTATTCACATATAATATATCAGCATGATGTATGCACATTAAACATGATGTCAGTATGATGTATGTGCATGTAACATGAAGACAGTGTGATGCATGTGCATGTAACATGATTACCTCCGCCAAGAAGGTAATGTTTTCACCATGGTTTGTTTGTCTGTCTGTCTGTCTGTTAGAAACATAACTCGAAAAGTTGCTTTTCTAGTTTAAGTATGATGTACGTGCATGTATCATGATGTCAGTACAGGGTGCTCAAATATAACATCTCAGGATGATGTATGCACATAAAACATGATGTCAGTGTGATTTTAGTGCATGTAACATGATGACAGTATGATGTATGCACATGTTTCATAATGAAGGTATGATGTATGCTCATGTCACATGATGTCAGTATGCTACACAGTATGTACATTTAACATGATGTCAGTCTAGTATATGTGCATGTAACATAATGTCAGTACTGTGCATTCACATATAACATGTCAGCATGATGTATGCACATTAAACATGACGTCAGTATGATTTTAGTGCATCTAACATATTGACAGTTTAATGTATGCACATGTAATATGATGTCAGAATGATGAAAGCACATGTTAAATGATGACAGTATATGTATGTGCATGTAACATGATGTCATTGCAGTGTATGCTCATATAACATGATGACAGCATGATATATGTGCATGTAACATGTCAGTATGATGTATGCACATGTAACATATCAGTAAAGTGTGTGCATGTTACATGATGTCATTATGATGTATGTGTATATAACATGATGTCAGTGCGGTGTAGGCACATGTTGACAGTATGATATATGTGCATGTACCATGAGGTCAGTATGATGTATGTGCATGTAACATGATGTCAGTATGATATATGTGCATTTAACATGATGACAGTATGATATATGTGCATGTAACATGATGTCAGTATGTTGTAGGTATGTTGTAGGTATGCACATGTAACATGGTGACAGTATGATGTATGCACATGTAACATAATGTCATTACAGTGTTTGCACATTACATGATGTCAGTATGATGTCACTGCATGTTATATGATGTCATCATGATGTATGTGCATGTAACATGATGTTTGTGTGTTGTATGCACATGTAGGATGCTACAGTATATACTCTGTGATACAGTCATAGTGGAGGAACAGAAGAAAGAACTAAAGTTTCTTTAATTTACATTTTGAAATCTAAATGCTTAACACCTTGAAGCACAGCAGGAGTTATGACATCACATCTTGTCTGGAGCCAATCACAGTTCAGTATTCATCTTACACAAGCATGATGTGGAAAGCTGAAATCTGCAGGTCAAGAAAAAGACTTTTCAGTGAAGTGGGAGACATCTTGTGTCCAGCTGTGAAACTTAAGATATCAACAATATTTACATATTCAGAGATATGAATAAGATGAACTTTCATGAGTGTATTCATAAGTATTTTGCTTACTTTATTTGACTTTTAATATGTAGAAGCTATTTTGCACGAGTGGATGAACAAATTAAGGAATGTAACTATGTTTCTGTTCAAGTGTTTTTCTGGTTTGAACTAGTAGATTTTCTTGTTTGCGTGTTTTTTGTCTCTTATCTGTCTCAGCTTACTCTCATCAGCTGTTTGAGGCTGTTTCTAGTTCCATTATGAACAAAACATGTACATCAATGTTTATATGACTGATATGTCATCATGGTCTCAATTTTATCAAACATTACAACAATCATTATTCTTTAAACATTTACAAAATGTCACTGAACTCAGCTGATAGAAAAAAATCTGACCCAAATATTCTAATTTTATAGTCGACTCTTCGGTGATGTGTAATCTCAATACTGAAGAGGTGGAAAGTGAAGAACATTCAACATGGCTGCAGAGTTTATTATGAAGTGTGGTTATGTAAGATGGTGTGTGTGTGTGTGTGTGTGTGTGTGTGTGCGTGTGTGTGTGTGTGTGATAGAGAGAGAGAGAGCGAGAGAGAGAAAGAAGAGGAAGTGTGTTGTGCTGTTGTTCAGCTCCTGCAGGGCCCACATGCTTCCTGTGGCCATCCACACTGTGGGGAAGAAGGGAGGAGGAGTGTTGGGGGACGTGTGTGGTTCCCATCATCCTCGGCTCCTATCAGCTCCTGCAGTAACACCCCCCCTCTCCCCCCAGCGGCTCTTCCAGCAGGTCTGGCTGTTACACCAGTGTGCAGCCGCAGCCCACCGCAGCTTAAATAACAGCAGTGGCTCTGATCTGAGGTCAGATCTAATCTGCGAGCACATCTGCCTGCAGCAGAACAACAACACAGTTTACACACGGCTGCCGTCTTTATTTCATCTGATTCTCCGTTTGGCTGCCGCTTATAAATACTTGTCCTGTGTGTGTGCATGAGTGTGTGTGTGTGTGTGTGTGTATGCTGCAGCGGTTGGCCGTTACTCGTTGGGAAAGTGTTTCACCGCTTGCAGCATCTTCCTATGGGTGAAGAACAAGAAGAAGAGGCAAGTGTTGGCCAACTGACTGACAGCTTCTCTCTCCAGTTTGATGACATTTGAACGGTGAAACTGACTGGTGATGCTCTGCTAAGTCTCACCTGTAGCCCTGCCCTCTAAAGGTGACTCTGAAGATGGGCATGGCCTTTCGGAAACACAAGGTGATGTCAAAGGATCCAGTCGCCATGTGTTCTGAGTGTTTTCAAGTTGTTCAAGGTGTCTGAGTTTGTTGTCCTTCGTTTCCTTTATTTGTGAAGAATATGAACAAACAGTGACACTTAGATCAATCGAATCAAATTACAACACAAACAACTGATCACTCTCCACAGCGCTTGAAGGTAATCTGACTACACTGCTGAAACAAAGGTTCAGCCATGTTACTGAAAGGCTCCTGCAGAAATCACACAGAGCAAAAACAAAAGTACTACGATGAAAACCTCCAGGACAAAAATCTTACAACTTTCTTACGTCAGCAAAGCTTTAATGACTGCTTTGTATAGATTTTATTCCAGACTGTCATCATCATCATCATCATCATCATCATCATCATCATCATCATCATCATCATCCCCTGCGTAGAGACAAACGACGAAAGAGTTTAGCTGATTTAACCAAACTGCTGCTGCTGATAGAACACAAAGTCAGATTTCATTCGTCCCAATTTAAGTTTGTGGGATTTTTGCCGCAGTTTGTGCTGCTCACAGCAACAGTTTTCTGTTCAGTGACATCGAGGACTGCTCCTGTCTTTGGGAACACACACATACACGCGCACACACACACACACACACACACACACACACACACACACTAACAAATGGTGAGGTGTGTCAGTGATGATTCATGCAGCTCAGACAGACTTTAACCTCTTAGGATAATAAAGAAAAAATTAATCTCTCCTCACAGAGCACAAATCCCAGCGGAGCTCCTAAACCTGAGGAGGAGGAGGAGAAGGAACAGGAGAGCCCTGCTCTGCCTGCCTGCTGAAAGGAAAAGGACAAGGAAGAAGACAAGGGAGAGGAGGAGTGTGGAGAATAGGAGGAAAGATGAGAGAAAGAGTCACTTACGCTCTTAAATCTCTTAAGTCTTAAGTCTGAGATTTAATCGAATTTTCAGAATCACAGGATGAGATTCTTAAATAAACCATGAAAAAAATAAACTTGTCAAAGAGTCAACAGTCAGTTTCTCATCAGGTTTTCACTGTGATTAAACACTTTGCCATAAAATGTTTCTGGTTTTTGTTTTTGTTTTTGTAAACTGAAAGAAAGTTGATTTAAAGCAGCAATGGAAAAAATGAAGTCCAACAAACAACAGAGAGGAATATGAGACTCACTGACTTTCATAAAAGAACTGAGGTTTGGTTTCAGAGGAAAAATAATAACGACTTCTTATAGATAAAAAATGTTTTTTTCTTTTTTCTGTGTTGTTTGTTTTAGACTTTCACTTTCAAACCACATGACTCACCTTTGTGATGTCATACAGGTCACAGGTCTATACCTAGAAAATGTGATGTGATGTAATATTTTATAGTCATACAAAAAACATCTACATTTTCATGAGAAGATTAATCTTTTTTTGTTGTTGAATCAATATCAACAAAAATGTTCTGAATCTTTTTTCAATGTGCTGTTTTTTCTTTCTTTGCTGATTTTGTTGTTTTTATGCGTCCCAAAATTAATTTAAAATCCTAAATAAAAAATGCTCTTCATACACGTGACAGTCATGATAAATGACAGAGAACTTTCATTTCTCATGCTGTTGGTAAAGAGGATGGTGATGATGATTATGATGGTGGATTAAAGAGACTGAAAAGTGAAGAGGAAAATCCTTCATCACCCCGGTAGATCTAAGCGTCTCCTGCAGATCAGAATTGTTGTTTTTCATTCAAATGAAAACATGAAAATAATTGAAAAACAAGTTTCAAGCAGCTGAACTTGTGAGTGACACAGATAGGCTGAAGAGGAGTTTTGTTGTTATCAACTGTTTGTCTTCAGTTTTCATCACCTGTCGAGCTCTTTTGTCTCCTCACTGCTGATCGTATCGTCTCTGTTGAACAATCCTGCTGGGCTGGATCATCCAGAACGACGACTTCCTGTTTCCACTCAGAGAGAATCAAGTCCAACAACATAACTGAAACCCAAACGTTCCTTTATTTCCTGCGTCCACACAGAGGTCAAAAGCACACCCAAGGTGGACAGAAAAACGGATTCAATGATAACATAGCAGTGAGGTGAATTATTTGTTTATATTTCTTGATTTATATCTGATTTTTTAAAACTGATAACAACTTTTAAAAAACTCTACTGTAATAGAATTCCATTGACAAGTGGTGAAATAATAATTTACAGGAAATGAATCAGAAAGTTTTGATGATCAATTATTAGTTTGACTCTAATCTCTGATTCTCTTGTTCAGCTTCTGCAATGTGAGGATATTAATTTCTTTTGTTTTATTTTTTGTTAGATATTTTTTATTTCAATATTCTTCCAGTCGTCCAACAAAGTTTCTGCTTTTCTTTCTTTTAGGTCAGTAAACTGAATCTGTTTTTGGACTCTTGGTTTGTAAAACATCAGAGGTTAAAGTAGATCTTTGTCAGACATCTCATTTGAAAAAAAAAAAAAAACAGAAAATTTCTCTTAGAAATTTTGTCTGTGCCTGATGCTTTGTGCTGGATTGCCAAACAAGTGTTGTCATTGCTCAGCAAATATCATTCCCCAGTCCCCACAGAGACCATCAGTTTTCAATCAGGGTCCCCATAAAGATATCAAAGCCACAGTTTGTGTTCTTTTCTTTGCATTAGTTTGAAATGTTCTCACAGAGATTTATAAGCCAGGGTGTGTGTGTGTGTGTGTGTGTGTGTGTTTAATTAGTAAATCAAAATCAGTTGTGTTTAAGTGTAACTTGACACCTTAGTATTGGATCTGACTCACAGAGACGGAGAAATCAAGCCTGAGTCACATCAATGAAATGAACGGATGTAGAGTGCCACAAGGACTTGCTGAAAAAAATTATATGTGAATAACTTTACGAATCTGACAGCCTGAGCGAGAAAGACAAAGTGGTCCCATGTGCCTCTTTTCAAGAAATTTCAAAAGTCAGTTGTAATGGCTGCGTATGGGAGAAAGTGGTGAACTCTTGTCAAACTGAGATTTGTAGAACCTAAAGTATAAGTCTGATTGCTTCCAAACCCATATCACAAGAACCCTCATAAAATTTCCTATTTCTCTGTTTTCTGATGTTTTGAGTTTGGTTTGGCCAAAGATGTGGGATTTATCGAGAACTGTTTCTGAGATTTTTAAATTACGTTTCACTGCTTCTCCACTCTAGCGATGACATCACCCACTCTAGCTTTCTGAAGATTCCGCAATACACACCCATTATAAAATCTGAAAAGGAAACAAAAGTGGCATACGATTAAAAATTGCAATATTTCAAAAATGCTAAAAGTTAGCAAAAATATGTGAATACAAGATCTATAGATCAATAGTCTTCTGTCTTGTTTAAAGTTTGAATGAAGTCTGTAGCTGAAACTATGTGGAAGCAGTACAAGTTCAAAGAGTGGTGGGTGTGATCAGTTTTTGCAAAAAAAAAAGTTTCTCTACGATTTCCCATTTATTTTTATGAGAAGTTTTCTTTTTTGTTTTTTGCTTTTTTAGTTTTTTTCAATTTATTTATTTTTTGCTTTTTGCAATTTTTGTGAACACCATTTTACCAAAAGTCATTACACACCATTGCCGATAATTTAGCACGTTTTGATATATGTTTTAGCCTATGAATGTGAACTCAAAGCCACAGCATGAGTTATGCACCGAAATTTGGTGGAAGAAAAATAATAAGAAAAAGACGTTCCTGTATGTGCTTTGCACATCAGGCACACAAATAATGATTAACATTAATGTTGTCAGATTGCTAATGAATATCTGTGCTCAGAGTGGGGCGGTTTGGACTGTAGACAGAGTGGTGCCAACATGTTTCCTTGTTTACTTATTTGTTTTCAGTCAATAAATTCACCTTCCATCACCTGCTCGACCAGGCGAACTCCTCACATTGACTTAACCTTGCGATGATGCACGACACACTGCAACCAATCAGGGGTGCAGAAAGAGATCACAGCATCAGACTGAACTCTAAGCACTCCTAAAGGAATCTGAAAGGTTTCCATTCAGTCTATAAGCTGAAAGAATTACATTGTTCTTAGGAAGAAAGAAAACAAGTACATTTCTTCAAATGCTGTTCCAGAGATCAAGACGTAAGAAAAGGGAAGATAAGGGGGAGAGAAAGGGGAGAGACAGAAGAAAGAACAGACTTGAGAAGAGAGAAGAAGAGCAAAAAGAAGCAGCAAAAAAGAGATGGTGGGACAGTACAGTGAAAAAAGAAAATAAGTGTAATGAGGGAGGAGGTGAGAAAAACAAAAAAGGGGAAAGTTAGAAGTAGGAGGGAAAAAGGAAGCAAGAAAGTCTGAGAACAAATAACAGAAATGATGTGGAGGAGATGATACAGAAGAGAAATCAATGGAAAGAAGAATGATGAGAGGTGAGGAAGAAAAACATGACCGCAGTGAGGTTTAGGTTCAAGGTTCATTTATTGTGTTTTTTGTGTACTTTCATACTTAAAAACAAAATTCTATTTCCCTGTGTATCAATCACATGCAAACAAATAATAATTGCACAGTTAAACAGAAGAAACAATGAAACAGCTCTTGTTCAGCTCCTCTCACCCTGCTGTCAGTAGAGACAAGCTGACAGCAGGAGAAGAAGAAGAAGAAGAAGAAGAAGAAGAAGAAAAAGGAAGAGGAGGAGGAGGGGGAGGAGGACATTGATGCAAAATGAGCAGACAGTTAAAGCGACACCAAAGAAAACAGGAGAGGTTATTAAAGGGGAGAGAAGAAAAGGAGACCAAGAAGATGAGGAGAAAAGAAAGAGAGAAGGGAAAACGCTCAGAATGAACATAAAATGTCCTGAATGTTTAGCCTTTCCTTTTTCTCCCCCGCTGTTTTTCCATGTCAGTGAAACTCTTTTGCAGGTTTTGTTGGATGAACGTGAGCCTGTGGTGAGAAGAAATGCATCAGCGTGTGAAAGCAGCAAGAGAGGAAAGTGATACTGAAGAAGCTTTAATCAGTTTCATATCTGCGTGTGTGCGCGCACGCGTGTGCATGCGTGCATATATGCAAGCGTGACTGTGTGTGTGTGTGTGAGAGAGAGAGAGAGAGAGAGAGAGAGAGAGCAGCAGGAGCTCAGACTCTCTGTCAACGCTTCTCTTCCAGCTTCACATTTTAATATAAAAAGAGAAAATAAAAGAAGCTGGAGACAGAACTTGACTGTGAGTAAAAACAACTGTGACATGTTCTCACATTCAGGAGCTGCATGTTAAATACAATGAGGCACAGTATTATACCAGATAATGAAAATATTATTACACTTATGATTAATCAACAAAACTGAATGTATTAAAAGGCTAGTCAATAAAATAGAATTATGAGGAATGTTTCAAATGATTTTGTTAGACTGAAATCACTGTGACAAGCTGAAGATTAAAGGACTTTACGCACCTAGTGATTTTTCTTTGGGCGATTATTTTGCTCGTCAGTAATGATTTTCCAACTGCTGATTGGTCAGGAGTACTTTCACACAGAACACAAATATCACTCTGTGGAAATGTGACCATTTTATTTTTCACATCAAGGTCGATTATTCTGAACTTTCGCACTGTGAAGAAAGCCATCAACCATTCCTGATGGTTGTGCAGAACAGACATCATGTTCGTCTCCTACATCATCAACAATGGCTGAATCACAGTCTAGACACAACACAATATAACAACATCTATGTGATTATTTAACAGGTTGTGGAAAAGTAGCCCCCACCTGTCTGTCTGTCTGTACTAATGCCTCTTGTCAGCTCTCGCAGGAGTGACAGCGTCCATCCTCGGCAGTGAGAGGCAGAAATGTCTGCCTGTCTGTTGCAGGTGAGGTCCGAGTTGAAGGCTGATGGGGGCAAAAGTTGCCCATTTCTGTAAATGTTTGATCTACTTGTTGAAGTTGAAAACTGATCCAGAGTCAGATTTCTCTTTCTGTCTCTCTCTATCTATCTATCAATCTCTCTCACGCATACACACACACAAATTACAGGCTGAAGGTGAGTGAAAGTCAGTGCGTGGATCAATTTAGGAAGAGTTTTTTTCTGCAGCAGCAGCATAAGGACTTTTATTTTGAAAATACTCAGTACGGTAGGGGCAAGCAGGGAGAAACAAACCCATGAACACATTTCTTTGAAAAAGTTTAAGTGACAAAAATCAAAGAATTGTGTCATAGGAACGTTCAACAAAACACAAAATGCCGTTCAAGAACAACCGAAGCAACTTTTCTTGCTTCTTTTGTATTAAATGTTAAAACAGAACAGGAGGAAATTGTTCTTCTTTGTATTTTTGTAAAGAAAAAGTCATTATATAACTTTAGAGCTCTGACACACCAAGCTGAGGGTCGGTTGTTGGACTGACAGTCAGCGTCTACCTGCCTCCTCCTCCTGGTGTTTTCAGCTTTGGCTCATTGGCTTTTTTACTGCTTCCTGTTGCCGTCACAGCAGATACATGAACGTCAGATTAAAGTCTGAAACAGGCTCATTATTATCAAGGTCCTCTGGTTCACCTCTCGCCCACTCTCTCAAATTCTTTTCCCAACAAACTTTTAACAGTCTGCAACGTGCAGGTGAGCACGGCCAAGTTCAACAGATCAACACAGAACAAGTCTGAGATGTTCACAGATAAAACAGCTGTGAGCTGACAGCTGATCCACTCTGGTTTCATGCAGGCTGGCAGTGACTCAGTGTCTTTTCAGCATCACTGAAAGTCCACAGCAAACAACGACTGAAGCTCTCACATGTTTTCAGGTTTGTTTGTGAGCAGCGGAACATGATAAAGCATCAGCAGCTAGGACCCACAGCAAATCCAACGGAGCACAAAGACTGCGTGAGACAGTCAGAGACGAGCCGGCATGGAGCTGTAAACAGATTCATCACAATATGACAAACACATCCAATGAATCCAGGAGTCTGATCCAGGTTCAGTTTCTCTGTTTGTCTACACTTCCAGAGTCTGTCACTGTTAGCCTAGCTTAGCATGAAGACTGACATCTATAGAGTTCATTCTATCTGTGAATATAAAGGAAAAATAAAGGAGGAAGCAATTAATGAAACTACTATTGTTAGAAGAAGAAATGTGGTTTGCATCTATGTCAGTTTTTCTCAGCTCTTAGTCATGCTGTTCTTTTTCTGGTCCTGTTAACTCCACTGACACCTGAGTGAGTGTGATCTGTAGCTGTCAGGGTTAATGTGAGAGCGAACGGGCTTTGTGTTCTTGGACACCCAATCTGCTGTGGCACATGTGAATTAATTTCACTGCGGAAAAACCTAATCTGCACATTAATCATGAACACAAGTAATAATTTGTATTTTCTGCTCCTTTCTGGACATTTTTATGAGGCCATCTTGGCGGATGATCTGACCGCCGGTCGGGAGGTGTCTCCATCTGAACACACACAGCTGATCCCTCATCAGCTCACACAGTATCAGCCTGACAGAGGCTAAGTCGCTAACACCAGCTCCTCCTGCTCCAGACTCGCCACTAATCTCTCCCTATGACTCACCGCTCAGGCCAGCCACACAGTCACACACACCTTCCAGACACAGATAACACTCTGTGGTGTTTGCTAAAGCCTCTGGGACAATCACAGGCTTTTGTGGCAGTGGCGTCGTGCCGTCCCCCTGACTACTGACGTTAACCGCCTTAAAGCTGTGGCTGTGTAAGTTCGAAGCCTCGGGCCTCGCCAAGAGCCAGACGAGGCTTTTGTGGCATGTGAAGCAACTGCTGGTTTGTTTAGGCCTTTCCTGTTTCCCATCAGAACAACAAACATTTTTCTATCAGCTTGTTCCTTTTGGACTCCTCAGACCATTTTTGGGAGAACGGAGAACAATGAGAGAGCCGTCCGTCAGACTGTCACACACCATTTCAGTCTCGGCAGTGTAAAAACTCGGCCCGCGGGAATTCCTCTGGGTCCGTTCTGGCTCTGCAGCCTCCTTCATTTTGGTTTCTGTGAAATGAGAACACAGAAGAAATCATGCAGGAAATGCACTCTCACACACACACAGCATTCACACACACATCCTTCACTGTCAGAGCGTGGAGCCACCAGGCTGCCACAGAGCCGAAATAACTGGATGGGCATTGCAGCTCCAAACTCTGTGTCAAACTCTGTGTGTGTGCATATGTGTGTGTGTGTGTGTGTGTGTGTGTGTGTGTGTGTGTGTGTGTGTGTGTGTGTGAAACTGTGTGTAATGTGTCTGTGTGTTAAAGTCTGTATAATGTGTGCATTGAAGTGTGTTTGGAATGTGTGTGTAAAGTGTGTGTACAGTGTGTCATGTGATGAGTGTTTCAGTCATTATTTTGTGTAATTGTTTGGGTTTTCTGTGCATGGTAATACTTTACCAACGTGCATCTATAATGCATGATCAACATATTTTATAATGCATTATTATATGCCTGTGGTGCTGCATAATAACAGTTATAAACAGGATTAGGGCTAACCCTAACCATAACCACCTTTAACGTATTATAAGTTTGTTCACAATGTGTTATAATGCATTATAGTGACAGGCTTTGTAGAAAGTGTTACCGTTTGTATATGTTGCCTAATGAACAGACAAACTTTGGATACAAATTCTGCTGCATGTGAGTTTACTGTAAGTACATAATCATAAACAGCAGACTGAAGTTCATAATGAAGCTCACACAATTTCTCACGTTCAGCTGCTTTCAGCCTGTTTGAGAAGCTACCTGCATCATTACCTCATAATTAATGTGACAGACTCAGTTTCTGTGAGGGTGACGACTGACCTAGTTGAAGCACTGGTTTCACTGGTGTTGGGAACTGCAATTAACCTTTTGCAAAGCTCTGCCCTCTAACGCGAACAGGCCAATCAGAGCGTAGCAGCAACACAGCTGTGCTCCATTGAAACTCATACAATCTTTTCAGATTTCCGGATTTCAGGTACTGTGGACTTCGAGGTCATTATGGTTAAACGTTTTGTCTGGGGCACTTCTAAAACTGATGCTCGTTATTCGGCGAGGTTCAAAGGCGATTTTCATTCTTTTTTTAGCCTTTCCAAAATTAAATGCTGCAAAGTGTAACGTTAAAGTTTGCACATCCTCACTCCACATTGAACCCATCACAATTTAACAAGCACCGCTAACATCACGTCTTCGTCGGTAACCTTTCGATAAATATTGAGACCATGTTACGTTGTTATAAGCGGACATTATCCAGTTAATTTGAGTTACTTAGACTATAGCTTTTATGAGTGCTAGCAGAAGTCCGCTAAGCTAAAGTCTGACCGCTGGCTGCTCTCAACAGTCTGCAGTGTGTAACCAAAACACAAACCCGACATAAAAGCCAGACTTTACTGTTCACATTATTATACAAAGAGACGTGTCCTCCCCTTGTTTTAAATGGTATGTCCTAAATCGTTACAAGAGTCTATGCTTGTTTTATAAATTAAGTGAAACATAAGTTGAAGCCACTGTAACATTAACGTTACTGTGATTGATAGGCTTTAGCTTTGATGCTTATTTTTTTGATGACATTTCCTTGCTGAGTCACTCTGACAGCCTGAATATATCCTTCAGCTGCATACTTTAAACCTTTCTGTCTGCTTCTGTCTGAAATCGCTTTTTTGTTTTTCCAAAAATTACACAATATTTCTCCAGGGAGTTCAGTTAAAGACAGTGGCAGCGCCGTGCTGACTCCGACAGCTTGTCAGATTTAGCAACAGTAACTAAGGGGAGTATTTCTTAGCGAAGGTTGGATTAGATTGAGGTATTAATGTTAAGGTGCCACAACTTAAGATTTTTGTTATCAAAATTAATTAATAATAATCATAGATAATTATTAGTTACATTAAGTAAGAAGATTAATTTACATCAGACCACCTGGGGAGCAGCACCCTTGAAGAAGGGAAAAGATAGAAAATTTGTTGATTCAGTCTCATAAAAACAAGTACTTAACTATCGACTTGGATTTTGATCAATAATTTACTTAATAACTAAACTCAAATTACCATGTTAACAGCTAATAAAGGTTGAAGGTTTTCAG
This sequence comes from Naso thynnoides, assembly GCA_029783665.1. Taxonomy (NCBI): domain Eukaryota; kingdom Metazoa; phylum Chordata; class Actinopteri; order Acanthuriformes; family Acanthuridae; genus Naso; species Naso thynnoides. Next base: position 34,364,631 of record JAQLOL010000001.1, read on the forward strand.
AGTTCTTGTCTGTGAAGAGAGTGGCAACATTCACTCTTGTACAATATTAAATAGACAGCATGTAGTTTTAAAGGCCTTTATTATACACAAACAATCGAACTAAACATGTACTATATACAGTATATGCGTGTCAGTGCATCTGTGTGCGTGTGTTTGTGTGTGTGAGTAAAACTACAAGCAAGATGGCTGACAAAGGGGGGGGACTTAGGTCCAAGATGGTGGCTGAAAACCACATGTTTCTTTAGTTGAAGAAGAACAAAGAAACATGGTGGAGACCAGACCAGACCATGTGCTTGTAATTTCACACATGGGTGTGAAATGAGCCAAGCTAAAGGGTGTGAGTGTGCGTGCATGTGTGTCACGGTGCTAGGTTAGAAAAGATTGCTAGCTGAATGCAAAGACCCTGGTCTGTGAAAAGCAAGACTTAACTAACAACTTGGCATAGACAACTATTAATAACCCAATAGTGATATCACATCAACACCTAGACAGTCCCGAATACTTTCAACATGTAACCAAGGTTAATGGTTCTGTGCTTAGCCGTGCTAAGATGATGCTATCTGGGCCCAGTTCAACATTACCAGTTCTTGTTGCTGGATGTTGCTGGTTCCTTGTCTGGGGATCCAGGCTGGGTAATGTTGGTCCCAAAGTTGTAAAGAACTGTCCTTGCTGGTTGCTGGTCACTCAGTGGAGTCTTTTGGGATGTAAGCAACTCCATGCTTATTTGGTGGTCCTCTGCTTTGGAGTTAGCTAACAAGCCTTGGTACAGCTGGTGCTAGCTGCCCTAGTGTTACACAGGAGCTTGCATTGCTGCTGTAGGGAGAAGTTCTGTTTGTTTGCCGTCTGTTTCTCAGCGGCTGAAGTCCAAAAGAGGATCCCTGGCAAGGAGCTCAGGGGAAGAGCTCACCGGAGAGGCCTTGAGGCAAGAGCTCAGGAGCTCTGGTGAGAGCTCTGGTGGGAACTCAAGAGACGAGAGTCTCAGAGGTGATGAGTCCCTCTGTGGAGACCAGAGTGGCAAGACAGAAGAGCATGAACAAAGGAAGGAGCTGGGTTTTGTTGCCCTGGTCAGGGGTGTTGGCCCCTCTGACCAGTGGTAGCTCAAAGCTGGGTCTCTGGCGGACTGTGGAGGCTTTCAGTCCATAGCTTCCTTTGCGGCAGATGAGGGACATGTTTACTCAGAAACAGTTCTGTTGAAATCCCCAAAATGAACGCTTTAATCTGTGGATCCCAACACTGGTTTTACAGTTATTACACTGTTAGCAGGGTCAGTGTGTGTGTCTTGTGTGTGTGTGTGTGTGCACTGTGCAGTATCTAAAAGTCAG
>JAQLOL010000001.1:34399278-34413452 GCA_029783665.1 Naso thynnoides
ACCTCCCGGACAAGGAAGTCAGTTTCCTCCTGCATAAAGCTTGGCTGGCACCTATCTGCTCCTTCCTCAGCCAAAAATGAAAATATGGTGCGTTGCAACAATCTTAAAGAGAAAGAGAGGAGCCGATCTGAATTGAAGCTGTGATGCATTTTCTAACTGTCTATTCCTTCTCCTTTACATGCTGTGCCAGGCTGTGGCGCAAATGCAACTGCATTTATGTTCACCAAGTTTCCAGAAAGGTTTGTCACACCTACTTGCACTCCCAACTTCCAAAACGTAGACCTGCACCTGCGTTCAGGCTGACAAAATAGAGCCCTAGATCTTTAAAATGGTCATTTATTCAAACAAATAATCAAAAACAGTCACAGTGATATATTTAATGTGTTTCCAATCCAAATGAACTGGGATTTCTCTTGCACGAAGGTTTTTTTTCTTGCTGCAACTAGTCAATTTCAGTTGAAGATGAATGATCTCCTCTCAGTGCTGGACTATGGATCTTTAACAAAAAAAAAAAAACAGTAACAAAGTGAGTGATACGTTGTGGATTGTAACTGTTTTGTGTTTAAAACTGTGGTGTCTGCATCTCTGGAGAGCAGCAGTGAATCAGCACAAAACTCTCCAGAAGCAAGAAGTGGTTTCACTGACTTCCTCTTTCAGGTTTGCCAACAGAAGAAGAGACGAGAGTGAGAAACACGACGGACTGAAGGGCAGAACACGAAAACAACAAACCCTGCAGAGGGGTTGGCAGACACGGATGTTGAATCCTCTTATGAAGCATGTGCTTGCTTGTCATCGTTGCGTCTGCACAATAACACACAAACACTGAGCTCAGAACAGTCGAGTTATATAAGAGTCCATATACTGTAAGCTGCCTCTCTCACAACCAACAGGAGCAGGAAAGAGCTTAAAAAAAACTCAAGTCAGCATGAAAAGCAGTTCGAACAATGATCAGTGTCACCAATCTGAAGCCTGAAGGTCGTGACACACAAAGAACCTTCAACGAACTGCAAGTCATTCAGGACAAAACTTCAGATCCTGCAGAGTCCTGACGTCACCTTGTCCGTCTGTGTTCATTCCAGGCATTCAGCTTTTCACTGAAGACATCACATATCGTCCCAAACAGGTCGCACAATACTACCCAATACTATCCAATACTACTTTACCCATGAGCCTTAGCTGCTGTTGCTTTGGAGTCGCCATGGTTAATGAATTCATCTAAAACTGATGAAGAATAAGGACATAAATGTGTCAGCTGTGGAACAATTATCTTCACCTGAATGTCAGCAAAGCAAAGCAAATTGCAAATTGCTCTGTGATTGACTGTCTGTTGGTGAAGTGCATCATGGGATTTATAGTTGACCTCACCTCTTGCAGGCTCACTGAAGCTTTTACAAAAGTCTTGTTCAGAAAAGGTTTCCTGATCACGTGTCTGCTCCTCAGAGGATGAACCTTGTTATAATGAATTTATATTGATGACATCACATGACTTTGTCATTGTTTTCATGAAATCTGGCAACAAAATGCCAACTTTGAATTTCCTGCTAATGTTATAAATCTTATATGGAAGTTGTCGCTGACTCGTTGTGTCTGGATTCTTCGGACCTTTCTGGCTGATGGTCCCCTGACTGCACAACCACTAGCTTGGGAACGCTCAGACATCTCCTGTCTCTGTTGTCATGACGACAGGCTGTCACAGCCGCAGTGAGTGGGCGGGGACTGACCTCTAATGGATGGTGTAAACATGCTGTCCCACAGAAAGCTGTGGGTGTTTGTTTAAAGTGGGACAACTGTTGTGGAAACTGATGCGCCTACTCATCTCACTGGCCTTTGACCTTTAATGAGGCAAACAGGCTGTTTTCAGACAATCTACTGTTTTGACCTTTAAAGAGTCCAATAACAAACTTCTGTTCTTTTTTTCTTTGTTTTGTCGTATTTTTTCCCCTTGTTTGTTCCTTTTTTCTTCAGTTTTGTTTCCTGATGCCCACGTTGATGATTCTTAATTTGGATCTTCTTCATTTTCATGTGTTGTTGCAATGTTGGAGCCAGAGACGTGTGCAAAACAACCACAGTAACTGTTTTGTTTGAAAGGGTCAAATGCTGAGAAAACTTTGGATCCACTGAGATGAAGAAGCCAAAGAATAAGTTCTATCCTTTGACATCATCAGGTTTTATCTCCTCCAAACACCAAAGACGTTAAACAGCAGTTCTAAAATGTAAATAACAGCACAGGAATATAAAAAGACTGTAGTGAGTTAATAAATGACAAGATTCAGAAATATTGTGTAGTATATGTATTGTGTAGCGTGTGCAGTGAATAAATAAAATCATAATATCGAGTCATAATGCCTTCAACATGATGAAGCTGTGTTACTCCTCGTCTAACATGTGAACTTGCATGTGGTGCCATGTGATTTCTCCCCCCACAATCAAATACTCACATTAGCAAAGGTAAGTTTCCTTTTCTCATTCTGTTTTCTATAAAGTTCAACGAAAGTTTACAGCTCTGTCATTTGTAAATCTAGCATCCAGCTGACTTCTGACCTGTGACTGCAGCGTCTTCAGCAATGTGTTACTTCATTCGTTCAGGGACACTGTTAGAGTTTCTCAGTGTATAAGAAAGATTTTATTTGTGCTTTAAAACAAATGATATCCATGATAATCACTGAGCTAAACAGGATGTTCCTTAAACACTTTCTCTGTTTGTGATGTGGTACAATAAACATACACACAATCATATACACACCCACATACACACACTCACATACCCACACTTACTCTCAGTGGGTTCAACAGCCTGCCGTTTAGCACACAGTTTATTAGACAGAAGAATGAAACGATCAGGTCTCCATCCAACACACAGGAAACCTTTTGTCCCGTGTTTGTTGACTTTCTGTTGTACGACGGCAGCAGACTGTCAGGAGTCACTGTCAAGGTCGTTGGCCTGGTTTGAAGCTGCAGTTTGAAGACGATGAAGAATAACAAAAGAAAAGAAAAATGTCTGCTGCTGGAGCTGAGGTTAATGTTATCAACGACAGAAATGTTTCTTCGTTCTCCATCTCTTCTTTTCCCTGTTTCCTCCATCATCCACAGACAACATGGTTCAGTGTGAAACATCTTTTAACCTCAACCTGCTCCAAACCTATAAATATTGACACTCTCTTTTACAAGTTGACATAGCAAAAACTAGTACTCAAAATTCCTCATTTTAAAACTGAATGCCCGTTTTATTGTAAAATCCTCAATAAGCTCTATGAAAGACTCAGGTGAGGAGAGTGGACAGGTGAGGTTGACAGAAGGTTTGCATCTGTATAGATCGTGTAATGTTTCACTGTCGTTCCCCACCCCTCTTTCCATCTGTCACCCCACAGAGGAACTCTGGTTCTCATGGTGGACAGTTTCTGATCAGACTTTGCTCTGTGAAACACTGAATGCTGCACATTTCTGCATGAGACTGTCAGAATGAATCCGATTCTTCACAGCAGAGGACACAATAATAATGAAATCGTTTTTCGTCAGTTATGTGAATGGCTGTACGTTGTGACATCACAACGTACAGCCATCTACTACTGGGCTGCACAGAGATATTTCACTTCCATTTGTTTTTGATTTTCTTTAATTTAACAGTAAAGTTCTTTAATCAATTTTTTACAAAAATAAACATAATCTCTAACCTGCGCTGAGCTCCAACTGAGGCCAAAATTCTTCTGACTTATCTGCAAATTTTATACACAATTCCTGTCTGTCTGTCTGTCTCTCTCTCTCTCTCTCTCTCTCTCTCTCTCTCTCTCTCTCTCTCTCTCTATCTATCTATCTATCTCTCTGTGTTGACTGTTCACTGCTGTAATAAAGTTTTAAGTGGCTCTCTGGTGTCAGCTCATTATGTTAATGTTTTGTTCAATCATGTTGCAGCTTTCAGTGTTTGTAATTAGATTTTTTACAGTGGCGTTTGTGACTTAAATCAATCTTTCATGACTGAAACATCTCTGAGATTCTGCCACAAAGAAACCAGGGTTGCCCTGTGAAACTGTGTTTTTCCGCTGATCAGCTGGATCAAATTCAAACAGCTGGACAGTAAACGTCTTAAAAAGGACAAACATGATTGACATCATATGGAGGCTGAATTTCGATGGTGTTGATTTTTCTCTTTTATTCTCCATCTTACAAAAGCCAAAATGTTCTGCATTGTTTGACCTGAAAGAAAATTCTATATTTTATTTTTGAATCCTTCTCATGCTTCTTCCTGGAGCGTGAGCATCAAACCAATCTAAATTAAGTAAATTTATGACATGAAGGGACCTATGGGACATAGTGTTTGTTAAAAGTTGTGAAAAACACAGAGGATTTTTTTTTTCAAATACAACAACCATCTGAACACATGAAGGTGACACGGCAAACATGGCTGAATTCTTACTTACTAGAATTGTCAAAAATGTTATTGTGGGATGTTGAATGAGTTTTTTTTTTCTTTTTTTGGTCTGGAACAGAACCACAAAGTTTCAGTTACATTTCATGTCTCATTACTGTATCTGTCTAAAAATGAAACCATTGAAATAATCTGAACAAAAGCTTCAATAAATGGTTGAAGCTGATCAGTGTGGCAGTTTCAGGTGTCGTTGTTTCATCCACATGATGCAGCTCTGATGAGAAAGAGAAGAAAACGAGATAAAAACAGATTATTTGTGCCTGGATGATCTCGTTCTGTGAGGAAGCTTCATTTCATGCTGAACATGTTTTTTAACTGGCAGAACCTTTGACAGAGTGATGGTGTTGGTGGTGCCTGACGCTGCCATGGCTCAGGCCACAAGGTCATTCCTCAACAGATTTACTCTTTCTCTGCTCCTGCACACATATGAAGCCTATGATAAGCCCCTCCACCATCTTAATCTGCAGTAAAAGTGAGGGAAATGAGCATGTGATTGCAGGGGCTGATGGGAAACCAACAGTGGTGTGTTTGTTTGGGTGACATTTTCACAGCTCCAGTCTGAGCATATGACTGCTGGAGTCAGCTGAAAGGTAAGACGACGTTTGTATTGCTTTGAAAAATCTTCCTTAATGTGGACTGAGGTCGGCCACAGGTCAACTGGTTGCAGATCTGTAAGCTGATTGGACCTCATGCTAGCTGGCTAATACCATCGGATAACCAACACCATGAAGGCCCGTGGTGTGAGATAAGTCATGAAGAAGTAATCTACTGGCTTTACCTTGACCTGCTTTCCCACCAAATCTGATTTAAGTCACAAACGCCACTGTAAACAGGGGTCACATGGATGTCAAACAGAGGGCAGCGAGGGTTCGACACGTAGCTCAAGTCAGATCCACACAGCTGCATCCAGCTCTTTTAACCTGAGTACATTCAGATTCTCCTCCATTCAGCAACCTCTTCCAGGATGTTGAGTTACACTCTTTTCATTGTGAGTGAGATGTTCAGATGATCATCTCAGGAAAGAGCAGGAGTCAGGATGTAGTTAGTCCGGCATGAAGACGGATGCAGGGAGAACATTCATTCATTCATTCATTCATTCATTCATTCATTTATTCAGGTCAAGTTCAACTTCTGGTGAGTAAAAAGTGACACCTCGCCTGCAGCCCTTCTCAGGAGACAGAAAACAAGCAGAGGCTCTGTAGGTCTTTTAAACGAGTCAAACACTTCATTTCCTGGATTCTGGTGAATTTTTATGCAAGAACTTGTGCTTTGAACGCATCAAAGGACAGGGAGTCCTCTGCAGTGTTACCTGCCATGTTAGTGACAGGAGACTAGATGAAATGTTGCCTTGAATAAAATGACAGATTTCTCTGAGTTTGAACTGAAACATCTGGGATGATGGAAGAACACAACTCAACCTATAGGACAGAGTTTAAAATAGAGTTGTTTTTGGGCCTGTCAAGGTGAAAATGTTACAAATTGGAAGTTTGACAGCAAAGCTCAATGTAAAGTTTCTTAATCAACTCGTTCTTTTATGGCTGTTTAGTTTTGGCGAGCGGCAATCAGCTGGACAGACTCAAAGTTCGTGTCGACCTTTAGGACAAATATTGACTGTTCTGTTCTCAGATCAGATAAATCCTCCGTACTGTTGCATTAATCCCAGCAGAGAAATAACTCACAGCCTGAAGCCTCCAGAAAGTCTCCACCTCTATTTATTACAACTGCAGAGCAGATTTTCTTTCCATTGAACAGTTCTTCGAAGCCAGAGAGAAAAGCAGAAACACTGAGCAGCTTCAGGTCCAGTGAGGAGGTCAAAGGTCACAGCGCTCTGTTCATACACTGAACAAACACTCCTGTGACATTTAAGTCACCATGAATCTCCTTCATTTCTTTGGTCCTTTCATCTTCCTCTAGTAGCTTCTTTATTCTTCTCTTCTTCTCCACAGTTTGAGTGTTAAATCTTCCATGTCGTTTTACAGCTGAATGAAGAAGATAGAAGAAGATCAAATGATAAGGATCTTCAAGTTTCACTTATTGTTTAGAGTCACAGCAGCTCTTCCTTAAACCTTCAGTCTTAATCCACATAAATAAAGATGGACGAAGTAACTGCTGAGGTCAAAGCATCTCCATCGCCTCCTGGTGTCTGACTACAGTGCAGGTCATAGACCCCGCCCCCTCTGTGCTATTACTATGAAAATAATTTCTGTCATTTTAGGGTTTTTTTTTATCATGCTGGTTTTTTTTTCAAGTGTTTGTTTTTCATTTGACAGATATTTTTTTAATTTTGTCAAACAGACCTGTGAGTGACAAAAAAAAACAACACTTTTATGGATTTAATAAAGGCAGTCATAGTTGCCCCAAGGGATTATATTGCAGCCATGTCGCAGCTTCCTCCTAAAGCAACTTACTAAAACTTTCAAGAAACTTAAGGAATGTACAAAACATGCAAAAATATGATCCAGATTTTAAAATGCTAGGATTTCACTTTAAACAAAAAAAAATGGCTGGGGAAAGCCTCTTGGATGAGCTGGAGAATGCAAAACTGAAAACAATCTGTTTTTCTCATTACAGATAAGTTGTCTCTCACAAGACAGCCACGCTGCAAACATACAATGATCATATAGACCATGATGCATTGCTGTAGATGAAACTTGCCAACAGTATAAAAAGTCATTCAAATGAGTGTAAGCTTCATCTACAGCAGGAAAATGGAACAGACATGTGATTGCAAGCAGGAAAACGACTCCAGAAACATGGGAAAGAAAAACACTGACAGCATTTTACTGCAACATCAGCACTTTGACAGCGAAAACTTTTTTCTGGATAGTTTTACTTCAGTGAAGTTTGAATCTTCACCTCTGTGTGCCTTTTCAATGCATCTCACACATTACGTTGTTTTGTGTCTAAGAGCCTGTGCAGGCTACAAACTTCCCACAATCCCTCTCTCTACCGCTGTTCCTCTGGATCTGCTGTTTTCCCAACGCTGCCTCCATCACCCGCCTCCTCCTCTCCCTCTCACTGTCCAAAAACACCCTCCTCCACCCCCACGGATCAGAGCTGGCAGCTTCCAGCGCTGCGGGTAACGTCCTGCCTCAGCTCCAGATTTTTTCATTCGCTCCCCTCTGTTGGATTTTATTTACTCTTGAAGAGGTTTGATGATGAACAGCCGTGCAGCGCTATCAGCTCTGCTGGGAGGAGGCCGAGACGGAGAGAGGCATGGGTCACATGACCCCCACTCTGAAGAAAACTTAGATAATGATGGGGATCTCGCTGACTTCAGGAGCAGTTTGAGTTTCTTTAAGCAAAAGTGAAATGAATCACAACAGGGAGACATTCATGCTGACACCCAAGCTTGGTGTGTTGCCGTCCAAAACATTAACATCACAACCGTCACTTTATCAGCAGCTAAACAGGAAGAAGAGTCTTCATCTGTCTGTCTGACTGCCTGTCTGTCTTCAGCCAGCAGGACAAAGTCCGTCTGTCTTAATCTGATTTGCAGGGAATTCAGTGATAAGCTCCAGGCCAGAGAGCAGAGGGAGGAATGAACGAACCAAACGTCCACACAGAGCTGCAGCCAGCACACACACACACACACACACACACACACACACACACACACACACACACACACACACACACACACACACACACACACTTCTGCCCTCCCTTTGTACTTTCTTATTTCCTTCTCTTCCTCCATTTCTGTCCTTCTTTTCCTCTCTACCTTCTTCTTTACTTCCGTTCGAATCATCCTGGATTTCTTCCTTCATCTTTCTTTCCCTAACATTCTCCTTTCATGCTTTCCAACTTCTTTCTGCACCTTTAATTTTCACCCCTTTCTTCCCCGAAATCTCTCCTCCATTGCTTTCTTCTTAACTTCCTTGCTTTTTCTCCTTTTCATTCTCCTTTTCATTTCCTCCTCACATCTTCGTTTCTTTCTTTCCTTTATACTTCTGTCTTTTCCTCTCTTCTGTCCCTCCTGATTTTTACACTCTATCTCCTCCCTTCTTCCTTACCTCCTACCTCTCTCCTTAGCTTACTCCCTTTGTTTCCTACCCCCTAACTTCCTTTGCTACCTCCTTTTTTCTTTGTTCTTCATCCTTTTTTCCATCCTTCTCCATCTTTCCTCCCTTACTTCCTGCCTGTCTTCTCTATGTCCTCCCTTCTCTTCCTATCTCTTAACCACCTCCCCTATCACCTCCTGTCCCCCTCTTCCTCCTCCTTTCTGTCTCATCTCCATCTCCTGCTTTGCTTCTTAGTTTACCCTCTTTTATGGAACCCTTCCTTTATCCTCTTTTCCACGCTCTCTCCGTCTTTTCCTCATGTTCGTTTTTGGCTGCTCGCTCACATACAGTGGCGGAGTGTTGCAGCATGTTGCCTCATGCAGCAGACCTGCAGAGGGAGATCAGAAGCAGCTCTAACTGCTTTAGTCATGAGTTTCTCTCCAGCAGCCTGAACGTTGGTGTCTTTAATATTTCAAGCGGCTGCTGCCGGCTCGGCATTATCGCACCATGATGACATTTAGAGCTGAAGAGGTGTAACGCTGCTCCAACACAACCTGAGGACACAAGCAGCAGCTGAAGAAGAAGCTGAACAACTCACATCCCTAACTTCAGCTGAGCATGTCATTTCAGTTCATCTCAACTAAAGGAAAAGTAAACACAAATTTTCACTGACAGTTTTTATTACTGACATGAGACTGAAGTTTAATCTCCTGCATCCGTATATGCAGGAAACTGGGAAATAAAAAGAGGGAATTTTTTTTTCATGATGAAGGTTGTATGAAGTCAATAACCATGATTGAGGGCAGGCTTGCTCATGAGCTGCTGATGCTCACAGAAGCTTCAGTCGCTGTGAAAACACAAAATGACTCATTAACATAAATTCATGCTCTTTGTTTTGCAATATGACACTTTTTCAATTTTCATGTCAGTTATTTTCCTTGTTGCCTACAGTAGATTTGAAAAAGATGCAAAAGGGATCTTTGACCTTTGGTTAGGGGGCCACGCTTGGCCCACAGTCAGCATCACATCATATCAGATGTGATGAAGTTGCAGTGAAAGCTGCAGGTTGGATCCAACAGAAGATTTTTCTTGGAGTTTTCCAGCAGGCATACGGTGTGAAGTGAGAACTTGTGTGAGTGTAAAGAGCTTTGTTTGATTTCTGTATCTGTTGATATAATAATGTGTGTAAGGAACAGATCTGTGCATCTTTTCTCTGAGCTACAACCTGAGTCTTTATTTATTAATTTACATTTTGTCTCTTTAGCTCTGGATCACTTTGATACTGAAGCAAACTTTAAACATAAAGATTTTAAAGTTAGTTTAACGTCTTTTTCCTCTGATTTCCATGCATGTGTTTTTCACACATATTTTAAGGAATAATTCTGTGTTTGGGAAGTGGAAGTTATAATAAGCGCATCATGTCCTCGTACGTGAACATCCTCCTAGATCTGGGTGTCAGATGCCGCTGCTGTGTTGATAAATGAGACAAACTAACTGTGGAATGTAGCTAAGTACATTTACTACTGTAATTCAGGACAAATTTGAGGTATTTGTACTTCAGTCTCCTTGCATGACACTTTGTACTTCTACTCGACTCCATTTTTTCAACTTTAAGTAGCCCTACTAGTTCCTTTATTCTTTTAGATTTTAAATACAAAACATAAAAATAACTTTAAAATATGTGGCACTGAAAAATGTCACAAATAAAATTCACCAGTTGTTAAAAAAATTACCTATAAATTGAATCAAGTTTGATTTCTCAGCTGTGAAAATGTTAATTTTTTGTTAAATTCCACGATAATAAACAAAACAAGTCTGATGTTTGAAGTGTTGTTGGATAAAACCAAAGTGTCACTTTGACCTTTGTTTAATTTTGACTGAGATCGAGAATAAACTGATCAATCAAGACAATAACTGGGAGATTAATCCAGAAATAAGTTCATTACTTGGAGGCTTAGAAAAATTAGACAATACTGTATGAGCAATAATATTCATTTGTAAATAAAGCTACATAAATTCTGAGCCTTTTCTTCAGTGAGAAGCCTGTTTTTAGTTTTGATAGGCTACTTTAAGTACATTTTCCTGATGATGCTTACATGCTTTCACTGACCTGTAACAGAGTATTTTTACAGTGTGATATTTACTTAAACAATCAGAGCACAGAAACTACTTGTTCTCTGTAACAAGTGGTGCGTGGCACTGATGTTAAGATCAAACTCAAATAAAACTGTGTGACCTGTCAGCAGCCATGCTTATCTCATATTGAATGTAAAATGTGAGATGTGCAGAGTGACCACTGACTCCAGCTGTCACAGCATTAAAGTGGAGGGAACGCAGCACTATCTTTTTTTTTTTTTTAACACATACAGAGCTTTAACCCCATCAACTGTGGGCAGAGAGCAACACCTAGAGGCCACAAGTAGGAGCAAACAAACTCATTTTTGTTTTCCTCATGATAAATTCAAGGTGCCATATAATTATAAACCAAACATGCATTTGATTTTACTTTAATCATTAGTTTGTTCATTTTCAATGCTCCTAACAAACCTTCATTTTCAGTTTGCTTTCGAGACAGTGAAAAATGTGGGTAACACTGCCTCTGTAATGCATTAAAACATGTAATGAAGATGTATAAAACACATTATAACAAATTATAACACACGTACAATGCCATATAGGTGGTTATGGTTATGGTTAGAGTTAACCCTAACCCTGCTTGTAACTAAGATTATATGGCACTATAGGTGCATTATAAAGCATTATAAGTATGTTTATAATGCATCATAGATTCATGTTTTAACTTTAGTGTTACTATGTTGGAAATGATGTATGGACAAAAAGACAAGAGTTCAGATGTTTTATGATCAAAAGCACACTAGGTTTTATGTATCAGTGTATAAAGTCTTTTGTAACTAAATACAGGTGAGAAATTGTGGGGGGAGTCACATTTTGTTGGGTCAGTTTTTACATCCAACAACATCTGACAACTTATCTATTTTTGTTTTTGCTACTTCATATTTAATGTGAATAGATATAGACAGATACAGAACACAGATCTCTGGTCCACAATTCAGCACATAGTGAGTGGCGGTAACGCACCTTAAACGTTAGTTGCCACCCGCCATAAAACAAGAAGAAGAAGAAAAGAAAAAGAAGAAGAAGAAAAAGCAGAAGACAAAGCAGCAGAAGAAGAAGCCTTTGGCTATGAAGTTTGTTCTTCTGCGCTTGCCGTAGTTGAGTGAAAACATGGCGTCCGACAGTGACAGCGACGAGGATTTTGTGACTTATGGAACTCCGCTGGAGCCGCTGGAAGAAGGTAAAATTCATTTTAAAACAATTGTATTCCGTCTGTTTGCCTTTTGACACTTTATGGCTGTTTCCTGTCGCGAAAAAGGAGCTACGACGTTTGCAGCGGGCATTTTAGGATGCTAAGCTAACGAACTGCAAGCTAACAACAAGTGTAAATCCCAGACTCCATTCATAAACCTGTCTGTTTTATTGTATCATGTTTAGCGGTTACTCTCAGTGAACAGTCTGATAATTTGCCTGATGATTCCTCACCGTCCAGTTGTTAAATTGTTTTGTAGATAATTGTAAAACTAGCAGATCATTTCATACAAACCTCATCATCTCAGAAACCCCCAGATTTTTAGTGTCGGTTTTCGGAAGCCAGGGAGGCAGTAAATAATAAAAGCAGTTTGTTTACATTCCTGCTTAAATTAATGCAGTTTAGTGTCTCAGCTGTGTGTCAAGTGAACAGACAGTTACAGTGCTGATGAACTAGTTTTGATAGCAACGTTACGTCAAGCAAGTAACAATGACTCCTAGGTTTTTTAAGATTGGTTGAATGCGAGTAAATCCTCTGGGCTTTTTAAACTCTCCCGTGTTAGTGTCTGAGAACATTAACTTCATCAGTGCGTTGACATACTTTTACTATGCTGTGCTCCATTTTCTGACACGTTTTCTCCACATCAGACAGCGATATTTTACTCCTCATTCTCCGTCTGTATATTCTTGATTTAAAAATTAAATATTAAGAGAAAATATGATGAACTTACACTGCGACATGTTCAACTACTGCTGACAGGTTCACTTCACTCTTGAAGGAACCAATTTAACTGTTATGGATGCTTAATGGTAATATCTCTACAGTATATTTTTACTCATGTTAACTGTCAGATAAAGAACCTTGTACTTTTTAAATGTATCGTTACTATGTTTGCTGAAGTAAATGAGTATTCTGGGTAACATTGGACACATCACGTTGGACTGTGTGTAAAATGTGTGTCCTGTGTGTTTGCTGCAGACGAGCCGTTGAAGAAACCCGTCCCACTGCATGAACAGACGGTGAAGGATGAGAAGGGACGATATCAGAGGTTCCACGGAGCGTTTACTGGCGGGTTTTCAGCTGGTTACTTCAACACTGTCGGCACTAAAGAAGGTCAGTGAGGCTGCATCGGAAACATCGGCTCTGACTGAAAGGAATCCATCAGTTTGTGAGCAAAAAGCAGTTTGTGCTGGATTTGGATTTGTGGAGATCGAATACTCAGACTGATCATATTCCTTTTGTTTTCACAGTACAGGGTCAAAGGTCATGTCAAGGTTCAGTCAGCAGTTGTTTGTTGTTGTTGCTTGGTTTTTTTTTCAGCTGAACTTGCATTTGTTTCCATATATGATATGTCAGAATATGGACTTCTTATTCTGAAACTGTTGTGTTGTTGCATCCTCAGGCTGGACCCCATCAACCTTTGTGTCGTCACGGCAACAGAAAGCTGACAAACATCATGCCAGACCAGAAGATTTCATGGACGAGGAGGTAGAGAAAAGTTTTCATTTTGCACCATTGACAAAACTAACCTGAATGCAGGGTGTCTTAGTTTGTTTGTAATTAGTGATTTACATTTGATAATTACATTTCAGTTAGGCAAAAGTCAAAAATCTGTAAAAAAAAAAAAAATGTAATGTTGACTTTCAGTGAAGGAGAATTTTAAGGCTTTTCTGCTGGTTTCACATGTAGATGTCTTTGTTTTAAAATTTGAGTTTATTTGGCATTTCAAAATAAAAAAAAAAGTTACATAAACATTTACATCAACTTGCAAGAAAGTATGCTTTGTTGTCGCTGATACAAGTTTAGAGGAGCTGAATGCTGTTGTTGTTTTGCGTGTCAGGACTTTGGCGAGCATGGCATTGCTCCCAGACAGATCACCACCAGTCAGGAGTTCTCTTCCAGTCGCAGAGACGAGATCAGAGAGAAGGCGAGAGCCGTCAGCGCTCAGGCAGCTCTGATCCCCGGAGACACTCTGCTGGAAGACCTGATTGCACCTGCCAGGTAACTGCTAACAAGCACAATGTGTGGTCAGATATACACATGTGAGAATTCCTGTTCTCACACTAAGTGAATCACTAAACATCAGAGCTTCATGAAAAAGAATGATGTCACCAGTCTTGCAGCCACAAGTTAAAAAAATTCTTTATGTTTTACAAGCACAGAAGTTATTGACTCCAATCGGCTGATTATGTCAGGTTTCTTCAGAAAACCAGACAAGCATTTTTCATTTTTTTTTTACCTCTGGTCAGTCACCTCGCTGGTTTGTCTGCAGGTTGTCCATAGGGGTGCAGCTGCTGAGGCAGATGGGCTGGAAGGAAGGTCAGGGCGTCGGGCCTCGTGTGAAAAGAAAAGCTCACCGACAGCAGACTGGTGGGTCAGCTTCTTTTTGGTTTGAGTTAGGTTTGGTTGAGTTTGTGCA
>JAQLOL010000001.1:34430117-34457113 GCA_029783665.1 Naso thynnoides
CAGGTAATGAAACATTGAGATCCAAGATGTTTTTCATAAGAGTGCTGTGGCCAAGAAACAAAGCAACACACATCATAAAAAGCAGAAAGCATTACTTTAAAGATTAAGTAAAGATAGTAAAAACTATAAGGAGCAACTGAAATTCTCCCTCCCGACAATGTATATTTTTATGTATATATAACTGACATGAATGAATGGATTGTTTGGTTGATGGATGAATTAGAGGACCAACTGATTGATGGATGCATCGTCTCATCCTTGCTGTGCAGTGGAGCTCGAGGCGTGCCGGCCTGCTTACCTCCTGCAGCTCATCGTGTGACGGCCGACTGCTCGTCTGTGCTGCAGATCCACAGAACGCTGTTTACATCATTGAGGCAGCGAGCGGAAACACACTGCACAGCGTCGGTGGTACGACAGCCGGCTCACTTGCTCATTCAATGCTGTGAGTGTTAGATAGTGAAAGTGCTTTTTTTTTTCTCTCCTGCAGATCATCACAGCTCCACCATCACACGGTGTCGGTTCGACCCTCACAGCCAGCGAGTGGCCACAGTGTCTGCAGACCGCAGCATCAAACTGTGGGACCTGCTGGCTCAGAAAACCACTGTGTCCATTGACAGGTGACAAACACACCTGAGACACTTCATTCCACTTGAATCACCTGTTTCTTTGCTGCTTCCATCACTTTTTGTTTTATTTGACTTTACATTCATTTTACACAAACTGTTTTTATGCAACTTATCTTATTTTGCATACAGTTACAAAGTCTGTCTTATTTTCTTTTCCATCTCTGTTTTTCTAGTCATGTTGTGTTTTGTTTGAAGTGAAACACTTGGTGCATGTATGAGTCATGCCTTTGCTGTGAAGCACTTTAAGCTGCATGTCTTGAATGAAAGGTTCTCTTCCTATAAAGTTTATTATGACTCCTCATGATGGTAATCACGGGAGAATCTCTGAACAGAAGCACAGTGAAACCAAATGCCATAGTTTGCTAATAACCCCAACCCCATAACACATTATGTATCTACACAAATGTATTTATGTTGCATGTCATGTGTGTGTAGCTGTGCACTGGAGGCACATGTGAAGCCCAATATGAGGAAACAAATTTCTCCTTTAGGGGTGACAAAGTCTAACTTCTTAAAGCCAACAAATAGTCCAGAAGATGAACACTGGGGCTACGCAATTAATCTTAATTTAATTGAAATTGCAACATGGCCTACTGTAATTCTTAAATTGCAGGTGGTGCAATATTTGTTCAGATAGAGGAGTGTGTGTCAAAATACAATTTGTGGTGCTGCAGAGTTGTCTTGACCCACGCATGATGTTTACAGATCCCTGCAAAAATCACATTATCATGTTAATGTATTTCAGTGAAAATGACAATAGTTATCCAAAAATTTTCATTCCCTCTAATATCGAAAATCATATCGCAATCGCAATATCAGTCCAAATAACTTCAATTCGAAATTCTTTCATAAACATGCAGCCCTGGCAAGCACCTTTACAATGATGATCTTTCTCTGTCAGCTGCTGGCTACCTTTAAGGTAATTGACAGATAAAATAATTGCATCTTGCTTCTCATCTAACTAACCAAATAAGGCAAATATTCTTATTTATGATCAGTGAAAAAAAAGCATTTTCAGCACAGTGGTTCACACAATGTCAGCGAAAAAATATCTGCAGTCAAAGTCACTGTTTGACTGTAATAAACAACATTTGAAATGAGCTAAATGAACATTTTTGATTTCCTCTGCTTTTGTCGTGTTGTTGTTGATTCATGTCCCTCGCTCAGTGTCCATGGCAACGTCGTCTCTGACTGCTGCTTTACTAACAACGGGCACTTCCTGTGCACGGCATCATGGGATAAAAGTCTAAAGCTGTGGGACCTTCAGGCGGGAAGCTTTCGATCTCACGGTGCAACAACGCTGCAGAAAGGCCATGAAGGCAGCGTGAGCTCCTGCAGCTTCTCTGCTGATGGTGAGCTCCGAGCAAGGCAGCGGCAGGGAGTCAGGACGCTTCTGTAGGGTTTTACTCACAAACACTCTGCAGCAGGGCGCTCAGGTCAAAGCCTTCAGGTTTAGGCTGAGTTTGGGGGTTTAAGCAATCTGAGTTATAACATCTAAAATTACAAAGTATGTGTTAAGTTCACGTCACTGGTTTGAGTCCTGCAGTAACTCACAGTAACACACTTCCTGTCATGTTTCAAAAGCAAGTCTGCTGGTGTCTGGCTCCTATGACAGGACTGTTGCACTCTGGGAAATGTACTCTCTCTGCCAGACTCTCATCCTTAAGGTGTGTGAGCACACATTCTGCTGGACAGTTCAGTTCAACATGGATTGTTCTGAAGTTAAAGTAAACATGCTATTTTTCATCATGTGTCCTCAGGGCCACAGTGATTGGGTGACAGATGTGTCAGTCAGCACTGACAAGAAGGTGGTGGCCTCTGCCTCCAAGGTATCAATCCTCTGTTCATCATCAGCATGATTACAGTCATTCTAAACTGAGTCAGTCTGATCAGATTTGAACATCAGTGTCCATGTTGAGGTGTTGGCAACCTGCAGATATCTATGAATGATTTTCAGGATCTTTCACGGCCTCTCAAATATTGCTGGTTCTTCTGTAGGTGTTTGAAGAGGGCCACATCAGTACTTTTAAATTCCTGCCACTTGAAAATGAAATGTTTGTTAGACTAGATGCTCATTTTAACCTGGAAATGTCCCAGCTCTGAATGCTTTCAGGTGTGGAAAAGACACACATTAGGACTGTATCTCTGATGGTGAATGTGATTTGCGCTGCGTTCAGATGCTAGTGAGAAGCTGCGATATCAGAGTCGAGGGTCTCCTGTGTGTCTGCAGGACAGGACTGTCAGGCTGTGGAACATAGAGAACATGGAGGAAATCCCAGCAGTCATGCAGAAGAGAAGGACTGAAGGAACAGGAGTTCACATCCTTGAGGTCAGAGTCCTTCACTGTAATTAATCTCTCCGCTGTTTGCTTGTGCACCTTGTGTTTACTGTAAGTCACTGAGATCAACTTGAGTTTCCTTATATGTTCTTGCATCATGATGACACAGCGAGTGCTGACAGAAACATGTTTGTGTTTGCAGTGTGAGGAGTGTGGAAAGTCGTTCCCTGTATGCAGACTGCAGACCACAGAGCTGCTGACGCAGTGCGTCCTCTGTCGCCTCAAATCGCCCTCCAGATATCGACTGCAGCTTCCTCCGCTTATGTGACTTCCTTTCCTAGAGGTCAGAGGTTAGCGACAGAGCAGCAGCTGGTGGGGACTCAACACATCCTTGTGATGATTTTTGCATTTTAATAATTAGACTAACAGTCTAAAGTCCTGCCGCTGGCGTCCTCTAGAGGCTGCAGTGTTTATCACAGCCGCTACAGAAAAGGGCTGATCACACTGAGAAGTGTCAGCTCAATTCACACCGCTTGTCAATATCACTTCTGGTCGAAGCGGCAGATTATATCAAGTAGGAGGTGGACTTTACTACTCACCATGTCCTAACTGTTTTGTTGCCAGGGGAAGTGCATTGGAAACAATAGGATAATTGCGAACAGTGATAAGAAGGTAATACTGACTGTAATTTCATACAGAGGCGCTTCCAGGGCGTTTTTGGAGCGGCCACGCTTGGTGCAACACGTCTCTGTGTAATTGGCCTTTAAAGTGTTTGTCAGAACATGCAACATAATTTACACAAGCTTTTCTTAGAGTCTTTCCAATGCATGTACTCCTTTTTGTGAGTAAACAAACATTTCCATGAGAGTTATGTTTCATGTCTAACAACGGTGAAAAACTTTGAAGAGGAACTAACAGAACTTGTCTACAGTCGTCTTCCATGTTTCATTGCGTCTACATTGTTTGAAATCCACAAACTGCTCGCTGAAAAATGTAAAGTTTCTCCTGAGGGAGGCGTTTAAGGACATGAGGTCGTTTAATGCTCCATTAGTTTTCTGTATAGGTCACTTTGAATTAGAGCTGACTTTATTTTTCTTATTATTGTTACATTTATTAATTTATTTATTGGTTTATTTGTCAGTGACAATACAACATTGCAGCAAGTTAAGATAACAAATTACACGTGTTGCATACAGAATTTGTGGCCAAGGCTAATTTGCAGCCCCTGTCCCTGGTTAGGCTTCTCTACTTAACAAGAATCATAAAACAGCATTGTCAAGTATTGGAGCACTTTTTATTTTCCTCACAGAGGATTTTAAGAAAGTAATTCTCTCTGCTCACATGTAAATACAGTCCTGTATCCCGCAGTGAGTCGAGGCTGCGGTGGACGGTATGTGGGCAGATGTTCGACTGTCTCTCATGACAGTGACATTTATCTTTATTTGTCATTATTGTGGAAACATGACTAGGCTTCCTGTGAGGCCACAGGTTTAACAGAATTATGGCACTTTAAAGCCAAATTCTCTCACTAATAACTAATATATTTATTAACTGAAGACATATTCTCCATGACAAATGACACTTAACCCTTAACAGAGTTTTCAGTCCAATAGCTTAAACAAGCACATCAGGATCCCTAACATCGGCAGTTGATCCCTAACACAAAAACGGCCTCATTAAAAGTCAAACAAGAAACAACGCATTGCTTTTTTTTTTTTTTTTTAATAGAAACTAAATCAAGAACAACATAACTTATACATTTGATTTTTTTTTTTTTTTTTTTACACGTGTACACAGTTTCATGGATGGATGTCACAGCACATTCACCTCAGATCTCACTGATCAGACCCCTCTTCCCTCTGGAGGCGGGGTTGGTTGTAGTCTACAGAGCTCCTTCTGGCTCTGTGTCAGAAGGTGCTCTGCAGCAGACACTGGCAGCCACAGCCGGCTGGACATTCGTCCTGCTGGCGGAACCAGTCCATCATGTGACTGGTGTGTCCTCCATGACCACAGCTAAGGCAGAAGTTAGAGGAGCCGCGTACGGCAACATGACAGATGGCACACTGGAAGGTGAGACGCTTGCAGACTGCACACTGAGTGCCACGAGCCTGACTGCGACAGTGACAGCAGTACACACCAAATTCTGCAGGGAGACAACATAGAGGAAAGGCTGACTCACAGCAACACCACAGAGTCTTTCTCAGACACATAAAAACAGTATATCAGCTGATTATCCAGACCTCTTCACAGGGTGTCTGCTCAGAATCACAGTCTGTGTGAACACATTCAAGGCTCTGTGACACACCTTGCTTCACCTGGCTTCTCCTTTGATACCCCTCTTTCACTTTTGCCCTCCTGCAATCTGATTGTTTCTTCAGTTTGTGACACATTAAACCCCAGCTGCCTGAATCTGTCATTAATATGATGCAGTTCCACAGTGGAAATGCTCTGATGTGGCATTTATCACTTATATAGCCCCGTGATACGTACCAAATCAAAACACCACATGGACATGTTAACAAAATTAAAAACATGATTTTCCCTGGAGGGTCTATGAACCTGTCAGCAGAGGTGTGTGGAGTGAATGTGAGGAGACTAACGCACCGATGCCTTTATGAGGTTCAGGAGGGCAGGATGCGAACTTGAGCACGTCGGCTCTTTTCTCCCTTAGACCCCAGCGGTACAAGATTTCACCGTAACACTTCTTGAAGTCATCAAACTGCAGCATGTTGGTGGGGTCCAGCAGTCTGCAGGCAGGAGGAGGAAAGGAAGTGACATCAAAGCAACGTCAGAGTCCTGGTATTGAAACACACCACTGAAGTCACACTAGTTCTCCCTCCAAAGTGTAAAGTCTCTCTAACTACATCACCTCTTGTTCATGTCATGCTGCTCTCGCTCTCGTTCTCTTGGATCTGTGTAACCCTGGTTGCCATAGCGATAGTCATCGGGAGATGGATCACCCCAGGGGCTGGCGTGCTCAGAGTCTCTACCTGCAATCAACAGATTGGGTGGAGACATCAAAACTTTCTTTGAAGTTCCATTAATGCTGAACAGAGATGTAGTGCAGCACTCAGCCTGTGTGTGGCGCTATGGTGTCTCACCTGTGTTCCAGGTGGTTGTAGTGATAGAGTCAGAGGTGCTGGAGCAGGAGCCCGAGGTGACGGAGCTGGATGTGTAGCTGGGCTGAGACAAGAACACGTTGTTACATCACTTCCTGAAGTGCCATCTTGATGTAAAGCTTTAAAATTTCATTATTCTATCTGAAAACCATAAAACATGTTTATACATTCATTGAGCTGTGAATTATTACTGTATTGCAGTTAAATCTTGGACAAGTTTCTGCTGAATGTGTTCAGAATTATTGAAAGAATATTTTAAGCAGAAAAACCTTAAACCTAAAAAGCTCAAACTTGTTCAACAGGTCAGGTTTGATCATTTATTACCTAAAATAAATACAGTTGATTTGGAATTTGTTTCAGTGTGCTCAAGCACACAGAAGACATCAACAACATACAACATGTGTGTTGACGAAATGATTAAATGATTAATTCTGTCAGCTCCTAATTCAACACAACACATTTTCACCATCCACTTGTGCATCTCTGTGGGGAGCAGTTCTTACTGCAGCACAGCAGGTTTCAGTACAACTGGACGGTGACAAAAAGCTAATGAGCTTCAGTCGGGCTCTCTGTTGTCAGTTCTGATGAGAAGCTCAACAATTAGTCAACAATGCTGTTATCTTAGCTTCATAAAAGAGAAAAAAATACACCTGCTAACTTCTGATTTGCATGTTTTTTTTCTTGTTAGCTAACCAGCTAGTCAGCTAGTTTAGTTGTGACAGAGGGCCTAGATTAAACCAACAGCAGCATGAGGTCAAGACTGCGTTCAGTCGCAGCTCTGAGCAGCTGAAGTGTATCTCCATTTTATTTCTTTGTCTTCATCTGTTTGATAAAAAACAGACAATGAGCTGATCAGTGTTGTTGGAAGCTAGATTTTTTTCAATCCTCTGATGGAACAAGGCTAATAGTTCCCCCTGCTTTCATTCCCTGTGCTAAGCTAAACATTTTATGCACCGGACAGAAAGAAAAACCTCAGCTGAAGAAACGGATAAAAGTAAATAAGAGCGATTCAGACTTACATATCGTGAGTGATGTGGGGGGAAAATGGAGGAGCGTGACGGATGATGTCCATACAGAGAGAGACAGTCTGTAGGAAGAGCCTGAGCTCTGAACACACTGCACAGCATTGCCAGAGTCTGAACATCACTCATATGACTGTAGTGATCCAACCTGGATGGGTTGATACACAAACACAGATTCTCAATCTTGTGTCATTTAATTCAACAATTCAAACAGTTAGAGTGACACACACACTGTCTTTCAGACAGACTTTTCTGTCCTGCTGCTACTACAATACTCCCTCCAGCATCCTGTGACGGACAGTTCTAACCTGTGTCTTCTTTCCTTCATCCAAAGACTTTGACAGCTGTTTGCTTTTTCTTGGGGTCAACAAATGGAAACCTTAAATGTGAACTAAAACTCAATTTCACTTGATAGTGGAGATAATGTGTCCATAGCAGGGCCACAGAGGAATTTTGGAGGATTTACAGACACGAAGCCTCAGCTCTGATTAAAACAAACTCACAGAGTTTCCAGTAGGCGGCGCCCAAACGGGTGTCTGGCCCAGGGGGTCTCTGTGTCCGGGTCAGAGTCTGGACTCAGGTCCTGGCTTGTTGCTGCAGCTGCCAGAGCCCACACCTAAGCACACACAAGCATTCATACACACACACACACACACACACAAGCATACATACACATGAGGCTCAACTGTGGCTCAAATATTTTTTCATATTAGAAAATTCTAATTCATTCTTGGACATTGATTTAAAGGAGTCTCAGTTATTTAGTTCAGCAAATTCATGATTAAAAAATGTTTGCCAAAAGTTTTCCCCCCTTCAGTTTTTCTTCTCCAAGAGGTCGTTTCAGCCAAAGGAAAGAGAGGAATAGAAAGATTTAAAAAGATAAAATGGTTACCTTAGCTACGTCTCTGCGTCCGACTGTGAGCGCTGCTGCTGCGTTCTTCTGACATGTTTCCTGGATGTCGTTCATGTTCAGACTGAGCATGACAGAAGAACATCAACAAAATGTTTCATTACCATTAATACTAAACGTGAATACAATACAAACATAATATGTAAATAATAAGATGAAAAAACAATATGGTAATTAGATGCAACACTGGCAAGACAGTGAAGAGAGAGAGTTTTCCTGATTGGAGGGGAAAAAATAAGTAGACAGATTTCTGAGCCTGTGTTAGTGTTTTAGGATTTAACAACCATGTTCCATCCATCTCCAAACGTCGGTCACTCGGTGCTGAGATTAACAGAGAAACTGGAGTAAAAGTAACTGCTGAAACATTTTGGCCTCCATGCTGCCTCCTCCTGTTCCCCAGGTTTCATGTGGGATACAGTGAGTGAGTGTTTATGTTTTACAGTGTGTCGCTCACATGTAGCTCTCTCCCAGGGCTTTGTGGACGGGCAGCAGGCAGGAGATCTCCTGGATGATGACCTTCCCGGCCAGTTTGATGGGACGGTTGCCGTAGTCCGTCCCCTCTCGCTTTGTCTTAAACCGGCGGGATTTCTGGTGGACAGACAGACAGACAGACAGGAGGACGAAGGAGACAGCAGGCCCAGAGGAGACAAAGCACCACCTGATTAAAAGTGGTGTGGATGACAAATGACTGTAATAGACAGTTGACACTGCGAGACGCTGGCTGATGTGACAGAGATCCAGACTGTGATTCAGATGAGTTTTAAGAGACTTCATAGAGTTAACAGAGCTTTGTTCATTAATCTTACGAATATCTGTGGCCTCAGCACTGGCTGAATTGTAAGGTCTGGGACAAAAGTTTCCCCTGTGCAGATGAAACAGTCAACCAGATCATTCGGGGCTCATCCTCCAGAAAACATGAATTTCGCAGTAAGTTTGATCCAGATCTGGCCTGTCACATTTGAAGTCTTTCTGAATTTTGAGATGTTACTTCAGAAGCTGATTGTCTCAGCAGCAGCTGGTTGGAGCTGAGGGGACAAACTGTTCTCTTTATCGGTCTGTTCGAGGTACAAAAAGAGTTAGCACTCAGATGAACAACAGCTGCTGCATAGAAGGATTAACACTTGTGTTGCCTTACTGTCTGTTTCCTGTACTAAAACTTCAAATGATCACAATTATTATTGAACTATTGATGTACATAGCAGTAAGTAGAATTTGATTGGCTGTGTGTGTAAATCAGTGACAGGTGACTCTGAGTGTGGCGAACCTGTTGAAAGTCGACTCTTCATCAATTGGTCTCACAGTGTCAAACACATGGTTAGTTTACTTATTATTAAGAAACTAAGATTTTGTTTGAATTACCAAGAAGCCAAATTACCTCAAATATGGTTTTAAATTAAAAACAAACACATTGAGTTCTGTGTTGGCGGTCACAGAGACTTACCTGCTGCTGATGTTCATGAACATTAAAAGCTTGAGAGACAGTTGGTGAGCAGAGAGGAGGTCAGGCAGCAGAGTTATAAGTTCTGAACTTGAATTCAGTGAATGATGCCACAAATTTGCCCCCTGTGAGAACCGTGTAGGCTGACTGCAGCTGACAGCATCTCAGCGCTATTATATGCTGCAGGACGCATATTCAGGAGCTGGGCATCGCTGCAGAGCTACCGTAGTTTAACCCATTTAAAGATCAAAAAACATCTCTGCTACAGTTTAATATGGAAGAAAAACAAAAAGCCCCAGCCAATCAGTTCACTACATTTAGTTAATTATATGTTGGTAGATTTGTAGAATTTGGGTTCAGTTTTGGTGATCAGTGAGTGATCTTTGTGTTGCTGTGATCTCAGTCATGTAACAGAGCTAAATTTGTTTAGAGGTGGCATCTGACTTGTTTCTTTTACTTAACCACATGGATTTTACATTACTTTAATCATGTGTATAGAATAGACTACATTAGACTATAATAAAGACTACAATGTACTTGACTGGGATGCAAACAAATGGGATGTAATAGCATAAAGTTAAAACAAAGAAGTAACATCATCTGATTTGCTGTAGAACAAAATTCAAATTCAGAGCATGTGATATGAGTTTATTTTGTCAGTGACAGAGTTCGCGAGTGTGTTAGTCGGGGGGGGGGGGCATCAGCCAATCAGTGACATGCAAAACAACGTTAAAAACCCAACGAGGACAAAAACCGGAGGAGCGACGGACAAAGAGATGGGAGAAAAGAGGGACGGTGGACAGAGCTCAGTACCGGCCAATCATGGAGGGTTTGGACAGACCAGCGGCGTGAGGCAGAGATTGGGAGCTTCTGATTGGAGGAGAATAGGAAGGAGGAGTGGCCCACAGCAGCATAGGGGCAGATGATTGGCCGGAAAAAACACAAGAAAAAAGTAGATAAAAAAATAAATAAAGACTCTCATCAGGGAGACAGCCGATGAGAGAGAGAGACAGGACGTTTACACCCATAACATCATCAGACATCAGCGAGGTCATAAGCGCTCTACATTCCCACTGCCTCTGAACTAACCCCCTGCTCAGTGTAACTGCTGGGATTGTGAAGGAGGCAGAGCTTCACATAAGGATTCAATGAACGTGTGGATGTAATGAGAGGTGTTTCAGCCCTCATACTCTTTTTTTTATGAAGGTTCATTGATGACAAAAGTATTGACGAAGAAAAAGATCAAATTCAGCCTGTATACTATCTGTGAATCTCTGTGTGAGGACATGCAGCAACACATTCAGAAAACACTAAATCTTGACTTTGTGCTACAGTGTGTCCTCCAGCAGCTAAACAAGATGTCTATATCACAGCTGTGTCTGTAAACAAATGAGCCTAAACAAGTTTAATCTGTAGTTTAAATGTGGTTTACACAATCTGAGAGCAGGCAGCACCTTTTCTTTCTTTCTTTTTTTTTTCTATTTTGCTTAAACTTGTCACAGTAGTAAAATCACTGGTTAGGGCTGCACAGTCAGTAGAATGTTAATGGCCATCACGGTTTGGCTTTCCACAATTAAATGAACACAAGCGCGTGCTTCTGATTCCTGAGCTGAATCCAGTCTTCAACTGTTTCCACAACATAAGCATTTAGAAGAAGCTCCTTCTGTCTCAAAAACTTTGGTCATTTTATGACATATGACTGAACGAGTGATCGATAGACTGTAAAAGACTATCAGTTGTGTTCTTGTTCTGACCTCAGGAAATGTCCACGTGTGCTGTCATATGTCCACCTACAGATCAGAGGTCAGGTTTGTTTCGAGCTCACTTGGTAATTTGGCTTTCAGTCGATTCTCGTGAGAGAAAGTGTTAACAGGACAAAAATCAGTGTGTGCAAACTGACACAAACAGTGTGTGCCTGTTAATTTGGTCAGACATCAATAAAGTCAGCAAGACACTGTGTGTGTGTGTGTTTGTGTGTCTCACCCGTTCTTTATAGTAGAAAGATGAGATGGAGACAGTGTCTTTGTCAGAGCGAGTTGGGCTGCCACTGTACAAACGTAGAGTGCTCTGAGACTCTGAACGCATCTTCATTGGGGTCAGAACTCCACTGTGGTAGGCCGACAGAGCTGACAGGGACCTGAAACCAGACACATACTCCTGCTGTGTCATCACTTCCAGGTTTTAATCTAGCGTAGAGAGGCAGATGGGAAACGGAAGAGAGCAGGACGCAACAAAAGTCTCCAGCTACAATTGACAGAGACTGCAGTTTAGGCAGATCATGTGACACTCTCACCCAACAAAAGAATTACTGTGATAACTTGTGAAAAAATACATATTCAAAATCAATAGAGTTTCTTAAGATTCACTCACGGTGTGCAACACTCACAGTCGTACTGATCATGTGGGTGCAATCATAAATTATGGGAAGATTTTCCAGCCCTGTTAATACACCTGACTTTTTTTTACCTTGGGGTGGGCTCAGTGGGCGGAGCAGAGCGGTGCATGGTGATTGGTCGGGTGAAGTAAACAAGACAGCCAGTGCCACAGAAACGGGCACCGGAGGTCCGAGGAAACGGGATGTTGGCATCCTAGAAAAAAGAGAAACCTTTCCTTTAGCTTCCTTATCCTCTGTTCTCAATATCAGTCTGTCATGTTCCGAAGTTTTGAGATCAGACTCAAACTTAAAGATTTCTTAAGTTTCCATCCTGCAGCTGTGGGAGTTTGCCTGTATCTGCTCGCTGTCAAGAGTCTCAGGGTGTGAGAAAGTTGGTTACCTGATAGGAGCCATATGTGTTGGTGACCCGAGGAAACGCCTGCAGGCCCGGAGTGACAGGGTTGGACAGGACGAAGGGACCGGAGGGCGGACCGTCCTCCTGCGTCTGAGAGAGGAAAGACATGAAGAGAAAGCTGTAAGATCAAACGTCTGACCTTTGACCGTGCAGCAGTGATGTAACAGGATGCTTTGTAAAAAACTACTCACTCCCTCTAAAGGCGGCAGAGTTCATTACAGCCACTTCATGAACTTGTGGGACACACTAGGAACATCCCAATGATTTATCTGTTTTTAAGGACGGTTTGTCCTGAGGATGGCGCTAGAGAAATGACCAAAGGGTCATCAACACTTTCTAACGCATTCATCCTCTGGAGAGCAGGATGGTTTTTTTGGAGATCTTCCCTATTACATTTGGACATTTCTTGTTTCAAAGGGTTGGGTTGCTGCTTAAATGTCAAATTTGGAGATTTCATTTAGTAAAGATTTTCAGACTCAGACAGATCTTACTGTGCTGCTCAAATCCAAACCGACTCAGAAACTTGCATACACAACCTCAGATATGACATGAGATTTAATCGGAGCCTGCACTCATGTCCACTGATATATGCAGAACTTTGCTTGGAAATGACTACATGTGCGACTGTACATGAGTGACCGTTTTTGTGGTACAATTGCTTGATAAATGGGCCAATGTCACGAAATACCAAAATTGTTTGATGAAGGAACAGAATTCCCCACTTTTAGAACCAATAATAATAATGCAAGGGCAGTACAGAAACAATAAAGGAAATAGAAGTCCATTAAAAAGCAGGGAAACATTGCAAAATGGGCATCAACTGTCAAGAAGAAACTGTTGCTTAGGTAGAAAAAAAAGAGAGAGGGGTCAACAAAGTGAAGAAGGAGGAAGGTTTGTGTGTGTGTGTGTCTCCTCACCATGTCTGACTCCAGACATGACACCAGCTGTCGCACACACGGCTCCAGACAGTTCTGGTTCCTCTTCACCTTCTGCAGTGAAGTGTCGGTCAGAATCTAAGGAGAAAAAAAACCCCAGTCACTTCAGAACGTTAAAGAGGGTGAGCAGCATTATGTTCAGTGTCTGCAGAATGTTGACTGCATGTCCGCACAGTGTTTAATTTCTCAGCTCATGGTCAGTAAATAACGTACAGTAAGTTTTGGAGTACAAGAGAGTCCCAAGCCTGCAAAGGTTGACTTATTCAAAGCCTTGAAAGGGTTGAATGGGTTGTGGACGTGCTGTTATGCACAGGGTTGGCGTGATTAATGAAAGTAATTTGACATGATTTTGCGCGGCCCGAAATCCCTGGCGGCACACCTGGTTGTGGTGCATTTCTGAGCATCTGTACCTTCTGGATCTTGGTCTTCATAGCGGACGGGATGGTTGTCGGGGAGACAAACTGGAAGGTGGGCACGGCGTTGTTGGGATACTGAGCAGGAAACTTCATCACCAGGTGAACCTGATGGCTGCCGAAGTGAGCCGACACCACACAGCTGCGGTTCAGTGCATCCATCTGCACAACACAAAACACTTTTCAGTGTGATGTCACTTCCTGTTTGACAGTTTTACATCTCCCTACTGCCTTCATTCTGATCATCCCTGTTCCACAATCCTCAGTGTCCTGATGAATATTAATCTATGAACATAACGTTGTGTTCATAACATCAGCTTATTGACAGTGATTATATTTGATCATGGAGCTTGACATGAAACCAGTCAGCATTAAAAAGATGACAAACAACTAAATTAGTAAAACCAACACAGAATGGAGCTGTGAGTAGAAAGCAGAAACAAAGGAGTTTTGAAGAGGATTTCATGTGAAATAGGAGCTTTTACTTTGAAAAGACAGCTATTCCTGCAAGCTGTGAGATGTGAAGAATCAACCGGTTCAAAAATCCACACAAATAAAGAAGCGGACAATCATATAATTCACTGATAAGTGAAATAATCGAGTTTCCTCACTGAGTCCTCTACAGTAAATTATTACATCAAAATTAGTAATAATAGTAGTTTTTTAAAAACAAGAATCTCAAAAGGAAAAGTGCATAAATACTTCCTGTGATTGTGACCATCTCACCTCCACATTAACATTTCTGATCTGCAGATTGACCAAAGAAAACTCCTGCTGCAGCGTCTGAGGGAGACCAGAACCCACCGCGGAGTCCTGACGACCTCCAGAGTCCTGATCTGAGACAACAGGACAGAAAGACAATGAGACGGATAGATGACAGGTGAGATTAAAACCCAGAGGAAAAGCATCAGATGTCTCTCCTAACATTTACTGTTTTATCTGAAGTCTGTCAACAGCTCCTCCCAAATAAAGTGTTATTTAATATACACTCTGACTTTTTTAAATAAACTTTGTTTTGTCCCTCCTCCAGTTTACACACACATAAACATGTAATAATACAATACTGTTTAGAGTCTTTAAGTTGATCATATCTGCTTATTATGTAGCTCTTTGATTCTCTTTGAACAATCATCAGCTTAAGTTTTTTTTTTTTTGTTACATCCACTACTATGTTTAAAAAAAAAAAAAAGTTTAACTGTTGCTATGTTTATGCTGTGTTTCACACCCTTTTTTAAAGTCATCTGCAACTTAGCAACTAATCCTCTGCTGTTTACACCAGCATGTTTGTGCTCAGTCTACCTGAACAGTCATGTGACTTATGTTTTCAGGTGTGTTGGTCTGGACAGAGTTTATTTGTGAAACTCTTGCTGGGTGGAGATTTTTTTTTAATGAAAATGAAAATGTGTAAATGCTCTGTGGAATGAAGTGAGTCGTTGAATCAGATCGGACACCAGATCCAGTTTGCAGTGTTTTAAATCATTGATAAGACTGAATGTTGAAACATTTCTCACCCTGCAGGTTTTCAGCTGCAGGATTGACGGCATGTTGACTGTCAGGCTCCTGAGACGACAGAGATTTGTCCGACTCAATGGTGAGAGACATTCCCTCCATCAGGTCCTCCACCACGTCACTGACACACAGCTGCACAACCACACACACACACACACATACGAAGAGGGATCAGAGCTGCTCACTGCATTCACTAGTGGGAAAACACGATTCCTTTATAGATAACAGGTGATATAAAACCATCCATTTCAAGCCACTCAAGTTGAGTACTTAGTCATCAATAAACACGGATGAATCCATCATAAAAAATTACAAAAGTTTTTCAGCACACAATTATTTTGGGCACATTGGATTTTTTTTATGAATGGGAAATATTTTTTCTTATGACATTTTTTGATACATTTCCCTCATCAAGCCAACCTGCACACTGACCTTCTGCAGCTGTGGATCCACCCTCCATATCCTCAGAGTCTGGTCTCTGGACCATGTTACCAGCTGGTAATCCTTTGAGCCTGATGAGTCAAAAAGACAACACTGTAAACAACACAACAAACTGCAGCTGTCATTAATCAGTAAAACAGCAACGTAAGCCCTTACAAATTCTACAAAACTATTTAAAAAGAAATATGTACATCTGATGGACTGAGATAAAATGAAAATGACAGAACTTTTTACTGCAAAGTCTCAGCTTTTAAATGTCCTCAGTGTCAGGAAAACCCTGGGTCCGATGTTTAAAAAAAATATTTAAAACCATTTAGAATACAGACAGAGGACAAAAACGGAGGAAATACGGTCATTTAGAGACACAATGGCAGAAGCATTCAGAAAGATGTTCACATAGAAACATGAGTTCATATGAAGGAAGAAAAGAGGAAAACATCACTGTCATGTTGTTGTCAGTATCAGAATGGGAAAGGCAGCATTTTGAATGTCTCCGTCTACGGGATCATTCTCTATTTATTATGCAAATGAACACATTAAAGCCTCTTTGTTTAGAATTTAATACATCCTCCAGCAGTTTTATCAAGAGAAGAGTGTTTAGCTGAGCCTGGCCTAGCACAAACACTGGAAGAATCTTCGTTTTCTCACACATTTTCTGCAAAAGCTGCTCTGAAGAACTGAAAGTTTGCAGGACAAATGTGAACATCTGCTAAATTTCAGCGTGCGACTGGTCACCTTCTTTCTGTGGCCTCCACTGGAACTCGAGCACCACATCATCGTGTCCAACGAAGGCGTGGACGGGACTGTTGAGGTCGAGTGTGCTCCACAGTAACAGACTGTTCTCTCTCCTCAGCTGAGGAACCATGACTGTGACCAGACCGTTAGAGAACGGCTAACACACACACACACACACACACAGAGTTATCATGGCGTATGATCTCTGATGTATCAGTAATGATGTTACCAGTGTCAGTATGTGTTGGCTGATAAATGTTAAGAAACTGCAGGACAGAAATGCAGTGATCAGGAGAATCAAACCATGATCTGCTTCACTAGCAAATGCACTCCACATAGATTCACATACTTTTTGACTGCAGTGCTACATTTCTCATGAAGTTTGATCTGATCAAACAAAACAAAACTAAAGCAGTGCAGCAGAAATAGTGTCTGTTCACACTTACCGTGTACCTGGCCTTCCACACTGGTACCTGACAGGACAGGATGTTCAGATACTTTCTGGGCTGCCGGTAATCCCAAAACTAGACACACACAGACACACAACAAGTGAGAAAATGGTCAAGTTAAACGGTAGACACCAGGCGTGACTGGCGTGTCTTCAGAGAATATTACAAGTGGTTCTCTTAAAAGATGACACAAAAGTACATCAAGCTGTGTCCTCAGAAATGTCCTCAAATAAAAGGTGTTTTTGCTTGAAGTTATGGTGTGCTGTGATGTGACCATGTCCAACTTTTGACTTAGAATGTAACAAACCAGCCGTATTCTCTTTTGCCAAAGTCGCTGACACTCAAGTACCTTAATAAGTTGTCTGTTGTGTGAGTCTGTCTGTGGCTCTCACCCTCACTGAGTTGTCCTGACTCGACGTTGCAAGTATGAACTCGTTGTCTGGATGCCAGTCAAGGCCGTGGATCTTAGACAGGTGAGCCGCTACGTATTCCACCGCTGTGTTGGGCTTCTGTTCAGAGAAAATCACAAACCTTTTCAAAAGTGATGCTCCCATGCAGCTCGCTCCGTGTCAGTTAAACTCCTGTGTTTTGCTCACTCTTTTATCCCAGATCCGTACGTCTCCATCATGACTGGATGCCAGCAGGTTTTGGTTCCTCCTGTTCCACTTCACCTGAGATGCCCCGGCTGGAAACACCAGGGACAGAGGGACAGGAGGCGAGGTTACAGAAGATTTGAACACACAGCTGATTTTTCAGGTTTTAGATCTTTAACTGCAAATCCTGTTGGTTTGATCTCTGTAACTTCTCAGTTTGTAGACAAATGAAGAAAGACAACACAAACAGGAGCTCTTCACTGCAGTCACTGGTGGGAAAACACGACTCCTTTATGGACAGCAGGTGACATAAAACAGTCCAGTTTAAGCCATTCAAGTAGTACATTTAGTCTTCAATAAATATGGATGAATGCATCATAAAAAATTACCACAGTGTTTCAGCACACAATTATTTTGGGCACACTGGATTTTTTATAAATGGGAAATGTTTTTCGTAAGACATTTTTGGTCAATTTCCCTCGTCAAGGCAACCACTTACTTAAATCTGCATTTTCAAGGACACTCAAATTATCCACGTTTGGCTGCTGAAAGCATCAAACTAGAGATCTTTTGTCTGAAATTTAGAAGACAAAGGTGATGTTGCTTGTTTCAATGGTTGTCATTGATGCGTTCAAAGACACTCTAACATTTGAGATTTATATTTCAATCAAAAATGATTATGTTCTTTTCTCCAAACATGTAATTCTTTCTTAATTCTGGCGTCTCATATGTCAAAAAGGTCCTTCAACACACCAAGAGGGAGGTTTCAGGAAAAGTCCACTGAACTGCATCAACACACGTTAATGTAACACTGATTCACAGAATAAACAGGGACTGTGACGGATCATCTCACTGCAGCAAGTTGTTTTTTTACATTTAATAAACTGAAGACAGTGTGACGAACCTCCAAACTGAAATGATCACAGGCATAAAAGATAAACCGGATCCGGTGCTTTAATACTTACCAACTGCAGACAGTGCCACCGTGGGTTTCCGCGTGTCTCTGTAGAGTCAAAGAGGGAAAAACGTTCAAAGTGTTTACAGGCACTGATGCTCTCAATTAAACGACCCGTTTACATTTTTCTGTATAGCATAAATTTTAAATTTAACTTTGTTGTTGACTTCATAAACATGAACGGTGATCAAGTTTAGTCAACTTCTGCCTGCAAAGTCAAGAAAAAACTTTCAACTCTTCAGCCAACATGGATGAGACATCATGTGATATGATCGAAAGCTCAGAGCAGCTACATCAGCTACATCTGTCTTGATTCAGGTGATAGTGTTTGCTCCAACCATCTGCTGAATCATCATCATCATCATCATCATCATCATCATCATCATCATCATCACTTCTTCTGACCTGGTGTCCCAGATGTAGATGTAAGTGTCCACTGAGCTGGTGACCAGGAACTCGGGCTCAAACCAGGACCAGTCCAGATCACTGAAGACACAGACACATCACAGCCAGTCCATGAACGCATCACAACGGGTCCATGAACACATCACAGTGAATCCAGACAGTTAAGCTGCAGAGAGTTGTGTGTGATTTAACTGCGTTACCTGATGACCCGGGTGTGTCCCTGCAGAGAGGTGTGAACTTCTCCACAGCCGTCCCTCCACGAGTACAGATCCACGCGCTGGTTACTCTGAAGGAAAACACACACACACACACACACACACACACACACACACACACACACACACATAGACACTCACTGTTCTGTGTTTGTCTGAGGGGCAGATTTTCTTCATTATTAAAAGCAGAACTCACCGAGGCAGCAAAGACGTGTGACTCTGCTTTGTGAGGATTCCACTGAACCGTCCCCACGTCCCATTTACTCTGTCGGCCAATTTTCCTTGGAGGTTCAGACGGAGCCTCCAGGTTCACCATGTACAGGAAACGCCGCCTGAAACATTTCAAACAAGAACACACGAGAAGCTTGTGGAAGCACTTTCTGTGACTTCTGATCTGATGATGTCACTTACATCAGTCATATCACAATCAAACAGGCAACGTGAACCCGTATTTTATTTTCAAAGTGAAGGACTGAGGTGAACTGCACTCACCCAGACAGCACAGCGTGCGAACCCAGGCAGTCCACTGACATGGCGGTGGCCTAAAAAACAACAACAGAAGAAGGTGACAGCTGATCGGAGAGCTCCAGGTCAGATACTCGATTTTAGCGACATACATGAAAGGTGGAAAATGACATATTTACATTCCGACACTGACATTTACTGTGACTGATCTGCTATCATAAATACTGTGACTGTGAGAGGAGGAAGATGACATCATCACGCTGATGTATTAGTGGCTTTTTCATCCTTTGTCCTGTTAAAACATCAAGCCAGCTGACTCGACGTCCATAATCTGAAATGTTTTACCCCATTAAGATCTTAATTTAACGGGCTGCTCGATTTTAAGTTAGGATAACGTTACTTTAAAAGTATGCAAAACAGAATCAGCTGAAAGTTTAGACTAAAGCTGCAACCAAAGGACGTTTAAAGGTTTGACTTAAGCATGATTTAAACATTTACAACACTTGTCTCTTCATATTTACTCGACTTAGTCAAGTGTTTAATTCAAGTCTTTGGAGTAAATATTCTGGATTTTCCATCAAGTTTTCAGAACTCTTCATTCTGAATGTGATCTACTTTATTTTCAATAACTCAAAAAGGATGAAGACTGTCTGTGTGTCGCTGTAAACCGTGACTGCGTTACGTTACTTTGATGACTCTAACAACTCTGTTCACGTCACCTCCACCTGTTCACCCGTACGCGCGTCATTTCATTCACACATGAACTTTCGCACCGAAATACCTGCGCATCCCGAAACTCAACCACCACATTCTCGCTACTCCAGCGTGCCGCCATCTTCCCTTTCCTACCGTAAACAAAAGGTCACGTGATCGTGACAACACCGACGCTGCGTTCACGATCCGGAAAAAAATAAACCACAGGAAAGATACGAACACCGTGTGCATTCAATCTAAAAAACTCAAGTAAAGGAAGTAAATAAAATCACGCCGCGCAACAATATAAATAAAACAAATAACTCGAAATGACTCGACCACCAGAGAAGATACATCAGAAATGTCCGATTTTTTTTTTTTACATTTTCACCGCAAAATTCACTCAAGTTCGAGGTCTGGTTTGGTCTCAATTTTCTGTCAAAAACGTCTGGTCGTTCTGTCTGTCACGAGGCTGTTTCGTGTCTTCTGATTGGCCAGGGACGTTGCTGGTCATAGAGCCAACATGGCGCAGACCGTGGTGGAGCATGTTGTCGCAGACGCAGGAGCGTTTTTAAAGAAAGCTCCTCTCCAGGTGAGTTTTCTTCATGGTTGAACCGAAATGAAGCCTTTTGTAAATGAGCACGGTCCGCGTGCGGTTCTGAGCGGAGTCATGTGATCAGACTGAGGCGAAACATCGTTCAGGCCTCCAGCACGCAGACATACGAGCTGTTCGTGATCACACTGACACACTAAAACTGCTTTGATCCAGAATTAAACATCGTCATCTGATGTACAAATCCAAGTGTAGACTCGTGCTGGTTTTGGTTTTTTAACACTGTAAAACATCATCAGACAGCTGAGGAAAAGTCAGGATTTAAAGCTCTGAAACGATGTTGATGCTTTTCTTAACATCAGTTTGATCCAACATTGCCTCTGATATTTATTTAAAACCCAAACTGTAATTACTGACGTAGAGTCTCTTCACTTTGACAAGAACTGGGCTTCAATATTTCATAAAGGGGACAAATCACGCAAAGAATCGTCGATGCACTAAATTAGAGGATATTTATTGTTGTTTGGGTTTCACATATCCACTTTTCCAGAGACAGAAAAAGGGGCTCAGACTCCACAGAGGAGCAACATGCCAGTTACAGGAATCAGCTGCAGTAGAAGTGATGGAAAAGAGAGAGAGAGAGGTGTCGGCTCAAGTCTCATCCTGAATGCTGTCTGACAAACACTCTTGTGGTGCTTTGTGTTGCAGGACATTGGCAGGAACATCTACACGCTGAGAGATGTGGTCAACGAGATAAAAGACAAACCCACCAGGAGGAGTCTGGCCTTCCTGCCTTACCAGCTGAACTTTAAAGAACCACATCCTGAACACATCAGACTAGGTAAAGTGCACCACACCCTGAACACATCATCGGGTTGATGTGTTCTTGCAGATTGTTGTTGAAGTGACTCTAAGATGTAAATAACTTGGTGTAACACCTCACCTGTGTTCGCTACCTCCGTCCTCTGTAAGCAGTCAGACTTGAGGGTAATGTGAGTTATCGGCGACAGTCTGAGCTCTGTGTGTTTTTTGTCTCAGTGACTGAGTTCTCCAAGAAGACCGGAGACTACCCGAGCCTGTCAGCCACCGACATCAAAGTCCTGGCTCTGACCTACCAGCTGGAGCTGGAGCATGTCGGCTCCCAACACCTGAAGAAAGAACCTGAGGTCAAGGTACCTGCCTGGGAGAAAAAACACCTGAGTGGAAACACTGTAGTTGTGTTCAAGTGTTGTAGAAAAGTTGTTGTGGATGAAAACAGAAACCCATTTGGTGAATGTGCGATGACAGTTCAGCAACATCTGCACTGAATTTGGATGTGGAACACGACCATAAACACAGCTTTAATCAGCTGGTTGAATGTTGAACATTGTGTAACTTTTGAATTTTTTCTGTCCCAGCTTCAGTGTCAGAGCACACGGCGGCACCCAGAGACTCCGCTTAATGTTGCAGGGTTCCACTTCCCCTCTAAGGTAACACACGGATGATAGTTTGTTTCTTTTGTTACCGTTAATTTCTCCAGAAAACATCACTGGAGTAAAATCGCGAGTGTGTGTGGCTGTCAGATAAAATCTATTACGTGTGAAGGAAATTTTGCAGTTGATGTTTTTGTTGCTGTTCTTTCAGAAGCCTGTGGACACTTTGAAATTCCAACAGACCCAAACAGAGAAGAAGACGTCGAGCCCTGCAGATACCAATGAGTTTAATAACTTCCAATTCTGGAGAGAGCCGCTGCCGCCTTTCGACATCGACCTGTTAGATTTACTGGTGAGTCACAGTCAAGTATTTTTTAATCTCATCAAGAGCTGCACTGATAAGTTGGTCGACTGAAAAATAATAAGCAAATATTTTAATCAATCCAGACATTTTTAAACCAACAACACCAAACTTCTCTCAGCACCAGCTGGTCATTTGTGAGGTTTAGTTGCTGTTCATCGTTTCATGTGATTGTAAATTCTGTTGGCTGCACGTTAGCATATTGATGACATTTCCCTTTTTCTTTAGGAAACTGTGATTAACAGTTTCACTGTTTTCATGCAGTTTATCATCCAAACAGTGTCCAGAAAATAATGAGATTAACCAATGAGAAAAACAATTGTTAGATTTAGTTTAAATTTCATCTCTGTACTTAATACAGATCCTTCTTTATTTGTTCAGCTTGTCAAAGTTCTTCTCCAGTAAGGGAAAAAAAAACTGGAATCACCACCATATAATTACAATCAGAATTTTCCAAAGGAAACATTAATCTACAGTATTCAGATTACTTCAAATATGTAAATGTGTGCGATTTCCTGTTGTGTGAAAGTAAACGCACCATTTGTCTCATATCTTCAATGCTCCTTTAGGGTCCAGTGGAGATTCCGAATTCAAAGCACAAACCGAAACAGACAGACACACAGACCAACACACAGGCAAACACACAGACGTCTGCTGATGCTGAGGAGTTTAACAGCTTCCACTTCTGGAGGGAGCCGCTGCCGCCCATGGATGAAAACCTGCTGGATTTACTGGTGAGTTTAAGGAAAACTCGGAGTGAAACTCCAACATGAAGACATAAACATTAACCCGTCTACAGCAGTTTAATAACATCTTCCATCTTGATGCTTTAAAGCAACAATATGTAACTTTGACCGAGACCCACTGCTTCGAAAAATGAAACTTAACGATGCACATTAATACATCACAAGAAAAAAATTGAGTAAAACTGGGTCATATTTTATGGAGACAATGTCCTACAACTGCTCTGCCTGAACTCTGTGATTCATGGAGGTTCCTGAAAGCAACATGAAGGCTTCTGCAGACCGAAGCTGCAACTGCAGCATTGGGTCATTGCTGGTGACAGCTCTGCTAACATAAAAGGCTGCAGACAGACAGAGCAGTCATCGAACATTAGAAGGAAAACCAGATGACATTTTGTCTGTGAAATATGACCTGATTTTACTAAAATTGCTGTTTTGTGTGATGTATCAACTTGCATCGTTAAGTTTCGTTTTTTAAAGCAGCGGGTCGCAGTCACATTTACATAGTGTTGCTTTAAAGTGTTTTGTTAAATACAAGCAAAGTCTCATGGTGTTTGTTCTTTTATGTTCTGGCAAGCGCTTTGAGGATTTTGTTTGTATGTTTGTTTGCAGAATGTGGACGGCATATACATATCAGAAAGCACATGTCAGGACCCATTGCTGCAGCCAGAGGACCAATCAGACAGTGAAGACAAAGAAAATGAGCCTGAAGATGAAGAAGAGGATGAGGATGAGGAGGACAACGGAGGTGGTTGGATCACACCCAGTAACATCAAACAGGTGAAGATGGACTCTGCTGATTGGACAGCTCCTGCTGAAGTCAAAGTTGGATGTCTGACCACTGACTTTGCCATGCAGGTAAGAGACGCCTCATACCTGTCAGATGTCACCTAGATGCAACATTCTTTTTGACTGTTGACGTCTTAAAATGGTGTTTTGTTTATTTAATCTGATAAAGATTCTTTAGTTTAATCATTTCTCTAAATTGCTTCCCAGAGTTGAAGGAGACGCTTTCATGTTTGTCTGACCAACAGTCTGAAAGCTAAACACTTTCAGTTCACTGTGATGAAAACAAGTAGAGCACAAAACTCTGACATAGAGAAGCTTGAACCAGCTCATATCGACTGTTTCAGCTCTGATCTCTTTTCCTTCCAGAACGTTCTCATTCAGATTGGACTCCATGTTCTCTCTGTGAATGGGATGTTGATCAAACAGGCGAGGAACTACATCCTGAGATGTCATGCTTGCTTCAAGTGAGTTCAGTGGCAGTCTGAGAAACAATGTCAGCTCACAGACTAACATCCTGCAAGTGGACAGAAACATATGAAGTTTGTCCTGAGGGTGGCGCTAGATGGCACATCGTGAAGTCGCTCACCCTCTGACAATTCCTCATGAGTCATTACATCTCAACATCAAGTCTTTAAAATTCTGAGATACTGATCATAAACAGGGATTTTTTAAATCGAGTTTAACCATTCAAACTGAACAACTGTCTCAGCTAGTTGAGACGTCAGTGATGTGTACATCTGTTGCTAGGTAACATCTGTGGCTCTGACAAATCAAGAGCTATCAGCTATGGCTGTAGCATCATTTGTTAGTGTAACTTCCAAAAGTTAGCTCTAGAGGTCCAAAAGTAAAAAAATTAAAAAAAGGTTTTTCCTCTCTTTCTGTCAGAAGAAATCTGTTTCACAGTTAACAGCAATCATACATTTGGTAATGAGAGGGAAACATGCATTTATGCTAAGCTAACTAATGCTATTTATGTCTGTACTCATGTTATCAGCATAATACTTAAATATAATGTGTTATTTTAGTGACAAATTTAAAATCTTTCATTTCAAAACATAATGAAACAAAATGTATCAAATTTTAGGTTAGATATGTCGACTATACTTCATGTGACCTCTCAGTGTAAATGGATCAGGTATTAGCTTGCTAACATTAGCTTTGTCTCTTGGTTCAGTCACCATATCAAGAGTTAGAGATGTAATTGTACGTTTGAATATTTAGTTACAGCTAATCTCCACGTAACAAGTTTGTGAGCTTTTTTTAATTTAGTGGTGATAAAACTCCACTTAATGAACACTGACGTTACCATGAGGCTGAGTTTAAAGTCACTGACAGCTGCTGCAAACAAACCCTGGACTGTGCTGAGTCTGATGGAAACCTCACTGATTTTAATTTCAGGACGACGAGCAACATGAACAGATCGTTCTGTCTTCACTGTGGAAACAAAACTCTGAAGAAGGTAGCAGTGACGGTCAGTGAGGATGGCAGCATGCAGATGCATTTCTCCAAAAACCCCAAAGTGCTAAACCCGAGAGGACTGAGGGTGAGGGAGACACACACAATCACAAGTGTGTCGTTCATCAGTGTAGTTTCTATAATGCTGGAACAGCTGCTCGTTTTACCCTGACAATAAATCATCTATTTTTCAGTACTCGCTGCCTCTGCCTCAGGGAGGGAAACACGGCAACAACCCCCAGCTGGTGGAGGACCAGCGTTTCCCCCAGCAGAGACTCTCCCGCAAAGCTCGTCAGAAGACCGACGTCTTCAACCCTGACTATGTGGCTGGAAGTTCGCCCTTCTGCGAGAATGACGTCTACAGTCGAGCTGCAAACCTCCAGATCAGAGATGGTCAGTGCGGAGGCGGTCGGAGACGGGCAAACCCCAACGCCACCCGCAGGAAGTTTGTTAAAAAGAAGTGAAGAGCTGATGGATATTTGGACACATTTAAGACGTCATCTGATGTATCTGACATCCGATTAAAGGACCAAACAGGTGGTTTTGCATGTTTGCCTGTATTAACTACAAGTCCTTCATACTGTAGCTGAACCACAGAAACAGCAGAATGGTCCTTTAAATATAAAACCAACATTTTCCCTCTACAGGTTTTCAGTGGACACACATTTTCAAGTGAAACCTTCTAAATGCTTTGAGAGTGATTAATCAATATTATGTATCTGTATTAATCTTAAATAAAATTTAAAACCAAATTCAGCCGCTGCAGAATCTCACACAAAAAAACACAGTCTTTTCACATTAATCTTTTATTATTAAATAATTTTTCCTAAATATCATAAAATGCATTCTCAGATAATCTTTTAATCCAGATACCGAGAGAAGAGTCCAACTTGAAACTCAGGCTATTTAGCGGAAGGTGGATCAGCACCCTCAGCCACACATCCTGCATGAGCAGTGCGTCTTGAGTCAGCTTAACTCTTGCTTATTTTTTTGGCGCCTATGTTAACAGATTGAAGCAGCCACAGCACGCATGAAAGGCACGTGACGCACCTCTAACGCACACCTGCAGTGACAACACTACAGCTCCGGAGTCTTGCTTATTTATTTACTCACAAGCCACGTGCAGTTCTCTGCTAAAATGGAGAAATCCGTCATTTTGA
This sequence comes from Naso thynnoides, assembly GCA_029783665.1. Lineage (NCBI taxonomy): Eukaryota > Metazoa > Chordata > Actinopteri > Acanthuriformes > Acanthuridae > Naso > Naso thynnoides. The sequence goes on from JAQLOL010000001.1 coordinate 34,456,581, forward strand.
CATCCTTCCAGCAACATTCACAATAGCTTCAATGCAGACATGACTTGCAAATATTTTTTTAAAATAAACCAGGCAAAGTGAAGAGGGATTGCTGGATATATATTCAGTGCTGTGCAAAAGTTTTAGGCAGGTGTGAAAAATGCTGTAAAGTAAGATTGCTTTTAAAAATCTAAGTGTTAATAGTTTATTTTTATCAGTCAACAAAATGCAAAGTGAATGAACGAAAGAGAATTCTAAATCAAATCAATACTTGGTGTGACCACTTTGCCTTCAAAACAGCATCAATTCTTCTAGGTATACTTGCTCACAGTTTTTGAAGAAACTCGGCAGAGACGTTTCAAACATCTCGGAGAACTAACCACAGATCTTCTGTGGATGTCGGCTGCCTCAAATCCTTCTGTCTCTTCATATAATCCCAGACAGACTCGATGATCTTGAGTTCAGGGCTCTGTGGGGGCCACACCATCACTTCCAGGACTTCTTGTTCTTCCTTACGCTGAAGATAGTTCTTAATGACATTGCTTGTATGTTTG
>JAQLOL010000001.1:34472712-34497760 GCA_029783665.1 Naso thynnoides
AAGAGCAGGGAAGAAGTAATAATAATAATAATAATAATAATAATAATAATAATAATAATAATAATAAAAATCATGAATGTTATTTGTATAGCACACTAAAAACTCAATGAAATCTCAAGGTACGTCACATACAGGATAAAAACAATCAGATAAATGAAATATCATCTGAGAGCATCATTTAGCAACAGAAGATGCTTCCCTTTAGTAGTGATGTCAGTGAGATTTGGCAAAGTCAGAGCTTTAGAATGTTAAATCATTGAGTGGCTCAGTACATTGCATCCTTTCTTGTCTTTAGGTGAGCATCAACCAAAGGTTAAAATAAGAAAAATGTGAAATGATCAGTTATCTTATGTTAATCGGCCAAAAGAGACCAGCTATTATCTGTATCTACTAAAAAAGCATTCCACAACTTTCCCAATCCTTTGTTGCTCCCATTTTAACTTGTTTGAAATATGTTGCAGCATTAAATTCAGAAAAAGTTTATATTTACAAAAGTCATGGTGACAGTATTTTAATGTCATGTGTTTTCTGTTTCTCAGATGTAAACGTGGCCTTTCAGCAGGCGGCTCACAAAGTTCTCCTGGACGACGACAACCTCCTGCCTCTGCTGCACCTCACTGTGGACTACCAGGGCAAAGACAGCAAAGGTGGGCAGAATAAAATAAAACCTATTTAGAACCAAATGTATTATGTTGTGTGAGCAGAAGATGTTCTCCTTTAGGGGTTTTTTGGCACCATCTAGTGGTTTTATGATCCAGCAGTTACAAAGTATGACAGCAGCTTTTATCCACAGTTTATGTTCACTGTAAACTGTATCTAGTGCTGGGACATTAATTTGATTGGTCAGTTGAGAGAAATTGAATCAACAATTTTAATAATTGTGTAACTTGTTTTTTAAACTAGAACGCATCACATTCTCTATTTTTGCCTTCTCAAATTTGAGGATTTGCTTCTTTTCTCTGCACTGTCATTTCAAAATAAAATCTCTTGTTTTATTTGTCATTATGGGCTGTTGGTCAGACAAAATACACAATGAGAGAATGTGGCTGATGGGAATTCTACAAAAATAAACAGTGAATCAGTTACCACAAATGTTCAGATAATTAAAATTTCATGCTTCACAGCCCCTTTTCAAACATTAAACACTTTGTTGTAACTTAATGCTCAAGTGAGACAGTTTGAATTAAAACCGCTGCTTCTGATCTGTCTGCAGTCATGACAAAATCAAATCTGTCATTTTGTCTGAGTGAGCAGCTGGAGCTGCTGGAGCTGGAGCTCACTCTGCCTGTGTTTTTCAGAGGGGACAGGGCCCAGAGAGGGAGCCACTCCTCCACAGGACACCTCCCCTCGTGAGGTCCCTCCCACAGGTTGGGCAGCTCTTGGCCTCACCTACAAGGTCCAGTGGCCACTGCACATCCTCTTCACTCCTGCTGTCTTGGAGAAGTGAGAACTCATTTGATTGTATAACTTTACGCATTTGTCAGTTCAGTGGAACTGCTGATCGTCCTCTCCTCCTGTCTGCTCCTCTTCTCTGCGCTCAGGTACAACGTTGTGTTCAGGTACCTGCTCAGTGTGCGGCGAGTGCAGTCGCAGCTGCAGCACTGCTGGGCTCTGCAGATGCAGAGGAAACACCTCAAGTCCAGCCAGACAGATGCTGTGAAGTGGAGACTCCGCAACCACATGGCGTTCTTGATTGACAACCTGCAGTACTATTTGCAGGTAAATGATACAGTGAAAGAGACACCCGATATGTCAACACCGTGTACGTATGCCCAATTCAAACACAGTGTTGATATAAACAGATTGTGTTCATCTCCCACATATCGTAAAACCCAGTGTATAAGATGCACTTTTAATACCCTTTATCTTAAGGGTGAAGTGCATTCAAATCCTAAATCCATATTTTATTGCGTTATGGTATTTTAGCCAAAAGATGGCGCTATAATTGAGCTAAAGTTTGTCACAGACATGTGCCGTCATGACCACTAGTGCAGCCGCCACGTCACAGTCACAGCTATCAGCATTACTGCGGGCTGAGCTTCGTTAACGAGACTGCAAATTCGACAGGGCGACAACAGATAGTCCTAGAAAAAGCTATACAGCTGCACAGAAACTGCCTGTTGTGGACTTTGCTGAATGCAATGGAAAATTGACTTAGAGTTGGTAAAAATAAATGTTTTTGTTATTTTTTAAGTGAGAGAGGTGACGTTTCAAATGAAAATAGATAAAAAATAGTGTTAAAATAATTTGTATACACATTTTTATTAATGATTAGCCATAGAAAACCTTTTTTCCCCACTGGAAGACACAGCATAACAGACTGCTTCTTATATACAGGTACAACTTAGATTCTGGATTTTACGGCACTTTAAACGATGAATACACACAAGGTTTCAAGGGCAACTGCAGCCCCAGTTTGAGCTTCTCCTATCATCATCATTACAGTCACTGAGCTCATTGTCTGGAGGACAAAACCCTGTCCTCTGTAAAACTCACGTTGCTCAGTGCGCTGAACTGGACTTAATGCACTTTTAAATTTATTCCTGGAGGAAAATTGCTTCATTTTCTCCAGGCAACATTCTGAACCCCAAATTGTTCCAGATAGCTTCTCCAGCAGTTAGTCTGTTTCTGATAAGTAGCTTAGCACATTATGTGGACGCCCCTGCCATGAGTGTGCCATCAGGAAATATTAACATGCAGTGTAAAGGGCTTTAAGTGATCAATAAAATAAGAAAGCGATACATATATGCAGTCAGTTTATGAACAGCCACAACCTGAAGTGATGGTTGTTTGGATGAGTTTGGATGAGATTTTGCTTCTTTGTTGCTCTTTTCATCCACACATTTTAGGAATAATTATGCTCCACCATCCACTTGTGACTCAATTTAAATGTAGAAATCAGACATGCATATGCATAGTTTAACAATTCTTGATATTTAGAGAATAAAAGCTTACAAATGCACAGATAGCCTTAGAGAAGTCATGAAATGGGGTGCTAATGCATATTTGTCTGTGTATGCAGAGTTTTACACATCTAGACCCACATGTGACTTGTGCTAGCAGCGTAATTGTTGCTGTTCTGTTGTGTGACTTCAGGTGGACGTGTTGGAGTCTCAGTTCTCTCAGCTGCTCCAGCAGATCAACTCCACCAGGGACTTTGAGAGCATCCGCCTGGCTCACGACCATTTCCTCAGCAACCTGCTCGCTCAGTCCTTCATCCTCCTGAAACCAGTAAGAATCACTCAACCAAGCTATGTCATCCATTTTTTCAGAGTCAGCATTCACTAATGTAATGACTGTTCTTGTCCTCAGGTATTCCACTGCCTGAATGAGATCCTGGAGCTGTGTCATAACTTCTGTTCACTGGTCAGTCAGAGTGTGGCCTCGCTGGACGAGAGAGGAACGGCTCAGCTGGACATCCTGGTCAAGGTGGAGTCGCTTTCCTCCTTATTTGTCTGATGTTGGGAATTTTAAGGATTTGTTTTGTAACATTGCCATGTTCACATTTCAGGGCTTCAGACGACAGTCCTCTTTACTGTTTAAGATTCTTTCAAGTGTGAGGAACCATCAGATAAACTCTGATCTGGCTCAGCTGTTACTGCGACTAGACTACAACAAGTACTACACGCAGGCTGGAGGCACTCTGGGCAGGTAGGACAGAACACCACCCTGCACTTTTCTTCATTCCGATCAAAGTGAATCTAGTTCAGGTGCAGATAATTCATAATATGTCCACACCAAGAACTGTAACCATAGCTAGTTTTAAAAATGGTTCCAACTCAAGTGGATGGCGGAGTCCATTCTATAACTAGAACAACAAAGACAGTGGTAGATGATATCGTTTGGAGAGATTTGCTGAATGACAGAATACACTGACAGCCGATTAAAATCACAGCACATATGAAGACGCGTTGTTTCCCACTTAAGCCACAAGAGGGAGTTTACCCCTAGGTAAGGGCGTCTGTAGGTAGTAAACATGGCTGCACCTGGACAGATGTTTATTACAGCGTTTATGTATTTTGCAGAACAGAATTAAAGGAAGAAAATTATACTTCACGCTAAATCTTTTTTTAAGTGTGCAACACAGTACATGCTTTTTCACCCAGAGGATCTAAACATTATGATTAAAAACAGTTCGGTTATGGGCATCTCATGACTTGGTTTGTACAGTAGGTGTATGTTGAATAAAACCAAATTTTAAGCTAGTTAATGGCATTTAAGAAAATTTTTTTGATTGTCTAGTGTTACTCTAATCACTCAGTCTTGACTAATGAGGTGGTACTAATTAAACACTCACAGCTTAATATCAGGCTGCAACTAACATTTAAAAAACATGTTAAAAAATGTTATTTTGGCACTAATGGATTCTCTAAAGTTCATTTTGTCTTTGCTGATGTCTGCGCCGCTGTTTACAGAATGCAGTTGTTTATCAGTGTGGATGCTCACATCGATATCATTGTAGTTATAGTGCTTGGGATGGACTGCCTTTAGACAGGGGTCAAAGTGCAATTGTTAATCCAAAAATGTTAATTTTCTTTCTTTTCAGTGTTTAAGAAGAGTACAAAGGATTCAGATTCATAGATCTCCCAATTTCTGCTGAACTTGCATCAGTCTTGTCCTCTGGCTTTGCCTGAACCAAAGTACTGTTACTATGGTTACCTGTGAAATGTCTTTCAAGGGTTCACTCACCCAAAATGTCACTTTCTTCACTCACCTGTGGTGGCATTTTGTCATGCAGAGTTTTGCAATTTTTTTGGTGAATAGAGTTTTGTTATTGTTGTTTACAGCACTGAAAATGTCATTTGAAAACATTCAGAGACAATGTCTGTTTAGCATAAACATCTTTGGTCATAAGGTTATTCAGTAGAAATTAGTGTCATCTAGTTATTGCGACCAGCTGAACAGTCCTCTGCTCACCCATCTCTTCTAAACCTTTAGGAGATCTTGGTTGTTGTACAACATGCATGTGACCCTCTATAGCCACAACCCCCGCTGTAAGAATATAAAAGCTCATTCTGAGGTTATTAAAAACACATTAGTTATAATTTTTGGATTATTTTATGCTAATGAAAACATAATGCAGAATATTATATTCAATTTCTGCCGTAATCCTGTCAGTTGATCCCTCTAAATTTTACCCCTGGATCTTCAAGTTGTCTCCTGCCATCTGTTGCCATGGTAACTCGGGATAGATCAAATTTAATTCCACCTGCTTTCTAATAAATCTCTGAAAATAAGCCTGGTTGAACCTTTAAACCTGATTTATAAAAATACACCAAGACTTTGGTCCTGCAAGGCTGCAGCTTAACTTTTACACGTACTTTTCAATGCTGTGAGCATCACAAATATCAGAGACAAATCTGCACTTCAGCCTGACATACTCTGCAAGGTGAAAGACCACTGAAATGAAAAAAAAAAAGCCTTTTTTGTTTTGGGAGGTTTGACTCTTTAACTAAAGCTCACTGTCCTTGTATATACTGTAAATATTAAAACCTTGTATGTACCATCTTGTGTAGAGAAAATAAACTTAAATCCATTAAAATGAAACAAGGGTCACAATTTATTATCCCATAAAAGAAGACAGGATAAAGTTATATACAGCAGAGCATGCAACAGAACTAATGCTGAACATTTAACATGGTCGAAGGCATTTTGCACACATGAAGTCAGATTATAAGGAGTAGCCATGGCGATACAGAGGCTTGCTGTGGAAACCCCCACAGATCACGCTCTGTAAGAGCCACTCGGGAGACACCAGTGGGACTTCCTGTGATGTCACAATTTTCTCTACCAGTGGCAGGCAGGCATGGTCTGTCACCACAATGTCATACTTGCCAGCAGGAATGTCTGCAGATGGAGGGAAGATCAATCTGTCCACAATGTTTACCACAGCGCAGTTTATCTGGACATGATGAGGTTGAATCTGTACCTGAAATGTCCTTGTCTGCCTGGAACTGTCGCACACAGGAGCCTCCACCCAATGTGACATGCTGCGTCCAAATCTCCACTGGCTTCTCAAACACCAGGGGAACAGTTACAGTCACCCTCTTGTGGTGTTAAGAGGATGAAGCACTGAAATTTTTGGTAGGGAATAAATAGGCACCCTGCAGCCAATCAGAATCAAGTATTTGCCCAGACTATGGCATACACACAGATATAAACAAGTTCATGAAAAATATATTTTCTTTCTTGCCATTTTCTACATATTGAAACCCCTAAATCCTTCACACTGTGACTGGACCTTAAACAATTTAAGTCTGAGGTTTCATTAATAAAATGGATTGACAGCTCTGGGACGCTTCTGCTAAGTGATATTCCACTCCTGGTCAGGTGAGAAAACATGTTTAATAACCTCAGAAACGAAAGGATCAGTTGGGACCAACTGAGAGCAATGTTGAGTTTGTTGTTATTGTTTGCATATTTGCTCCAAACAAACCTGTTGTTGCTGTCAGTGGAAAGCAATAACAGTTTGTCTCCAGATTCAATGGACCAGTTTTAGTGTTCAGAGAATGATCTCACGTCTGTTACTGACCTGAAGTCAGGACATGGTCAGCCTAGCTTAGCATGACACCACTTCCTAACAGAAAGCCACATTATTGAGAGCAAATGAGATTTTTTTTTTTCAGTTTTTCACAGTAAGTTTATCCTCACCTCCTCCATGTGGCAGAACAGCAGATATATGTCACTTGTCTGGAAAAAAAAAACAAAAAAAACACTCGCTCAGATTCTGTTTTTACGTTATCTGTGTTTGCTCCACCTCGTCTGTTAAAAAAAAAAGAAATTAAAATCAACACTGATGCCCTTGATGTTCTGTTTGTTTCCCCTCCAAGAAGTTTGTCTTAGGAGAGACTGAAGCGGCACATTTATATGATTCACATAAGCATTTTCATAAAGTTATACTTAAAGAATGTAGTTTGTAATTGACGCAGCTGTTGAAGAAATGAGGCTGATGGTAGGCGGTGAATGTTATCTTACTAATGTTAACAAACATCACAAGCAGTAGGCCTACCAAAATGTCCTCATGTTGTGACTTCACTTACTGTGTGACTGGAAAATGTCTGCCTCTTTATCTGCTGCAGTTTACTAGCTCGCTGTATTTTGGTAAGCCGTGAAAAGACTGGAAGTTTAAAAACGCTGCTCTGAACATCACTAATGAATCTGCATCTCATTCATTCATGAGGTGCAAAGACAAACCATGACTGCAGCTCCAAAACACAGAGATATGAGATTGTTTCAACTGTTCCTTTAAATATTTTAGCGGGAAAACAGACACGAGAGTTACATGCTTGTTTTGAAGTGTTTATTAAAAAGGGAATACAAAAAAAAAAAAAACAAGCTGTAGAAATCTACAGCGGAGACAAAGCAAGCAGACAGTTGATCATCATCAACGACACAGCAGCTCAGCACGTTTCTAGGCATTCTTGTTACTATGACTACAGCTAACTATTTGCTCCACCTGCTTAACGTCACGCTCAGCACTGTTTCAACAGCTACAGGTCGGCTCTGTCTGAGGTCAAAGGTCACCTGTGGTTCCTACATTTGTTTTTAAAGAGGTGCCTTGACAACAGCAGGAAACTGAAGATTTAAGCATCTTTGTTCAGCGAGCTGAGGAAGATGAAGCTTCTTCATCTCTGAGTGAAAAAACAAACATCCACAGGAAGAGGATCAAAAAACAACAACCATGTACACAGGTGAAGAACCTCATATTGCTCACATCTCATTGGACAGGCTGATCAGTGGAGTACCCTGATTGGATAAAGGAGGAGGGCGAGGACACACAGACAGCCTCGGTTAGAAAACCACAGATGAGGATTCAAGACGTGATAAAATGAGATTAATCTCAACTGATAATTAAAATAAAACAAAAAATTAAAGCATGTCAAACTTAAATATAGAACTGTATTATGCATATATTAAAATCAACCACATCTGGAGTTGTGGGTTAGAAAATAATCTAGAAGATTAAAGTGCAACTTTACAAAGAAAAGAAGAAACACTGTGATTGGAAAGTGGATTCTGTGTTCGGGGTCAGAAATCGACGGCAGGAGCTTCAGTGGTTTTATTTATAACTCGAGTAACTTTCAATGTCCTTTATCACAGCAAGAAGATACCAAAATCCACACATTTGGCCGTGTTCTCTACTGATAGACGACAGAGTTGAAAGTCAGTCTTGAATTTCCCATCAGTCTTTGCTCCTCCATCTCGCTACGGTTGGTGGCTGAGGAGAATAAATCCAGGCAGTTTCCCAGCAGCCTTGGGGTGTTGGCAGACACCCCGCGGTTGTCTCCGGGTCACTCAGGCCGTCAGCTTCAGTCGTCCTGCAGAGAAAATACACCGAAAGTCAGCAGTCATGTGACGCATCACTGTTGACCATGTCCACACTGCAACCAATAAATGTGAAAACCTTTTTTTTTTTGTATCTAAAGCAACAGTGCGATTTTTTGAGTAATCCATCCACTGCTGGACAGATCTACATATAGTTCAGACATTCATTGTGAATCCTGCTAACATTTCCTCTGGCACCACCATCAGATCAAACTTTACTTGTCCAACAGAACTTAAAAACTAAGAGCAACCACCTAACTTCCAGCCTGAGCTGAACTTTGTTTAGTGCTAATTAGCAACATGCTAACAAGCAAAATATATACTTCCATTAGCAGCAAAACATTTATCATCATTTGCAAATCATTTGTGTAACCTCACTTTTTATTCAGACAACACCCTCAGGACTGTTGCTATGGCAACGTGCATTTTAAACTGGTTCAAAAAGAGGTAATGTGATGCTATTCAAAAAAAACTGCAACAGTGTTTTCAGATTCATCAGTGTGGACATGGAGGTAAAAATCCCACAATCCTCAGTTTATCAGCAGGATGCCCAGCCAGGCAACGGAGGTTTACCCAAACACCAACACACGCACGCACACACACATACTCTGAAGTCACAAGGAAAAGTTTAAAATTTGTAAAAAGAGTCCAGCTGTTTGTATCAGTTTCATCTGCTAGTGTCCAGTACGAATCAGAATTAGCCTAGCTTAGCACAAAGACTGAAAGTGGAGGGAAACTGCTAGCCTAGCTCCATCAAAAGAGGAAACATCCACCTTACAGAAGCTTCAAATCTAATTTTGTTGTTTGCTGAGCAGGTGAACAGGACTGAACAGGACAAGTTATTCTGTTTAAATGGAGCTAAGCTAGCAGTTTACCTTGGACAACCTTTGTGCTAAGCTAGGCTAAATACATTGTGACCAATCGAAGACAAAACTGATATCTGAAGCATGTTCCTAAGAAGTGTAATTTCCTTGTGACACATCGTGAACTTGAACAAGACTCTGGCATTCAAACAGGCAACACAAATAGCACAGGAGGCCTGTGGGCTCTGTCGGCCCTGCTCACGGCCCCTGCAGGCACAGAGAAGCTGGTGGAGCTCTGTGGTTAAAGGTGGGGAGTGTTAGACGAATGGAGGGAGGGGAGGCACCATGCAATGCTGCGCGCTTCCATGCCAAGCTATTCACCAGTCAGCATACACCCCCACCTACCTGCCCACCGTCCCCCACCAATGGGCTGGCTCTGTCTACCTGTCTGTCTGTAAACCAACCAATCAGACCACAGAATGAGGACACAGAGGAAGGACAGACTGGCAGCAGCTGATCATCCTCCTTCATGACTTTGTCATTATAAGTCACTGATTTATCTGCCTTCAGTTTCTGGCTTCCTACATTTCCCAAAATGCCTTTCGTCAGCCTCCAGTGTGTGAGGGCTGATGACAACCTAACACATTTTAAATGCTTCAGACCTGGAGTTTGGACGTTGAAATGCAGTGATCAGTTTTTAAATCAGTGGCAGTTGATTTGAACACTGAGTGTTTTGTTTGCTGTTTTAATGAGTCTCAAAAAGTGATGTTTAAAAGTTCCTGCTAATGTAATAAACAGGAATTTAAATGCAGAAACAGTTAATGGATTAATTTATTAGTGGCTCAACAGATTAATTTAATCCTATATTAAGGTTCCATCACTAAAACTCAATTTCCTGCAGATGTGTTTAACTTTCTTTTTCAATTAAAAGCTGTAAATGCTGTGTGAATAAAAACATTGTTGAGCAGAGAGAGAGTTTTTGTCATTTTGAACGTTGCTACAAACAGATCATACTAAATTCATCAAACAAACAAGTATCAAAAGCAAATTCAGAAAACATGGAAGTGAAATATCATCAAATATAAAAAAGAAAAAATCAGAAACATTTTCAGACTGTTAAAATAGAAATCTGCTCCCATCTGCAGCTAATATCAATGCATATATTATTACTGTATTTGTGTTGTATGAGTGTATGTGAGGACCATGACTTTATTACATAAACATCAGTATGTCCATCCATTAAAATAGAGTTGAAAAATATTAGACAAATACTTTTGAAGTGACCTTTAAAAAAGATTTTAAACTCTGCTGCAGCACCAACAATTTCATTTTAATTTCAAATATTCATCAGTGTGTGTTTATGTGTATTAAAACTGTACATACTGGGGCCCGACCCATATATCGTTTTGCCAGTATTATTTGCCCATATTGGCCTGTTGCAGATATACTGGTATCAGCATATATGTCCTCCGATATGAGCCGATATTTAAACTGTTTTCAAAGTCTGGAAAAAAATTCCTAGACTAATGATTTAAAGTGGTGTAATTACATAGTATGTCCAGCGGAGGGCCTCTGTTATTTAATAATTTGTAAGTGAAGTGTTTACTGTTCAGTGTACTGATGTTTGGAATAAAGTTAGACTGTAAATTTACTTGCTCTCTTATACCAGTATCCGCATTTGCTCAAAAATTCCACATTGGTCGGGTCCTAGCTTATACTTGTGTGTACGTGGGTCTTCAGGTGTGTGTACCTGTGTGTGTTTTCATACCTGTGGACAGCTGGGACTGGGACCTTCTACGGGAACTGCTGGGTGTCCTGGAGGCGGAGGAGAGTGTCGAGCCAGCACTGCTGGCCCGAGAGATGGGGAGAGGGACGGGGGTCACTGGGGGAGAGTCCAGCTGAGGGGAGGTCAGATCATAAAAACTAAGCATTAAAATCTTATATTATTTTTATGTAGTCTTCAAGATATATATATTTTTTGAGAATAAAGTAAACTTAGTTTATAATGTGTCATGTGTGCAGATTATAATATTAATGATCATCAATACAAAAAAAGATTTAAAAAATACAATATAATATTAAGTATAAATATGTGATAGAAGAAAGCATAGTTTCACTTGTTTATGTGACATCATGAACGTGTCTAAGGTCATCTGTTACCTCAACGCTGTCGTGGGTCGGTGAGGATGAGGTGGAGGAGTTCTCGTGTCTCCTGAAAGATGAGGTCGAGGAACTCAGCTCGACACTGCGAACACGCTGAGCGAACTTCAGCGAGCAGACGGACTCACTCATGTTAACGGCCAGCGGAGACACCTGAGGACGAGACAGAGGAATTAAATGAAGAGAGAAATCTGCTTCTGAAGGAACAAACACAGCAACAAATTCATTAAATGATTCTGTTGACACTGAAAATCAACTAGATTTTTCACCTTCCAGCCTCAACGCTGGACTCACACTGAAAACACTGAACAGGGACGTGAAGAGGCTGCATATGTCTGGACCCTTCAGAGGCTTCAAACCTGCTCTCACCTGCACCATCATGAGTGTCTTGCTGTCTCCACTCAGAGAGTCCTGCAGCAGGTAGGTGAGGCGTGAGTTTCTGAACGGGACGTGGGAGTGTTTGCTCCGCAGCGCGTTGATGACATCACCAAGTGCTGACAGAGATTTGTTGATGCACTGAGCTTCTCTGAGGCGACTGCCCTCTGCCCCTGACTTAGCAATCCTCTCCGAGCCTGCGAGGTCCACAAGGTTCAGCTTCCCTGCAGCCGAAACACAACGGAAACCTTTGAGACTCTCACACAACACAACAGCATTCCTGTTTAGAGGCCACAAGAAGAACCTCATGGGTCTGTGCTGAGTCCTTCACTGTTTCCACTCTACAGAAACATTAAATTGATTGTAAATTCATGAAAAGCTCCTCTTTAATTTGCTAGCATCTCTGGGAGGCAGCTAAATGCTAACATTAGCATGCTAACTGCATTGTGTGTGTACCTTGTGTGCGGATGCCAGTAGCTGAGTTGAATCCGGACACGGTGATGATAAGCAGAGCGTGTGAGCGAGAGCTGTGTTCGTTCAGGTTGGTGCAGGCTGTCGCTCTGTTCATGTGACCCAGCTCAAACACCTGTCATCATGTAGAAACACACAAGCAGACTTTCGTTTTTTCTTTCATTCTTTCTACTTACTTTGATAAAAACGATATGTTTTATTATCAGTTCATCTGCAATATTATGTACTCGATTAATCAATATCTTTTGAGTGGAAATTTCAGAAAATAGTAGAAATGTCCAACAGAGTTTTCCATGAACCAAAATATTAAAAACTTAAATATCTTGTTTCAACAGAGAAAAGAGGCTTAATAAAAAATGAGAATAAGAAAACCAGCAAAGATTCGCATTTGAGAAACAGGGAAATTTTTTGAAATTTTCATTAAAAAGTTATACAGACAATCGGTTGACTTTTTCACTCTGGGGAAGTTTTATTCCTCTCAAAAAGTGAATGCATAATTGTTGACAAAAACATTTTAAAAAGTTGATTTTAAAGCTCTTTCAATAAAGTTTTCTACATCTGAAAGCTTGATAAAAAAAAAAAGACAGTAGACCATGATTGAACTTTTTAAGTCAGACCTCTGTTTTCATGTAAAGAAAGACTTCACAGGGGTTATCGTTACAAAGTGCAGACAGATGCTGACTGCAGGCATGGGACCCTGAAGAGGTGGGCGCAGTGAGAAGTGCTCACCCTGTTGATGTCCTCGGGGCTCTGCACGGTGATCTCGGTCAGTCCTGGGACGTACAGCTGTCCGCTGCCATCAGGGTTCATCTTAATGTCCAGCTTGTCAGTGGGATTCTCCCCCAGCAGGTTCCTGACCAACAACACAAATGTTTACAACCTGCAGACCTGGGCACTGTACTGAGAAGGTGGCTCCACATAGCCAGGCTTTGTGTTCATGATACAGCTCAACAAACCCTAAACCCCACAATCAGAGTTCAGTGGTTCTGCGACGGTGGTTATCACCTTATTTGTTAAGTCCAGTTCTCTGCTTTGTGCTCTGTGCGCGTTCACATAAAAGGGGGCGTTTAGCGTCATATTATTCTACTTCCGCGCAAAAAAATGGAGCAATCTCGTGCGACATATGTTACTGAACAGGAGCAAGTGATAATAATGCAGGGCTATGAAGAATTTAAAAACATAATAACGGCAAAGAGCAACACAGTCACTGCCAATAAAGCAAGGGAGGAGTGCTGGCAGAAAATTGCTGAACGCGTAAATGTATAAGTTAACACTGATTAATATTGTGCTTAATATTAGGCTATATTATGCCCTTAGTGTTTTTGTGCAACTTTTAAATATGAACCTTTATCAATTAGAAGTAAATAAATAAACTAGAGCAACAACTGACTTTTTTCATTTTGGAATGATGTAGGCTGTTGTTTTCATACTGTATACAGTATTTAACTAATAGAATGCGAGTGTGTGTGTGTTTTACTGAAGGCCACTGACTGGCCCACCAGCAGGAGAGAGGACACTGGGAAAAGACAGAGGGCAAGCCTGGGGAGGAAACAGTGCACTCTGTGCAAAAGAAGCACACCCTGGATGTGTGAGGAGTGCAAGGTTGGACTCTGTCTTCAGCTGGACAGGAACTGCTTCAGAGACTTTCACTGCAGCTAAAAAACGCCTGGAAATGAAAGGTTGCAACAACCTGTAGCATGGACACTGAAAGCCCTAGGCAAACACAACTGCTTCACAAAATGTAGAATAGTTTATGTTTCATTTTTGCAATCTCAAATTTTTTCCATATGTACATTTTCAGTTATTTTCAATTGTTTATAAAGAGAAACCTGTTGAAAACTCAAATCCGTTTTTTACTTTTTTGTTATTTCACACTGTAATAAGCATTTATAACATGTAATAATGACAAATGTTTGCCAGATTTTGAAAGTTATATTTTTCCTGAAAAAAGGGGCAAAATAATTTACACAAAGGACATTTTTTGACACATTTATTGAAAAAAAAAAGAGACAAAAATACCAGGCGGACTGTCATAATTATAGTATATTATAGTATACACGTCTGTTGTTTACCACTGACGTTGCACCACTCATACTGATTGTCATGAGAAAGTCTCACATAATCAAGGTTTATAAAGCAGTACCGCAGCCTGCTTGCGGTAAAGTAACAGTAATCTTACTGTTTTTGCAATTGTAATCCCTGACTTTATTTGTTTCTTAAAAAAGTAATTTGACCATCACTGCCAACAGGTAACATTAGCTAAGTTAGCAAGTGAGTTAGCTTACCGATCGAGGAGAAAAGTAGCCATTTCCGCGTGCATTCTTATGCCGTGGGAATCCTTTATTTGAGTCCATCGAGCAAATGCTTTGCCAATATTAACTCTGGTCTTTGCCCTTCTCCGCTCACTCTGTTGCTGGGATGGATAACGAACCGTCCTCCGGGGCTCTAAAGCAGCTGCTGGACATGCAGACTCCATCATGCCGAGCGCAATACCCGGCCGCTACTGGCTGGTACGATGTAAACATGACGTAATTGTCGTCAAAATTTTTAAAAATATTTAATTCAGACAAAATATAATTTTTCAGGGAAATGCTATGCTTTCAATCTGCACCCCAGCAGGGCCAGTTTGAATGTTGTGTTTACAAACGGCAACAAACGAATGCTACTCATTCTACCTTTAAATTGCATCTGCGTCCAACACAAATGGCATCGACCTTCGTCAAGCCTCCTTCAGTTTCCAGCTTGCTTACTTCCTTTTGTTGGTCGGTAGCCAAACCCTCGTAAACACATGCAGGTTTTTCAGTATAAATGCCGATATCGTAAATGGGCACTTTTACAACTAGATGTAAGCAGGCGGTCAATAAATTAGATGTGGGCAACAAATCGGGTTTGGGCATCAAGACCTGTAGTGCAGCTTTACTGGGTGACTGAACTGGCAGATTCCAGTTGTAGCTAACAGGTGCTCATATCTGTTCATGCAGAGCTGGTGTGGTCACCCTGCCAGCCCATAGAAGTGATGGCATCACTCCACTGACACGCTTTTAGTATTTCAGACACGTTCCATCTCAGCTAATATTTGAACAACACTCCCATCTTGGAGACAGCCCATAACAAAAGGTAAAAGAGAATTTCATACAGGCTCTACATGTGTTTACACCATTTGCCCAGTATCAGCTTTCCAGCTCCCACCGCTGAGGCACTGTGGTCAGAATTTGACAGGCTTGTACCTGCTAAATTCTCTGTGGTGGGTGAAAGAATGGCAGCCCTCACTGCTGGAAGCTCTTCTGTTAGTGTTGTGGTAACCTCCCTGGAAATCACACACTTGGGCTCAGAATTTTAAAATCTAACTGAAAGCATCTGTCTTGAAATGTATTTTTTATACCTATTCATGGTGTGAGAGATGCATTCTGACACAGCTCGTGCACATTTCATTTATCATCAAGTATCACTGTATTTGGGTGCTGTAGGGCTGTTTGCTGCAGCTCAGCAGAGCAGCTGCTCTAAATTCTGCTCGTCTAATCAGAGACGGACTTTGAACACCTTGGGCAGCAGGTAAAAACATTTAACTGACAAATAGGATAAAAATCCGACCTTAGTGCAACACCTGGTGCCAAATACTGAAACATAGTTCAGATTGACAGAACCTTTATTTAAATTGCACTACACACAGGAAATTTTACAAGCACAGCCATTATTTCATGGTGACTTTCAGGTATGTGGCTGCTGAAAATGATACCTCAACTCAATAATATTGCTTGGGAAGTTTTAATGGGCTTAGTTCTGCACAGAATGATTTTAGCGGGAAAAAACATAACATAAAAAATAATCCTGAATGGAATTCTAAAACTGTTTATATTTGACAGAATAGTCACAAGCAACTATAAAATTAATGAGAAACAGCACTCAGGGTGATGTTTATTGATTGAGAATTTCTTCAATTTTTTGGCTTTTTCAGCACACGCATTTCTATTTATTTCACACTGTGCAGAAAATAATGTTTTTACCTCTGAGTGAGCAATTTAACTATTTTGATTATTTGAATAAAGTGTATTTTGCGGCTGACTTTTTATCATCTGCTTATTGAGCTGATGCACATTTTCATTGCAGTATGTCGAGCAATTTTAAAACTGAGTTTCAATATGTTTTGAGTTTTTTTCCTCATGAAGATGATGAAAAAGTAACATTTGCTGTGCAGAGTTAAAGCAGCAAATAATGACTGCTGAAGAGGAAACAGACGGTTTGATATTCAGAAAGACTCGCAGTGTGTGACCCATGAACCTTTTTCAGAGATACATCACATTTTTATTACCATATTTTATTTAGCAGAGCTCTTAAAGACTGATCGAGGAGACTGTACATTTTGGTTTCTTCAAAGTTTATCAATATTCATATACTGCTGCATAATCAGAATGTACATTAATTATATGAAGAGAAATGCATTTGTGATGTACGAATGTCACACTGGCTTAGTAAAATTAATGATCTAATGCATACTAATAATTTGGTGAACAAATTAGATTAATTGATTATAATTTGTTTCAAAATTTAGGGATATAATATAAATATAATATTAGAAAAGTTGTGGGGGTTGAAAAATTATATCCAAAGTAGCAAAAGATAATTCAGAAATCCATATCTTAAAAAACGAAAAAGTATAACCTCTGCATTTATGTGAATGAATTTATGATCAAAGATGGTCAATGTAGAAATTAAAGTTGGATTTATTTTACTGAGAAGCAGCTAAGGAGCTAAAAGTCTAGTAAAGTTACACAGTTAGGGCAGTTGAGACTGTTTTAGCATTTAAAGTCAAAATTATTCCATGATTAAAAAATAATCCAGAATGACTAAAAGCTTTTGAGTCATGCTGGTTTGGAGCCTTCAGGCTGGAAAGCCTCGAGTCAGAAGGTTTTCAACTGCTGTTGTTAAATACATTCAATATTCTGACTATCTATTAAGAAATTGACTTTAAATTTACTTATTAAATTTCATTTTCATGTAGCCTGTAAAAGGTCATTACTCTTATCTTTGGCCATCACTTGTATTTGATCACAACATCATGGAAACTGAACAGGAACCTTTGTAAAAACCACTGTCTACAAAGGTTGCCCTCTGACTTGAATGCCTCATTCTTCATCCAAGTAACTGTAACATAAATGTCTGTGTGACCATTATGGTTATTGATGGCTTTGATGGGAGCCATTATACTTGCTGTGGGCTGCATATGCTCTTCCAGTGCTCCTGAAAGTCCTGCGGGTTATGGAGAACTCCTGGAAGGACGCGTCGCGTGTCTAGACTCTAGTGTTTATACCAAAGCAGTTATGTGCCTCTTTTTTTCTTGGCAACTGCGAGCATGTGCAATCATACGTAATTCAAGTCGATAAATCTAATAGTTATTTTCTTATTATGATGACGTGAAATTCACTCAGCTGTGCAAGAAGCTACAAAATATCAATAGAATGGCCCAGTGAAAGTAAATCAAAGAGGTAAAGTTAACTTGTATGTATGTCTGCAGGATTTCAGACTCGAATGAAAGATGTGGCAACTGTTTTAATAAATATCAGCTGAAGGTCTGTCAACTGTCATTTTTCTTTTTTTGTTTTCAGACACAACAACAGTAATAAAAACTCAGGAGCACTTAAATGCATTTCTTCATCTCTTTTGAAAAATATTAAAAGCAATACCATGAGGTATATATTTTTTCGTAAGTCTCATCTGTTGGAATTTGCAGCACATTTTCATTCTCTCTGAAAATAACTCAAATAGAAACCCACCTGTTTCATGTACACAGATCCTATAAATGATATTCGGTGACTTTTTCTCAACCTGCTGTGATACTGGGCTGCGGTCACACCTGACTTTTGCTTTGGAGACGAGGGTTCGAGACCAATTGTGATCCTCTAACAGAGTTGTGATGTTGAAATTTCCTACAGCTGGGTGACAGGTTTAACTGTCGTGATGTTAGTCAAAAAACAAAAATAAAACCAAACTTACTAGAAAAATGAACACAGACATAAGTGAAACAAAAATGGTCTAAAATGATTAAAAAAAACATCTATGAAATGGTCTTAGATTATTTATTTGAACTCATTTCCCATCTGCGAACATGAAAGGGGCGGGATTTATGACCTATGCTGTGATTAACATGTAGAGCCTACATGTTTAGGAGCTTGTAAATATGATTTTTGATCTAGATTTTCTCTTTTTTTTAAATTGCTGTACCATTCATGGAAACATAATGTTTAAAATGGCCAAATATGTTGCACCTATGAACCCATGGTCTTACCAGCCAAATGTCATTTAATTTTTTGAGATCTTTCCAATTAAAAAGAAAAAAGAGAGAAACACAAAAGGCAGTGAACACTTGTTGGCACAAGTAACATCATCATCACTAGCTATCACATCAGGGGGTGGCGTATATAACTGGGTATAGTCTATAGTCATAAAAAATACCCTCTGTGTTTAGACTTTGTTGAAATGTTGAAGTAACAATGTGTCCTGGAGTCTGTCAATCACTACTAGATAATATGTCTGTCTTCACGGTTGGTGATTTTCAAACACTTGTTCCATTGGGGAAAAGTAATTGCAATTTCAAGCTACATTTGCCAGCGACTTTAAAAAAAAAAAAGCTCTGATGTTGTCATGAGGGATCACTGTTTAAGAGGGGATTTGCTGACGTGCCAGAGGCATCTCTTTCACTCTTCTTTCCAAGCAAAATCTCCACTTTTGATTAAGACGTCAAAGGTAAGCAATCCACTGCAGACTCATGCATCGAGCTGGAGTGAAGATTTGGAGCGGTATTTAAGTCTGAAAGCCGGCAGGGAAAAGGAAATGGCAAGCGTGGTCCAAAAGTTTTGGGGTAATGTGCTGTGAGCCATGTGTAATGAGCCACGCACAGCTGTTGCTTTAGTATACATTTATTCATACGCCTCTGCAAAAAAACACGAGCTTTATGAAAAAAACATTTAAGGGGATTTGGTTCACTTCTTTCTTAAATCTTAGAGCACTAACTTTCTTTGTTTTGCTTTTCAATTTCAGTTGTAACGTACAAGAGTTACCCACACACAAATACTAAACATACAGAGGAATATAAATCATTTCTCATTCTACTGAAAAAGTACAAGAACTTGTGTTGAGGACACTGATTACATAAAGAAACACCTGTGCCTTTTGGCAGCATACAATTTAAAGACATTCATTTTGGCATCGTTGCAGCTTTAGCACCTCATACACTGACATTTGAGATTCATTTATTCATCCATAAACTCATGTAAATTACAGTGTTCACATCCGCCTCCTTCAACCCCTTAAAAAGCAGCATGATAAAAATGTAGGACAATAAAAGCAGAAATACAAAGGTCATGCAAACATTATTGTGGAAACACTCACCCTCCATAAATGCCACAGAACGTGGACAGCTGATCCGTCTTTGAGGGAAACACTAAACAGTTATATTAAATAAATAATTCAGCGCAGATGACTAACGTTTTTCAGACACAGAGGGGCCCTTTAAAGGTCAGAATGCATCGTAAAAGTTTTGTTTTAGGTTATTTACAGCTCACGATGGCACGCGGTGGGCTAGCGAGGAAACAGGGATACATGATTGTGCAGGTTACCTCTAAAGTTGATCAAATCCATAAGAACAGTCAGCACGTTTACATGCACAGTAAAGTCAAGCTATGGTTATAGGCCATTTAACTGGACTGCTGTTCTTGTCCCAGTATACAGGCGCTGAGGGAGAATCGATTTATTGTCCAACCCCGCTACAGTAAGCAGGCGACGTGCCCCGTTCAGCTTGTTGCTGTTGGACCTTCTACAAACAAGGTAGCAAGCGGCTAGCAAACTCCTCAGTGAATAGTGAAAACATGAACAACTCTGCAGCGCTGTACACTTCATATCTACCCTTTGCTTTTGGTGCAAATTCAGCGCACGCTTGTCCTCATGCTTACGGGATTTTTGTTTCGTACTTGCTGTCTTCCATGGATGTGTCGACAAATTTGTGCTGTTCGAGTTCCGGATTAAAGACCGCGCAGATTGCGCAGGTTGCTTTGGCCAGTCCAGGTCCGGTTGAGGCGTATACAAGCAAGAGTGATTTGACTTCCAGTCGTATTACCTGGGTGCGTTAACCCGACTTTGAGAACTTCAGTCAGATCAAAATGTTTACATGCATTTTAAAAGTCCAGCTTTAGCACAATAAATTGATTGTCTCTCGCGCCATGTAAACATACTGAATGATAATAAATGTAGTTTAAACAAATCACAATATGATGATGAAAGCGTGGATACACAACCACTGCAGTACTAGATATCTACTGTAGTACTAAAACACCATATAAGAGTATGGGATCAGAATAGATGTGGAGAGCTTCGATAAGAGCCACAGAGCATGACTCTTCATCCAGGCTTAAGCTTTCTGCCTGAGCCTCTGCTCCCTGCAGGACGACCTGAACACATGCCAGGCAGACCATGGGCCACTGTGGATCAGTGTTGGAGGGTAATTAGTTACATGTAACAGAGGTACATAATTTCATTACAAATAAATGTAAGTGTGATCAGTTACAATTACAAAGAAAAAAAAAGTAAATTCAATCACAGGTGTTTATGAAATGTTAATGATCACGAAGGGGATTGCATCTGAATACTTTCTGTGAAAAGCTTAGGCTATATGTTGAATAATATTCCTTTTATTGTTTTGCCTGTTTTTGATGTGCACAACACTTCAAGACAAGACTGTTTAGTAAAGTTTGATGCTATTCTGATACTCTTAATCGGTTATCTTGTTTGAATTTGCAGCAACTCCATGTCTGCTAATTAAATTAATCCACATTGTGACTAAAAGCTAGCAACCTGTCCGAGAGTTGCCATCGTATCCACGGCTAAAAACGCATTTGAGTGCTGGAAGTTTAGAAAAAACTAAAATGTTTTAAAAAATAAATGTAAAAAAAAAAATACTCAGAAAAGAGCTTGTACATAACAGTCAAATGCAAAATATGATGAAATGCTGTCGACTTCGAAAGTTTCCATTTCAAACCTGAGGAAACATCTACAGGTATGTGGTTTAAACCGCTGAAAATGGTTAACAGTTGAAAACATTTGCTAGAAATAAAGAAAAGTAATCAAATGCTACATTATTTAGATAAAGTAAATGAAATAGTTACATTCCTTATTACATTTTAAATAGGGTAACTAGTAATCTGTAACCCATTACATTCCCAAAGTAACCATCCCAAACCTGTTGAGGATCTGTGTCAGTTAGACAAAAATATATCTTGATTAAAACGTGTAGATGTTACATTTGTGTCGATCAAATAGCATGTCTGTGTTTGTAAACCTTGTCTCACTGTTTATGCAATCATATGAACAATGTAAATCAATGAATATGAAATCCATGTACACATAAACTGCGTGCGGGTTTACTTAGACAAACAAGTATATGTCAGACGAATGATAAACTGCCCTTGAGCTAATAAGAAACAGCTGGCCTTCATATGCCGCATACACAGAAAACAAAGTAGACCGGCAGCCTGGATTATGACGATGTAGATCTTTTGATACAAAGGAACAAAACAGGCAGAAAAAGGCCCATTTCAACACTAAACCATCGTCAGCATTTGCTATACATCTGTGAAATAACAACCTACAAAGCACCTAGATGCCTTCACTCAACACATCAAAATCAACTAACACTACATTTGCTGAAGTGCTAAACAGGACATAATTATATCATAAAGACTGAGGCATCACTCTAATCAGTTTGGGTCTAGGATGAAGTGTGGGAGGCACTAAAGGCACTGAAGTGGCTGATTTTAACCAAATATGGACTTCATGTACTATGGCACAGCCGATTGGTGCAGAGATGTCAGGTGAACTTCCGTCAGGCCATGAGGTTTTCCTCACAGCTGCCAACGTCTATACATTCTCTTCTGCAAGGTGTGTGGGCGTCCTCTGTATTTAAGTAAGTGGACGACAATGTGTTAATAGGTGTCAGAACTAACACCCACATAAGACTCATGGTCCCTGCTGTGGACAGTCTTTCAGCCCCTCAGCCGCCTCCATTGTCCAGCCTCACATGGTGATGTGGAGAGGTGTGACAGAATTAAGGTTTGTCTGCAAGACACATCAACACAATATATCACAAGCAAAGAATAAGATGATGTATTCAGTGTAACAAAGTCTAAAGTATCCATGTTTTTTTAGCAGTTTATGAGAAGGGCTCGACCAATATGTTGATTTGCTTTTGGTTTGTTTGTTAATTTCAGGGTACATTCCATAATAACAACACAAAGGCATCATACACTTTTTTTTATCAAATACTTAAACACAGTCCATGAACAAACAGGAGCAGAAGAAAGTCAAACTTATAATACCTGCTCCTTTCTTAATAATAACATAAATTAAATGCAAGATCAGATGCCAAATCAGATGACCAACCTTTTGATATCTACTCACGTCTCTCTCTAATCGTATTACATTCTTTAAAACACACTGAAACAATGACTGACAGTCGTCTCACATCACAATCTCTCAATAAGTCCATAATGTGTAAATACTCTGTTCATTGTCTTAAAATGTACAAAATTGGGGCAGCATTTCATATCATAGCCCAGAGAATTCCACAGTTTTACACCATATACATCTGTTTTAATGTAGTACAAGTCAAAGGACTTTTAAAATCAAATTTCCGTCTATGATCCTCCTCATTGGATCTCAGTTTAAACAACCTCTGCAAGCTTTCAGGTAACAATCTATTTCTAGCTTTAAACATGACTAATAATATTTGTAAATCAACCAAATCCTTAAATTTAAACACCTTCGAGCTATTAAACAGTCTATTAGAATGATCTCTGACATTCACCTTGTTTAGAAGTCTGATGGCTCTTTTCTGTGGTATAAACAAGGGTTTAGTATTTATCATATATGTGTTGCCCCACACTTCTATACAGTAACTAAAAGTAAACAATACAAAATACAAAGAGAAGCACGGTCCAAACACCTGTACATTTACACACTTTCTTCTTTATATGATCTATATGAGGTTTCCAGTTCTGTTTGTCATCTAATATAACACCCAGAAATTTAGTTTTAGTCACTCTTTTAACTTGAACACCATTTACAGCCAAATTGATTAGACCGGTCTTTTTTCTGTTCCCAAAGATCATGACTTTTGTTTTACTCAAATTCAAGGTTAATTTATTAACATCAAATACATGAAAACTATCATTACAAAAAAATGCTTGGACTAGTGATTTTAAACAGTGTAATTATGTAGGTTGTGCAGAGATTGTCTGTTTTTTTTTTAATATATATAAATAAATAAGTGAAGTGTTTGCTACTGAGTGCATTAATGTTTGGAATAAAGTTTACTGAAATGTAAGATATCATTCCTCCATTAATATCTTCGTCAAGTATTGATAACCACACTCAACCAATGTTGTATAATATTGGTCAATATATCATAAAGGCTATCAGAATTTTCTTGGTCTTTAATATCGGTATCGGCCCCAAAAATCCCTTATCAGTCAGGAACTAATTGCAAAATTGCAAAGCATGAATCTTTACCCATGTTTGCAGCATGGCTTCATAGATGACACCGTTTGTCTGTGTTTGCTAGTTTGGTTGAGACAAAAATATGTCAACAACAATTACTGCTATAAATTTTGTTCAGACATTCATGGTCCTGAGAGGATTAAATTTACCGACTTCAGTCAAACATCTCTTGTGAATCAACATGTACAGTGCGGACCGGCAAACGTAGCACAGATATTCATGGTGCTCAGACTATATAGTATATCCAAATGACTTTGGTGAACTCCTGACATTTTCTGGTTGAGTAAAATGCATTACTGAATGAATTGCAATGACATTTTTCTCAGACATTCGTATGAGCCTCAGGATGATTTGCAATCTTTGGTGATCCCTTAACTTTTCTTCTGTACCATCATCAGGTCAAAAGTATAATTTGTCCGATATAAATGTCTAAATACCTGCAAAATGCATTATGTTGAATGTTAATTACCACAGTCTGCCTCTCTGTCCCTCTTCTAAATCCATATTCCCCCGGTCCCTGCGCTGCCATTTTCCATTCATCCACCAGATTCCCTTAGACCTTCTTTCTTTTTCCCCATTGCCTGATTCCCCCACCCATCTAAACTCCTCTTTAAGCTTTACATGTCAGCCTGTACTAATTTTTTAGCCACTACATCAGGAGTTTCACATATGTCCTCACTTGCATGCATAACACACTAGGAAGCTAAAATGTTAATACAGTTGAAAAAAATGGGACTCAGTGAACCTAACAGAGGTTTTATAATGAAATTCCTTGATGACACTCCACTATCACAGTACAGTTGACAATTAACACGACTCATGGAGAACCTGTCAAAAACAGGCACACCTCGTATCATTAACAGTTGGATTTGTCAGTGTCGAGGCCCTGCATTTGTGCATGTTGGCTTACTGGGAAGTGATTGCCCGCCTATGACAACTGAAAATGGCTGCAACAGTTTAATACACTGGGTCTTAACCAGGAGCAAGGTTTTCTGTCTGACATGACAGAAGCCTGTACCAGCTCTGCTTGCAAATACTTTGAGTTTTTCTAAAGCTTCTTATTATGCTAATTGATGATATAACCTTTTTTTTTTTCCTCCGTTTGGTATATCATCTTACGCTGATATACCAAAGACATATACATTGATAGGGGCACGTCCCCTGGTCCTTAGTGGCAAATATGAGCCTGGTGTAAATGACTAAAATATTGTTATCCTCTTTAAATCACTCCATAGTAAACTTTCACGTTTTTTGTTTCTTATTTATCATTGGCCACATGGTATCGTAAAATCCAGAAGTATACAAGATGCAGGCTGTTTTTGGGTGTTTTCCAGAGGGGGAAAGAAAAGGTCTTCTACAGCATTCAAATC
>JAQLOL010000001.1:34517212-34530579 GCA_029783665.1 Naso thynnoides
GCTCTTTGATAATTTAAACCTTTTTTTTTTTTTTTTTTTTTTAATCTCTTCTTTGTTGATCAGAAAATAAGCAAACCGACCAGTTGTTGTCACGTTTAAAGGTGCTATGCATCCAAAGTTTATCTTTGTTATAAGCACAAATTTTATCACAATCCCACGATATCTGGTTAATAAGGTGGGGGGGACTGTTAACCTCCTGGAGAGACTCAAAGATCCCTCCTCCTCCTCCTCCTCTAAACTGGGTCAAATCATCTCTTCCTGTTTTCTTTCAGTCTCCATGTGCTTTGAGTCAAACCCTGTCTGCTCTCTCTCTCTTTCTCTCTCTCTCTATCTCACACACACACACAAACACACACACTCATACTTATTGTCATATTAGCTTTAAAAAAGTAAATAATAGTGAAAATTTAACTCCAGGTTGGTATGAAATCATATAGATATATCCATCAGGTTGTGTTCCTCTTTATATACCTGATCTTAAGGATCAGCGGCTCCTCTTTAACGTTTCCTCTCCATTTTCTCTCTTTTTTTAAATCAGTAGAAACGGAAATAGAGAGGTACTCTGGTAGTTTGTCAGAACTCTATAAAAATGTCTGTGCAAAGACCTTTTAGGAAACTGTAACTTGCATTTTTGCACCATTTTACAGAATAAAAAATTTATTAAGAAAATAATTGGCAGATTGAGTCTCCCCTGATTTAACACTTAAAACTGCGTAAATTCTGAGACATCTAAAAACATACTGTCAAATTATACTTCATTTTCATTTTAAAAAAAAAACTGTAATTGTGTTTTCTCATGTTGCATTTTTGTAGTTTCTGGTGCAATAAGCTTTAAATGAAGTAATCATGCAAACACTTTTTTCATCACAAACAGAAAGATGAGGGAGGAGTCTCGTGTTCAGTATCTCGCTCAAAGGAACCTCAAAACAGGCGGAGCCGCAATAAAACCAGCAACCCTCCAGTCAAGAGACTGCCTGTTCATTTCACCAACAGCTGTAAAACTGGATCAAGTCAATAAAATGCTCACACACACACATACACAAAAATAAATAAACAAATAAATAAATTCTGCAGTCATACTGTGACCTGGTGCAGATAAACTACCTGAATATAACTCCACCCACATCTGCTATGACAGGAGAGGGGGTGTGTGTGGGATCTTTTACCTGAACTCTGACAAAAACCTTGTGGTCAATAAAATAAAGAACAATCAAACCTCTTATTTTCTCTAAATGCTGTTTTTTGTCTCCACCTGCACCAGAGTCTAACGTGAAAAATGTCTATGTGTGGTGTAACAGTGACGGGGACGGCGAAATCATATTTAGTAGCATCTAATTAACAGAATAAAAGCAAAAAAATCAGCCTTAGTGAGCCACAGACATGAATTCTACATGTGTGAAGTGCTGATAGTCACAGGAGGTCGAGTACAAACAGGAGAGTGAAAACGTTACCAGACAAAAGCAGGATTATCAGGACGAGGGAGGAAATCCACTGAGGAACAAAAATATTATTATGAAATGAAGCTTTTTGCTGCGTCCTCCGAGCACACGACACAACATGTATTGAGGTCATCAGTGGAAACACGACGCTCTGCATCAGGTTACAGCCAGACCTCCATCTCACTGGATTACTGTCTGTCTCTATTCAACATGTCTGTCTCGTCTGCAGCCCCTCTGTCCTCCATCTCTTCATCTCTGCCTCTTTGTGTCCCTACGTTCGGTTCTTACCTCCCTCCCTGCGGCCTCGCCGTCCACATCATCACTGCATCCTCGACCACGCCGCAGCCTCACATTGACACACAGCAGCAGGATCAGTGTCAACGCCACCAACCGCCCCCCTCAGCACACACACACACACACACAGCTTCCTTCCTCACTGTTCCCCTAGCAACAGCACAGCAGCATCACACCTCCTGCAGCCTCCCCCTTCCTCTTCCTCCTCCCTCCATCCCGTCGACAGATAAATATTTCAGCCTCAGCTGAAGCGTGAGGAGCTGCTCCTCCCCCCAACTGAAATATTCAACAGCCGTGTGTGTGTGTGTGTGTGTGTGTGAGAAAGAGCGCGAGTTACTAGAATAACAGCAGAGTCTCAAGCTGCAGCTAACATTTTTTTCTCCACTGCTGTTTATTCTGTTCACTGTTTTTTTTTTAATTAACCATTTGGTCCGTAAAATGTTGATGTCATAGTTTTAGTCATGTGAAGCAGCTCCAATATTGCAGCAGTTTTTAAAAAAAAATTATAATCCTTAAAGCCCAGGCTGACTATCCAAATTTTTTCAACAAGTGAAGAACAAGTGAAAGTCGTAAAGACAAAGAAATACAGCAAATATTCCCATTTAAGCTAGAGTCAGAAGACTTTAAGTCAAAGAATGAATCAGTTATTTAATCGTGAAAATAGTTGACCTGCATTACTGAGTAATCTTTTAATGACTACTTGATGTTTTCTTGGATGCTGAAACAACAAAGTCACTTCCTGTGTTTACAGGCAGGCTTGAGGGACAAAAAAAGGAAAGACAGAGGATAATCACCCCAGTGGACCCGCCCTGTAAAACTGCAGCAGGTTAAGCATTAACATTTTGTCATTAACCAATATAAAGATGTCCTGACATTTTTGAGGTCTGAGTGGACATAGTGCAAAGGAGTCCAAACAGAGACGTGGTTTACACACACAGACAGCAGGACGCCACATTGACGTAGCTCTTTATAAACTGTTGAGACACGCTGTCCCGTCAGTGACTCAGCTAATGAGCTTTTCTTATCTATTCAGGAACTCTGAGTACAAAATGTCGGAAGAGAAACTCTGGAGCAGAGATCATAAAAGATGTTTCAAGTGTCACAGACAGAACTCACTGACAAACTGTTTCATATTTGAAGTTGGTCTGTTATTCTCTCCAATCTTTAACATCAGAGCCAATAAAGAATTTTACCCAAACAAAACACTTCTGATCCATTTAAAATTGACTTTTGTTCCAAGTCAATCCATGAAATCAGATGAAATGTTTATGTTCAAATTAGGACTTCTTAAATACAAACTGAAAACTTTTCTAGGATTTTTAAAGATATCATATTTGTAAATTGGTGGTGATATTGAAGATATGTTATGGATCTGCATCTTTGCACCTGACAGCTAAGAATATGACAAAAACACCAAAAAATCTGTACTTGATAACAGAAACACTAAACCGTCCTGCAGAGAGTGTGTGTCAGGGCTCAGATTAACATCATCAGATGATGAATCCGTGGTTACGTAACTCTGATCTGACTGACAGAGACATGGAACAGGATTTCAGCCATTAATGTTTCACATCATGTGATCAGATGCTTCACATTCCTCTGCTGGTGACATGAAACGTCAAGCTGACCACCAGAAACATCAGATTCAACTGGAGGATATCATCTTTAACCACGTGTCTGTGAACACACCAGCAGGAAGACGACACCACGCTAACAACTGCCTGAGGTTCATCTGAGTTTTTCGACCGATGTCAAAAAGTCAAAAAAGTGAACAGTTGGTCAACTGTCAGCTCAGGTCTGCATTGAGAACAGCTGATCCTCTGAATCTCTCCTCACATTCAAAACTCCTGCAGAGAAAAAGCTTAGAAGAGGCTTCAAGATCATGAACGCCTATTTCCCACCTCAACAGACTCGAACACATACAGCCTATAAAGTCAAACAACTACAGAGAGACAGTAAACACCTCATGGCCTTTATACAGCATACCAGAGGTGTGGACTCAAGTTTAATGACTTGGACTCAAGTCAGACCTGAATCACAAAATTGATGACTATTCTCTTCACTTGACCAAATCATATATAAACTCACAGCAACTCAACAATTCTTCAGATCCACTTTGTTTGAACAGCATCCAACTGAGCAACAGGATAGAAACATGAAGAACAGATGTTACATTACTGAGCGACAGTTTCAAGAAATCAACTCAAAGATAATTTTGTGTACAAAAACTATGTAATGTCAACAAAAAAAAAACAAATGGAAATGTGTAAAACACATTTATGACTGGTTTAAGACTTGAACACACTTGTACTGACTCTGTCCCACATCTGCTATGTGCTATGTATGACTAAAATCAGTTAACATGAGTCCATCTTGTTTTAGGTTTGAAGTTGACTAAAAAACAAGATGAAAACGTTTGAAAAAATTATATAAAATTTCAGTAAACTAGCATCTAGCTAACGGTGTTATTACAACAAAAATATTGCATATGTTTGACCAAAAAAAAAAAAGAAAGAAAGAAAGAAAAAAGAAAACGGCTGGATTTTAGGGGGGAGGTTTTTGTTTTGTCTTTTAAGTATCCAGACTTCTCTCTCTGCACTTGAAGAAGTTGCTATGCATTACTATGAAAACTAATTTTATTTGATAAAATGTGACCTGAGTTCAGACTGCAGAGATTTAGAATACTAAAGTTTCATCAGAATTTACAGCTTCAAGTATGGGCTGTATTTTTTGACACAATATATGAGTCTGAAGTGATACGGCTGATCTTTTTACAACAGATCTACTTTTAAGTGCGTCTGTATTTTAACTCAGGATTAGAGAAGTTTCGCCTGTTCCCGCAACACCTGCAGGTTTATAAGCCATGTTTTCGGAGCATTGAACTCTTGACCTGACCTACGATTGAGATGGATTATTGTTTATGGTTTTAGACAACTGCTGGCCAATCAGAGAGCCGCATGAAATAATTCATTTTTCATAACAGTTTAATGTTTAAATCTTAGTGTTATTTAATGTTATTGTCAGATCTGATAAAGTTCATTGTGTCATCAAATTAGATAATGTGATAAAAGTTTATTGTTCCTCTGAAAAGACAGTCCCTCTGCACAGATGTTTGACTAAATAAGAAACAATAACAAGATGGACTTAAACTGATATTTCACGGTGGTAAACAGATTTTTTTCTAAAAATGCAACCCTCTCACTTCAGCTGCTTTTGCTGGCAGTCTATGGAGATACAGTTTTCAAACATAAAAACCATCATAAAATCTCAAACGCTTTGTGTGGTGCAATCCCAGACTTCTTTATTGTGCCATAGTCTTAATACTTCCAAAACACTGTTATTTCAGCTAAAAAGCTGCTTGAAATTGACTAAAAGGCTAAGGCACAAGAGTTCAAACAGATGAGAGGAGAAGGATCCCGCACACTATCCAATACTTGCCAAAAAGTTTATTAAATGCACGACGTTTCAGTCTTGTAGACCTTCATAGGGTAAAACCATTTTACCTGATGAAGGTCCACAGGACTGAAACATTGAACATTCAATATACTTTTCTGCAAGTGTCGGATAGTGTGCGGGATCCTTCTTCTCTCAACTGGCTACAAAGCCTCTAAAACCAATACATCTGGTACAAGACTCTATCGTGTGTCCAGCCAAGCATGTGCATTAGATACTAGATGTATTGGATTTAGTAGCTTCTCAGTTAAAATGACAGTGTTTTGGAAGTATTTAGCCTACAACACAATTCAGAAGTCTCCTGGATTACACCACACCAAGCTTTTGAGATTCTTTGATTGACGTTTTTAGACGGTTTTGATGTCTTAAAAACTGTATCTTATAAATATACTCCTCAATTCAAGACATCTAAGGGTGAGTAATTATACAGAAAAATAATTTTGCAGTGAAATACCACTTTTGAGAACTTTTTGAAGAAAAATTGCCAAAAAATATAACATTTTTATTACCTCCACCAAAGGGGTTGTGTTTTCAGTTTGTTGCGGAGCTGATTAGAGAGAAACTTTTGGTCTGATTTTCATTAAACTTGGTTAGAGGGTAAAGCAAAGGAGAAGTATATTACTTGTGTCCACAATGTGGTGAATCTGTCATCCTTGCTTGTGAATGACTCAGCCTTTCAGGAAGCTGAATCATGATCTCAATGAACAGGTATACCTGTCAATGCTTCAACCAGGTGTTTCTGGAGCACCTCACAACTTTCACAGTTTGCCATTGCTCCTGTCACATTTTTAAAAACATGTTGCTGCATTGGATTCAGAAAAGGCAAATATTTACAAAAACCACTGAAGCTGATGAGATCAAAGATTATATATATTGTCTTGTGCGGTTTTCAGTTGAGCTGCTGTCAAAGACATTTGGGAGGAGATCACGGTCTGTTTTAATGATCTTTTCATGGTGTTCCAGCTGTTTTGAAGCTGTGGTTGAAAAAAATCATGGTAGTAAAGTAAAAAGTAGCATAAAATGGAAATACACAGTACTTCCTTGCCCTCATTCCTTGGAAGCTCTTTTACTCAGCTGTCTTTCTCTAAATTTTTTTAAGCAGTTGTACAGATAAAATCATTTTTGAAGGGGAGAAAAATCTTTTACCCGTACCTGATGTCCATCATCTTACCTGAACTTGCTTCCCGTTGTTGGGGACATTACGCAGGCTGCCTCCTCGCCTCCGCTTCCCTTCAACTCTGCAGCGCTTCAGTCTTCCTTGTTCCACACTCTTCAGTGGACCATCTCCACCTGTCCGAGGCCAGACCTCAGGGAGACCTCCATCCTCCGGGCGTCCATGACCTTCCTGCTCGACCACCTCCTCCGAGCTCCTCGCTGCCTCCAGGGCCTTGCTGTTCCAGCTCTTGAAGAGGCTGTGGAGCGTAAAGACTGCCAGGGTGCACAGGACATACATGACCCAGTCCCACTGATGCAGCTCACCTCAACAAAATTGCTCAGATTGAGGGCTTCTCTCTGTGGTTGTTTAGCTTCATTGTGTCTGAATCCAGACAGGTGAGGTGAAGGTCAGGCCGCTCCGGGCGAGAGGCGTAAGAGGAGTCTTGTTTACATCTTCAAAGTTTGTGAGATTCAGCCTAAACAGGCAGGACTCTCTGTTCTCATCCCAATAATTTTCCTGTCAGCTGAACGAAGCTCATCCGCTCCGTTTTAATCCTGCTGCTCTGTTGCGTTTCATAATCCGCTCCCTCTCTGCAGCTTTGCTTTTGTAGCTCACCTGTTTTACCTCTGTCCTGAACCCCGCCCAATCCTCCACATTTCTCCCAAACTGATAAAAACTATGGACCTTGTCCAGCCCTCTCTGCTGCTGCTGCTGTTATAGTCACGTCCACAGTAATGTGACAGGTAACGAGACCCAGCAGGCTGCAGTCTCTGTTTCACTCAGTGTAATTCAAGACACTCTCGACCTTCAACACTCTGTGTACTCTCTCATATCAGTCTACAAAACCAGCCATGTTTCTGGGTTGATATTGTAACTTTTAATGTTTAGTTGTCTAATGAAAATACGGCATGAAGTTGATTCAAATTAGGAAGTATTTGATCCAAAATTAGGAAAATAAGAAGCTGCAAACTTTGAAGGTTTGTCATCCAGACTGCCAGGAAAAGTAAAAATCCAAATCTCCTGCAGAGTCTGTTAACTTTTCCTCCATGGTTTTTCCAACGTCATGCTCCTGTTATTCCATCTCTTTCCTCCTTCTGCTTCATTAGCTCGTCTGATTGGACGAGCAGCAGGTCCAAGATGAAACTGTGAAGATCCGTCAAACTCGTTTCTCTGTCCCGTTATCCTCTGTGACACTCCCAACAGATTAAAGCTGAGACAGGTCAGATCTTCACCTCCATCAGTACATGACAAACCAAGAGAGCGAGAGAGAGTGCCTTCCACCCTGTGTGCACCTCTCTCGCCCACCCGCCCCTCCCTCTCGCCCGCTCGCTGTCCTGCGACCATCTGTTGTTGCTGCTGGATAAAACTGCAGAGGAGCCTGGCCACTCTCTGGTGACGTAACACATGATGACACTCATGATGCATTTATGTAAAAGTTTGAAATCTCCAGGAGAGTCGTCACGCAAGGATGTAATCACCTCTTCAAGCCTAGCGTTGCTTTCATCACTGAATTTACATTTGAGACATTTGCATCAATGACTTTAAATTGCAAAAAATAAACATATTTGTACATTTAAAAGTGCACATCAAAGTATATTTTGTAGAGTAATTGTTCATTACTTTCACTTGTATGAGAGAAGGTTTGGAATAGCAGCTGTACAGGCAGATTACTATTATTTTATGTTTAAACTTTTAAATCAGACTTTTCTTCAAATTTGTGGACATGTTAACATACATTTTTTATGTATAGCCTTTTATTCAAATTTGTTTATGTAAATCACTTTGCTACTTTCACTGTTGTTTTTTGAAATCTCTATTGTTAATTCTTTTTGTCTTATAGTCTTTCCAAAGCTGCACTTAAGTGAAGATCCAGGCCTGTCAGAAGTAAAAACCTTCTGTCCCAAGGACGTTTTCGAGGTTTTCTGATCAGACAAGGGCAACGATGAGGTCCTGCTTCAAGTCATGAGATTCAGAGGATGACGTTCACTGATACTGAGGGGAACTTAAAGAATTTTTCTGCTGTTTTACTTCGAGGATTTGTTGGAAATGTTCTCCACTGCAGCACAGAAATAATATAAATTTAGTATATTTTGACTACAACAAATGATTGAACACTCGTCCTGCTTAGAGTTGACCTCATTGCTCAGTGTCCTGGAAACCTGGACCGCCTCCTCCTGAACACGTGACAGACCTGGGGATCCTGGGAACTAAACTCAGCGGGAGCTGACAGTCTGAATCACAGCCAATGAATCATGATGCATGGACGAGTTCAGAACTTCAGTGTTTATAATGCCGACCTGTCCTAAAACGTACTGTAAAGCAGAGCAGAGACTGTTTCTGAAACTGTTCTGCAGGAACAAAAGAGGACGTTTCCAGTCCAACGACCGCTTTCAGGGTCCTAACGACAGGAGGCGGAGTCACAGCAGGAAACACCCCCCTCACTTTCACAGGATCAACATGCCTGTCATGAGGGTTCACTGTTCACTCACTGACTCAACTTATTCTGAAGTAGGTCAGGATCATCACAGCAAACCACCTCCAGCACTAACTTGTGCACTGTTTGAAAAAAAAGAAAATGAGTTGAAAGTTCCGGTAATATGAGCATGTGAGCTCAGCAAGAGGAAAGTAAAGAGCATCCAGTCAGATTGCAGCTGACTCAAATGGTTAAAAATGAAAGAAGCCTTAGTGAATTTTCAGAAATGTTGTAAAAATTTCAAAGTATTGTTGGTATGAGTTCAGTCTTTAGTCTGAGTGATGTTCTGTTCAAGTAGAAGCTTATACAAGGTGCTTTCAAAAAGCTCAGATGTTGGGGCAACCTGGTGCCTCAGTTGGTAGAGCAGGCATCCCACATACGGAGGCTGTGTCCCTACTGCAGCTGTCCTTGATTCAATTCCACCCTGTGGCCCTTTTTTGCATGTCATTCCCTACTTCTCTCTCACATTTCTTGTACAATCCTTCAGCTGTCCTATCATAATAGAGACAGAAAACCCAAAAAGTAACTTTAGTTTTTGAAGTTCAGAGACTGTTCTTGCTGCACATGAAAGAAGTGTCACACAATAATGTATATGTAGCAAATGCAAGCTGTGACTTTCATGAGAAAGCACTACAATCTATGTAATTTGGTCCAAGAATGGAGAAGCCATCTCAGGTCAGGAGCACAACCAAGAGCTGGTGGTTTTCTTTGAAGGGTCTGACTGTTAGTGCAGCGTATGCTGTGATGTTCTTCTAAGGCATCTGAAGGAGACATTCAGTGCAAACAAGCTGACCTGTGGCATGATGGTAACTGTGCTCTCCAACATGAAAACAAGCTCCCTCTGCTACTCAAAAAGAAGTGTGGTCTTTGGGTTGTAGCCATAGATCAAAAGTTTCAGGTCAATGTTGACATTGCAAATCTGCACGTACACCCGGTCATAAAACATGCGCAACTCAAGTGTTGATGATGAGGATCAAGTCATGAAACATTGATTTTTGAATGCTCCAATAATCATATCTACACATATTACACTTTAAACGACATTCCACTGTCACTCCACCTTTAAATCAATATTCTCCTTTATTTCCCTCGGATCAGCAGGGTGACCTAACAACTTTATCAAACAATAACTGATAAGAAAAGACAATAAAAAGTAAACAGAGAAGACAAATATGGGCTGCGTCCAGTTAATGTCTCACTCAGAGAGCTGAATGTGAGTCAGTTATCAGACCAGAAGGATTTCATTTTCCGTTGTATAATTTTATAAGCTGAACAAGGACAGACAAAATAAAAGACAATAGGTTTAAATCTATCAAAGCAGTACAGTCACATTTTAAAATGAAGGTCATCTGAGTGTTTCCTGTCCTGCTGCAGGTGTTTGTTCCTTATGTGCGGGGGGGGGGGGGGGGGGGTAAAAGGTGTGTAAAAGACTGTAAGAGGCTCAGATCCTCAGGATTAGAGCAGATTAGTAGTAACATTTTTCCTCTCTTCATTTAAGGAGCTTTTATGTAGGCTGCAGTTTCTCCTGTGACAGAATACGTCCCCACAGCTTTGTGAACTGCACTAGGTGTGTATGTGTGTGTGTGTCTGTGTGTGCTGTGCTCTAGTAATCTGGTTTAATGTCAACAGATCTGAAGAAACAGAGCTCTGGGTGTCTGGGTTACTTGGTGGAACTGATCATAGAACATTCCTGTGAACAGTCACAGTCTTACATTATTTCAGACTGGTAGATCAAATTACGAATGTGCACACTGACTTCACATTATCTGCTCATTCTGAACGCTGTGGTCTCAGGCATTCACAAGAAAATGACAGCTGAAGTGCATCAAACATTTTAATTACCTTGGAGACAGGAGTTTAGCCTGGTAGGTTAGATGAGAATAAAAAGTATGTTTGGC
This sequence comes from Naso thynnoides, assembly GCA_029783665.1. Lineage (NCBI taxonomy): Eukaryota > Metazoa > Chordata > Actinopteri > Acanthuriformes > Acanthuridae > Naso > Naso thynnoides. The sequence goes on from JAQLOL010000001.1 coordinate 34,527,926, forward strand.
ACAATTTTCCGCAGTTTTGACTGACATCAATTCACAAACACAAAATTTATCCTTACTTGGTGCTTGGCAGGTGATCATTTCAGAGTCTGTGTGACAAATCAGATATCAGATAGATGCACAAATAGCTAGAAACTAGTCAGTGTGCAGAGCTCTCCACTTACAGTGCTGAAAACAATTATTAAACTGGATATCAGTGCTTAATTCATCTGCAGTATCAGTCCACAGGTGTCTGCGATAACTGGGATATTCAGCCTAACTCATTCAGTCCGATAACATTAATAATCACACCCATGGTTTCTGTTGAAACAATCTTTTAAAATTCTGACAAGACAAAAAAAAAAGTTAAACAAGAGTTACGATGTTGTACTGAGTCCTGACTGCTGGACACAGGCCAGAGCCGCTGTCAGGACAGATGAGAGGAGCTGATACAGGCGTGTATGTTGACACACCAGGCTAAAGAGAGAGAGAGAAACACAGAGGGAGGGAGGAGTTGTTTGGATTTAGTGGTTTACAAATCCCCAAAATGCACTGCACACACCCATCTCAGCTATTTTTGGAGGAAATTACAGTGTGACTAGCCGAGTGGAAAGACACACAAACATACATACACACACACACACATGCACACACAGAATCATGTAACATGGTTGTAACATGACATCAGTTCTCAGAAAAATAAGGAAAAGAGAAATGAAGGAGGTTGATAGGAGAAAAATGCTGACAGTGAGGGAAACAACTCAGTAAAGAGGAGGAGGAGGAGAAAGAGGGAGGCCTTCATCTCTTCTCCTTCTTCCTGTGTTTCTGTTTTCTCTCAGCTCTCTCACTGAAACAAATACTCCCATAAACATTTGACTCTGGACTGAGCAGATGCAGATCAGATATGAGCCCAGAACAAAGATGGTGCAGGATGTGTTTAGCCTAGCTTAGCACAAAGACTGGAAACAGGGGGAAACTGCTAGCCAACAGCAGCTCCCCCATGAGAAGACTGATTCCTCTGCGTGTTACGGCTCAGCCTGACTCAGTGAATTGTTCCTGGCCTGGTGCATCTTCGGCATCACCTCGGTTGAGGTCCCAGGAGAGCTGAATCGATGCATCACAGTGAAGTGAGGAGCCGCAGACACCTGACCGGTCAGACAGGATCGCACTTGTGCAATATGGGACGTACAATCAGTCTACAGGGAGGGGGAACTGTGTGCTGTGAAACACTGGAGCTACGGCTGGGCAACAAATCGATTTCATCAATTAAGTTGAATTTATGATTTAGAAAGATGTTTTACAATGAAAATCAATTTTCTCTTTCAAGGCTTGCGTTTGATTCCAGGAGCAACTGAATTATTTTGTTTATGACAGAAGAATTACATGTAAATATGTTCTGGTAAATTACCACAGACTTTAGTGCAAATGTGAACAACTTTCCCTCCCCTGAAACTACATGGAGCACTTCTAAAGACAAGTTTGCAGCTGGCACTTTAACCCCAAAAGGGGAATTCAGTTTGCTTTTGGTCTTTTTTTTTGTTAAAATAAAAGCAAAATTTCCTTTGAGTAAGTCCTTTGTCATTTGTACTTTGTTTTTAAGACGGAGAAAAAAATCAAGTGAAACCGTTAATCGAGTTTGGTGCGAAAAAAAAAAGAGATTTAATTTTCGACCATTTTGTGCAGCCCTCGCTGGAGCTCGAACACGTAATAAAACCAGCAAAAATTTACATTGACATGAAAATGAGATGCTTCAGCTCAGGGATGCACCAATCCCACTTTTTCAGTCCTGATACCAGTGCATAAAAACAAAATGATAGGATGACATCAGAGCAACCGTCTGTCAATCCATTAACAGACTGAGGACGGCAGCTAACATTAATTTCTTACTGTATTCTTGTTTCAGCCTGATGTTAAAATTTCTGTTTTCCTGCAAACACCTTCTTCTTCTGTCATGGCGGAAAAACTGGAGTCCTGAAAAACTCTGCTGACCATTTGGCATCATGATCATTTTCATTACATCATCAGTTAGATAATTACTGAAGGAATCACAGAAATAACACATTTCAACTGAAGAGAGTAATACTGCTGTAATAAAAGACTGAGTCAATGAAATCTGTTTCTCTATTCATTCCTTTTTTCCATTCCACTTTAGTTTGAGCTCTGCAGTGAAACTACATGAAGCGCCTCATATTTAGCGTTTGTGTTTTATTGGGCAGGAAATGAAGTCTGAGACCCCTGATGTCTCACACAGCAGAGCGGCATCCAGCCAGACACCCTGCAGCATCATGGGAGAGCTGGCTCAACAACTCCACCTACTGGACCCAGCTGCACCAGTCTGACAGTCTGCCGCCGTCTGGTTTTAATCTCACACACATTACATAACAGAGTCCCAGTCTGGGCCATAAACGCACACAAACAGACTGCCTGCGTCACACTGACTCACACACATTTAACTACATCCCACACAATACAACAAAAAGTCCTCAGTAACATACTTCTCTAACTGTTCACAGTGAATGTCCTGTCATGTTACGTTGAGTTCAGTGTCACTGGATGAAGATCTGACATCATCATGCTTAAAAAACTTTAGATTCAACTCACCACACACTCACTCACACACACACACACACACACACACACACACACACACACACACACACACACACACACACACACAC
>JAQLOL010000001.1:34589900-34600861 GCA_029783665.1 Naso thynnoides
CCTTCTTGTTCCTCTTGTACTTATTTATTTTTGGCTCTAATGGGCTTCCGTACAATTCGGTGTTTGTGGTCAATAAAATCCAAAGTGCTGCCAAAGAGTCAACAGTCAAGTTTTTTCCTCCAGTAAACAACCTCAATGAGACAAACTGCTTGAGAAGCTGCTTGCTGTTAATTTATGGAGCTCAATAGATATTTAATGTAGCATGTTATGGTACTTGGGCTTTTATTACGGAGCTTAATTGCTTTTTTGTCCTTTGTTTTCTTTACAGAGCAGTCAGCAGCGAACAGGGCTGCAGAGCTGCACATCACTGCTGGATGACAGACGACATCTGCATTTAGTTTGGTTGAAGATGATCATCAGTGCTGCACAGATGTGGAGGAATCTGTTCACTTGAGAGTTAAAAACAAGTTTTATATTTAAGATACAGTACACGTGAATGTAGGCAGTGAAATGAAAAGAAAAACACTCAGGAGATTTTTCTTGCTTTCAGTTCAGTTCCTTACTGTCTAAAATTCAGCCTCCAGCAGAGCACAGATAAACAATGACAGCCACAGTAAAATCTAAAAGATTATTATTATTATTTGGGATAATTTACAGCAGGATTGGACGACTTAAAGCTCTACAGTGAGTGTGAGCAAAATCTGCAAAGCAACAAATTACCTTTTAGGCAAAAATTTTCACATGAATGTGACAACCGTTAATACACCACTCTCCCACCTTGTGCGTTACACATATGGTTTTGTATGTCCATGTGTGTGTGTGTGTGTGTGTGTGCATGAGTGTGTGTTAGTGTTTTGGGATGATAGGGAAATCCCAAGAAAATATTTGCATTAGGGCTGATCACAGTTACTGCTGGATTAATTTACAAAAATCCCAGTGAGATCCAAAAGTTCAAACTCAGTTTTTAATCACAGCAGGACTTTATAAAAAACAAATAATCAATGACTCTGAGCTGTGTGCGTGTTCATCCTGATGTTTAAAGCAATATTGTTCATTTTTGCTGATTTTCTTCTGTCATGACAGAATGCAGCTTAAAGCATTTCCTTTGGTTTCCTTTGATATTTTGTTTGTGTGCTTTAGTGTTTTGTCTGCCTTTTCAGCAAAACACAAACCTTTGGTTCAATGCAGTTCACATGTTTATGAATTTATGTCATAGTTGTGTTTGTTTTTCAGCATTTTTCATCTGTGGTTACGACCTCCTTCCTTTATTATTTGATGCTTTAATTGATCTTAAATGTGCTTTCCTGTTGTTTTGCATATTTGCATATATATACATATTTCTGATTTGCTGGTATGTTTTGTGTTGTCTCTTGTAATGTCTCTAAGAGCATCATTAGCTCACTTTAATTTAATGTATTCTTTTATTTCAGCAGTGCTGCTTTCAACTGGAGTGAATGCACAATGAGGAGGGAGGACTGTGTGTGTGTCACACTCAGCCTTAATTAAGATTAATTGCGTACCTGTGACAAGTCCTCTGGTGGCGTTTAGCCAGGATGCTGCTGGCTAAACTGCCACAGGAACATCAATGGGGGGACTTTTTACTGTTTGTGAAATTGCATGAAGAATCAATAGATTCTGTTCTTTTGGATTGATTTGGCATATTTCATTGTGGCCCCATTCATTTCAAAATCTCGTACAGTACATGAGGTTTCAATGGTAAATGAAAAATGAAACTTTTCTTACTGTGGTTTCAGGCTGACTGGACTGTTTCTAACCTTTTGTCTTCTTAAGTTATAACTTTTGAGTCATAACTCAGTCACATGTGAATACAGACATAAAACACAATTTGTGAATAACAAAATCAGTTTAGATAACAAGACAACAGAGCCTCATAACTACAGAACTTCCTGAGAATCATCATGTTTGAAGTTTTCTTCAATATCAAAGTGATCCAGTGATATTTGTCTGAACATCCATGACAACACTGCACACAGGAGCTGCTGACAGCTCATTCACACACTGTCACTGCAGACACTCTGAATAAATGGATCAAATACAGACTGAAAAACAGACTTAGTTGTTGCTCACAGCTAACTTCTTGAACCTTCCTGTTTACGCCCCTCAAAGCATAATGGGGATCGTAGTTCCAAATATACGAAGTAAGACAAAAGTCAGGCAAAGTTGAGTTATAGGACAGTAAAAAATCCATGAATACAAACAGTTTTCATGTTTAACATGGAAACTAACTCAGAATGTCTCGGTGTTGTTTTTCTACTCAAACAGTCTCCTCTGTGCAGTGATACACACATTAATCCTGTGTTGAAAATCTCCACATACACAAACAAAAAACAAACAAATATTGCACAAAAAAGCTGAAAAAAATTTATCCATGTATTCTGAATACAATATATGACACGTCCCTCTAATACACATAAATAATGAGAAAATAGAGCAAAATAGCCTGGAGATCAAGTAATCTTGGTCTGATCTTGATTATTAATTGCTAAATTAAAAGAATATTTTTGGGTGAAAATGTGTATCTGGAGAACTATTTTTTCCAGAAAAGAAATTTTCCTGCTTGTTTCCAGTGAGTGAGCCATCACTGCAGCTCATTCCCCACTGAGAATAAACGGGCTGGCGATGGAACATTTCCCATGAGTCCGTCTGTCTGTCACGGATGGAGTGGCGGCTCTGAGCGGACCCGTCCCATCTTAATCTGTTCTGCATGCTAAGCAGAGCCCCCTCCCCTCAGATTGTTATAAATGCTGTTTATGGTCTTGCTATGACAACTGTGAAGGGCACAACGGAGGATTTATCACAGGATTATCTCCTCAACCAATGAATAGACGGGATGGGGTTGTAAATGACCCTGCAGGGTAATAAAGGGAGATGCTGCTCCATGGGGACAATGAGAGGAGGAGGTGTTATTATTATTATTAGCAATAATAAAATCATAGACAGACAGATAAACTCTCCCTTTCATTCAGCCATGTTTGTTTAAAATTTAAGTTTCTATCGACTTTAAAAAAAGGGTTGTATTTTCAGGGTTACGGAAGTAGATTCTGTTACAAGATGTTGAATAGAAATTTAATGAATAATACCGCACATACAGAAGTGAGTTTGCAACCTTAATTTGATGACATTGTGGACTTTCTTTCTTTCGTTCTTTCGTTCTTTCTTTTTTTCTGAGTGACAACAGTGTCTATAAACTGTAACAAAATGTCAGAATAGGCAAGTTCATGATCACATTTTGATGCTGTTAGGACGTCTAGTGGATGGATATGTAATGTCCTGGACATTTTCACAGCTTCTACAGGAACTATAATTATTATTATTTTCACACAAAAAATAATTTTTACACAAAAACCATAGTCCATCATATTAAGCATGTGCGAGGAAGACAAGAAGTGTCTTCCTTAGTCAAAGTGTATGATTAAAGTGCAAAATAATGTAAAACAAAGAAAAAATAACAAAACAAAATGAACATATTGATAAAGTAAAGAAGAATGGAGAACTTTATCATGACGCTTGGATGTTGTTTTCTCAGTTATCTGAACTTTGGCTGTAAGAACACATTCAGACTGAAATCCTGCACTACAAACTAAAGGTGTGGACTAAAAATATGTGTTTTTTTACCGTTGCTTTGTAATATGGGAAAGGAGTGTTAGACTTTGACCATTACTAGGGATTAAGAGTGTGGACATCTCAACTTCAACTGAACCCTTTGTTTCAGGCATTACATGTTGTGTCACAGTTGAACTTTAAATCTACTGGATTTCAAGATGTACAAAATCAACTGATTGCAAAAAAACAACAACAAATAAATAACAAATAAAACAATCACAGATGTCTGTCAGCATTTATCTGGTCTCAGGTCTGACGTGTAAATAATGCACAGTCAGCATTCTTCAGTGTTCAGACACAGTGTGGAACTGCAAAACAGTCAAATATTCACTGAAAAGCCTTGATACTAAAAAATAGGTCAGGAAAACACAGCTGTCTTCTGCCAAATGTTGAACATTTTAATGAGCCAAGAAAAGAGTCCCATGTTTGATTTGTTATCTCGAGCATATGGCGGCTGGAAGGCGTGGCCCCGCAGTCCCCCAATACTAACGTCCCCCAGCATTCGAGAGCCCCGGGGTGTCAGTTTTTAGAGCTCTGCCACTACAAAGACAGCAGGACTGCCAGTCATGTGTGAACTGCTCTGTTAAACTGGGTTCAAGTCCACACATGTAAACACCGAAACCTGCCAACAAGGAGTGCTTGGCGAGACTTCAGATCTCAGATCAGATCATTACTATCAGCAGATTTCACTGCTGGTACTGCTGGATCTGTGAGTTCATCCATATTTACTCCATCAACTTGTGTTTCTACATGACATAAAACCTTTCCAAAGATACACAGAACCTTTTTTGGAACCCCACCAACCTCCTAAGGAACTCACGAAACCTCCTCAATGAAACCTATGAGTCCTAAAACACCCAGAAACCCTCCTGAACAACAGTAAAGGCACCTGAAAAAATCTTCAAGAGAACCTAGAACCTTTTGCAAGGACACCTAGAACCTGCAAACATACACAGAACCTCCAAAGACACCAAGTACTTCTAAAAACTCCTTAAACAAACTAACGGTCATCAAAAACCCTTTCAACAAACCTACAGAACCTTCTCAGAAGAACCTAACAGCCATAAAACTTGCAGACCTACAGCTGGAATCTCCTTAAACCTCCAATATATATCCAAAATAAACCTAAACCCCCTGTCAGCATCTTTGGAACCTACTCATAGACATCCAAAACCACCCAAACTTCAAGAACCTACATATAAATCGAAGAACTCATCCACTGAAACAATTCAAACACCCGCAGAACTTCCTCAAGATGTATAAAGACCTCTGACGCACAAGAACAGCTGGAACCTTCACACCAACACACAAAGCCTGCTCAAGAACTTCTACATTCTAAGGCTGAATCCCAATTCAACCCTTAGCCCTACCACTTCGCTTTGCACAGTCACGTGAAGGGGTAGGTTTGTCCCGATTTAAATTGAGAGTTTTCTGGGGCACACTACAAACAGAGGGGTAGGGGGAATTTCCCACAGTGCACAAATGTAAGTATTTTTCTCAAGTGAATAATAATGACACCCTCTGTATTACCTTAGTTTAATGCCGTGTCAATGTATTAAAGATCTGTAGTTTATGATAAACCAAATATAAATCGCTAATTGTGTATGTGTGTCGGCTCATGTCCAGTGCGTTAGCTAATTAGCTAAGTAAGTATTGTTTTAGGGCTGATTTTTGCACTAAGTGTGGCGTTTTAACATATAATTCTGCCCTTGATGGCAAGTCGTCACGCATATTTGCCGCACCAGCGACATCTTCTGATGATGTATCAGAGCCTCGAAGGGCTGTCCCATTTCATAGGGGAATATTTCAGGCTCTACCCCTTACTACTCTTTTTCAAGGGGTGAGGGGTAGGGTGAAATAAGAACTGGCATTCAGCCTATATGTCCTCAAACCCCCTGAACCTTTCAAGGGACCCACTCTCTGAAGCTTTTTCACTGCTCACTAATAATTTTTTTCTGTTCTTCTTGCTCTTTTAACATTGTGGGAGACCAGCGTCCAAGACCAGACTCACACATGCAGAGATTTCTGTCTGCATTAAACTGCACTATAGAACTTCATTTTGCACTTGTAAAGGATAATACACCTGCCCTATTTTTCCCTTTGTATCTTAAACATAAAGTTCACAGGTTGAACTCCTGCTGTGCAATGACTGACACGCTAACCGTTCATTCACTGTGAGAACATCAACAAAATACAACAAAACTGTGAGATGTAAATGGCAGATTAAACAGCCAGACTGTAAACTAGCAGCCGTGCAGAGAAACAATGCAGTTGCCTCCCTGGAGACTGCAGCCTAATCCCAGCAAACGCTTAAACTCCCCATTAAATATTTAATGAGCACAAAGAGGGAACCAACTGTGTAAAGTGAATAAAACAGAGACACTGAAGCAGCCTCCCACACGGCAGCAGTGTCCATGTTTAACAAAGATGCTGCTGATGACGGGGAGCAGGAGAGGTGGGGCGTCCCGAGAGACCCGAGAGACTCACAGTGAGAGAGAAGAGATGAGGAGGGGGGGCTGCATGAGGAACATGAGGAAGTGGTATTATGCTAAGAAGGTATGTCTCAATTTACTGACAGAAATCTAAAAAAAAAAAAAAAAGGTCACAAAACAGCTTTTCAACAAGTCCAGCAAATTAAACGACTTAAAGTGTTGCGCCCAGACAACACACACACAGATCTTAAGTGGAACCAGAACTTCTGTCTTTTGTTTCAGATGAAAAACTCTTTCAAAATCCTCTAAAATTCTTTACAATGACATCAAAAGTCAGAAATCCAACTTTGAAACAGAACTTTAAATGGACTGAGAACTATTAAATCATGATCTAATATATTTGTTTCTTCAGTGTTTCTGTTTTTCTCATCATTTTAATAAGCCTGAGCAACACCATAGCTCCAGCTGTGACTATACATTGCTGCCACACTTTGTGATAATGTGGATTTTTCTCCATCGTTTACATTCTGTGTTTGGTGACAGATGGAGTTGGCTCAGATTAAACAAGTTTGCCTTAACTGTGAGCCTCCAGTGTTTGAATCAAAAACATCCTGGAAGTTCATGAAAGCTCTGTTTACACCCAGTTAAAAGCTTCAGCAGATTGTCGAGTCCTTAGTAACCCTTGTAAATGATGGGAAAGAACATTTCTAAATGCTCTGGTGTTTTAAAATGTTATCTTTAGTCATAAGAAAACAACTGCTGCTGAAATCCAAAACATCAGATCTCTGGCTGAGGTGGAGCAGAGCTTGACGTGTTTGGATGTTGTAGCACCGGCTGCAGCTTCACATGGTCCATCTTACTTAGAGGCGTTCAGAGACGCTGTGTGCTCCTCCTTGTCACACGCTGCATGCTTTATAACCAACAGTAAAACATTTTAGTGCTGCAGAAATTGGGCTGTTATTAAAATAGCGGGTCGTATCTGTCACAAGGAGACGTGCAGTTATCTTTTTGTGACGCCGAGACATATTTTATCATAATCTGCCGAGGCCGAGTGGGGCCTTGTACACATCATTGGCTTTTCCTGCTCGGTTAGATTGTGAAGGTCAGAGTTCCTGCAGCCTTTTATGGCTGTTTAACTTCTAAGACTGATTGTGAGGCGGCAGCCCAGACGATTTATTTTCACACTCGTCAATCAGTCGGCCATTGCCGAAGCGCGACAGAATGTCATGTCTGGTAGGAAAAGGAGGAGCCAAAATAAGGAAAAAAGTGATTTTTAAGAGCTCACTGCCACAGAATAGCTCATCTTTAAATAGATCAACATCTGCAGTGTTTCAGGTGGAGATAAAACAGCAACATGTCACCTGAAGTCTCCTTGTCTGTCACTTCAGTTCAACATGAATTGCTATTCGAGGTCCTGACAGTTAAAGCAAACTAGCTCACCAAAAAAAAAAGATTCGTTCTTAAGCTTTTCTTTTTTTTTCTTCCTGACATTTCATATATGGTTTCAGCAGCATTTTAAAGAGAAATTATAGAACATGTTGATGAGGTCCTTCATCTTTAATTTGTCTCTCATTTGAAGATTCTCACTTTGTGATGAATTAAAATAAACTTAGTGTTTCTGTTTTATTCCCTGGCTCCACAGTTTCTCTTCTGTCACTAGAATCAACAGTTAAATTAACTTTGGTTGCATTGAATACACAGCAAACCACTCACAGTTACAGAAGTTTGTTTTGGGATGTTTTTGCCCGTTAGCGAAGAAATAATTAATCTGCTCTCAAAGTCCAATTAAAACCAAAACTGCAGAAACACACAAACTGCTGCTGGAGTGAAAAAAAGAACAGGCAGAAAACAGCTGGTTTACACAGAGCAACATTGTTAGCAAACACATGTACCAGCTGCTGTGCAGAGCAGCCAGAGATACAGGAAGTGATGTCATGTCATGTTTTCACTTCACCTGAGCAAAATCAATTTCACACCACAAAGCATCAGAACCAGTGGAAGACAGTTTCTTAAACTTGTAAAACATTCAGACTAAGGCCTGGCTCAGACTGCAGACAAATGCGTTTTGTTTCTCAAATCTGTTTTTTAGCACCGACTGTCTGCACTGTCATTTGCAAGTGATCGGATTGGTTGCACCCAGACATCATTGCTCTGTAATGACCTATCTGCATGAGTTACTGTGGTAATGACTTTGGTGTCAGTACATGGTGAGCAGAATGGAAAAAGGGAGATACATGATCTCGCTATCAAAACACTGCTGTCAAGTGGTGGTACCGAACTCACAGCACCAGACAGGTTCAGCAAGAGGAACACAGTGATGAACATTAGAGTTCAGAGCCGCAGTCATGACGAGTTTCACTGTGCAGTGAGAGGTTTGGCGCTGTACACAAAGCAGTGACTGTTGATGTGACTGAGGATGTCATCCTTGAGTCACTTGATGATGAGAGGTGGCATGCAAGTTTTCGAATGCACTCCATCTTGTCCATCAAGACACTCCATTCAGGAACCCAGTATCTGTGAAGTGACGCAAAAGACACTCTGATATCTGATTTGGACGAGCAGAAGACACACCTCTACAAATCAGATTTGAATCACATTTTAAACCATCTCGCCATGTGGTTTGGGTCTGATTAGCAGAAATCTGATTTCATGTGGTTTATTGCTGTCCAGACTTCCTGAAATCAGTCTGTAATTGTCAAAAATCCATTTTGGGCTGACAGTCCAAACAAAGCCTTTGTGTGCTTAAATCAATGAGAGAAGTTCAACTGCAAACAGTGAGAGAAGGACAAGGAGTTCAACTTTAAAGTGTTTCTGCAGGCTAGAAAGCTGAGGGATGTCTGCTGACCAAAATGTCGACACACTTAAATGTGGTCTGAACGTGTAACGGAAAATGTTGGCTTCTTTTGTGACAAGAAAAAGATTTTGGAGTGTAGGAAGTGAGTCAATGTTAAAGCTTAGGAGTGAAAAAAGCAATGTAATGCACAGTAAAGTACGTGTATGTTCAGAACAAACAGTAAAGACAGATAAAGACATGGCAGTGAAAGATGGACCTTGTCCTCATTAATGTTCTGCAGCCTGCTGAAGAATGAAAACTGTTTCTGACCTTCATGACATGTCAGAGCTTTGAACTTCATGTCTGTTTCCTGCAGCTCTTTATGTAATCAGCTCATTCCTCATGTGAGATTATATCACAATGAGTCACTGACAAACAATGACAGACCACTCTGTTTTTAGTGAGTTTTTAAATCAACAGCTTGTTCAGAAGGTTTCTGAGGGTTTTGTGAGGTATGACAGCGCAGACAGGAGCTGAAACTTGCACACTGTGGTCCTTTATGAGGGTCACTGCATGAACAATATGGACACTTACTGCGCTGTGGCCTTCTCACAGACAGATATGAGTGTTGGGGAGTTTTGACCTGGAACACAAAAAGGGACATTTTCATTGTCTAATAACACTCGACAGCTTTTACACTCATGCTTGAAATTTGTTTGGAAGTCCTTGAGGGTAAAAACTGCCAGAGAGAAAAGACCTGTGGCTGCAAACAGTCTCACCCTCCAGAAAAGCCAAGAAGAAGAATTACCCTGGCATGGAGGACCTGGAGTGTGCATGTGTGTGGTCCCTTCAGTCGCCAGGCGATGTGGTGGGGAAAGTGTCAGCCGGCTGGACGGCGGCTGAATCCAGGCGAGCGGGGAAGGAGGAGGAGGAGGGCCGAGGCATTCTTCAGTGCTGACACTCTCATTGAGACTAAGGGCAGCCGTGAAATAAAAGCTGCGAGGAGGGTGGAAGAAAGAAAAAGATGGCTCCGGTAGTTTATTTTGTCCAACAAAACCTGAGTCCTGCATGTGGAAGAAAGTGATTGAACTGTGCTTTGTGTCCATCTGAATGGCTGTGAGCAAATACGGCTGGAAATGCACTGTTAGTTTAACCGATTTTAAGTAGGAAAAAAAAAAATCTCCTGCAGACCAGATGAGAGCAGAGAATCCAGTGAGACAATTTCCCAACAATTAATGCTTTCTTACTGACATACTGAAGGAGCCACATCCACTTCAAATGCAGGAAGAAAAAGTGCTCTAATGGTTTAAACTCTGTTGATGAATGAAAGAGAATCTACTGAGGATCTAACTTCCTTGGTTTTTCTCTTCTTACATCCACATTCACTTGTATATGGGCCGAGAAGTCGCTTATGAAAATCCTGTTAAGCATCTAAGACCACTCTCCATCCAAATTATATTTTTGGCAGCATTTTAGGGGCTTTGAACATTTACACACAAATTTTATAACAATTGGTAGCCTCTTAGAAATAGGTGATTTGAGGCAACTGAAATAAGTTATATCAGACTTTAGTTTACAGCCATGCAAGTGACCATGAGGCTGGCTAGCTTAGCTGTGCCATGAGGTCATTAAAGCTGTCTGCACAAGGTTACTGTCCAATTTTGTCACTTGTTTCAGGAAGTTCGAAAAAAGACCCTTAAGCAAAACAACAAGCAGGCAGGTATAAGGACACAAAAAATGAGCTTTAATAATGTTAAACTGAAACCAATGTACAAAATCTGAAGGACAATCTGAGGCGTATTTAAAATGCAGAAGAAGAAAAACTCGACCAAAGCAAACCAGAACAGCATGAAGAAACAAATGCAGGACCTGAAACAGCTGACAAATGGATGAAGAGTCCAGACTTAAAGGAATTCTTACCTTTCTGGCATGTTGCTCAGCACTTAGGTAAAATCTGAACATGAACAATTCCGCCTCCCTCCAAAGCCCCACCCTCTCCCGCCTGCCTCACCTCAGACGCTTCCCTCCTCCCTTCCTCCCCTGACGACACGTGCGGTAAAGTGAGCGGCGGCAGCGAAACAGGTCAATGGAGTCAGATTCAGAGGCACAGGTAAACTAAGTGAAAACTGACCAGTAATTAAATAATATTCAATTCTGTATGTGGAATCTTATAAAATAATATTCCCTCGTAA
>JAQLOL010000001.1:34622472-34634589 GCA_029783665.1 Naso thynnoides
CAATAATAATAATAATAATAATAATAATAATAATAATAATAATAATAATAATAATGATCAACAAGCGCTCAATTAGCAGGAGGGTTCGTGTGTGTGTCAGGTGAGAGCAAACACACTAACACACTGCAGTGGAAACACAGGTGAAGAAAATGAACGAGTTTGAATCATTTGTGTGTTTTTGTTTTGCAGATATTTTGGCCTCTCAGGACTCCCTGAAGAACACACATCTGTGATTTGCTACATCCGCGTCATCACTGCAGTTTACTGGTGTTTGTCTCATGTGTCACATTCACAAACAACTCAGTGTAAATCTATAGACTCAAAGGTTTCTTGATGAATTCAGCAGCGACCTTCACCATCGTTCACCTGCTGCCACAGAAGAATCTTGGTGAGTTTGTCATGTGATCCACATGTGATTCCACAGGGGGGGAAAAACTTCATCCTTGAAAATTCTGCAGCACACCTTTTTAAAGCCAAGTCAGTTTTCTTCATATGACCTGATATCATAAATCATATTTACCTTGACGGGCTTCACACTCTGTGCAGCAGGCGACTCCTTCTGTCCTGCTTTGGCTTTTTCATAATCACAGGTGAAAGCTGTATGATGTGCTGACACACTCAAGTTAATGATCAATAGGTGACAATAACTGACAGCGAACACAAAATCAAGCAACTGAGAAACTTATCTGCCTTGTCCAGATGTTTACTTAATTATGAAATTACTGCACTTATTAATACCATGACTGAAAGTTGCAAATCATTCTGTTTCTCCTGAAAGCTACACGTCTGTTCCACTAATCTGCAACAGCAAACGTGTTCTGCTGTGTGAATTCTGTTCATCAACCAAACGAACCTGACAAAATTAATCACTCGTGTGTGAACGGCCTGCAGGGGACAACATTTGGGTCATCCTACCAGAGACTGAGGTGGATACGTTTGGTTTAACTCAGAACAGCAGCTGAAGTTGATGTTTGCGAGACCACAATATTTACCTTCACTTAACCTTGACTAAACTGAAGTTTCCATTGGGACAACAACTAAGGACTTAATGATATTTTTTATTATTCAGATACCAGATACACACAGTCAGGAAAAAACACTTACGATGCTCTATAATGGACACTGACCCTCATTTGTGATCATTCAGACATCCACATTGTATTACAGGGCACACAAAAATTACAAAATCTCATCCAAAGAAATCTCAGCTTAAGCTCGAATTCAAGTGAAATGAGGTCTGTGGCCTTAATGTGTCAGATTTATCCTTATAAGGTAACAATTTAGTGTTTTTCTTCAAAGCTGATCCTGTCACATTCAGACTCCACAGGAAAAACATTTGTGCAAATTAAAAAAAAAACAAAAAAACAGTCTGTCTGACTTCCTGTTTTTTTGGTCTTAGCTACAAGCTCACTGGTTCCTATTGAAGATGTAAATCTTTGAAAACATCAAACAACAAATAAGTTTCAAGTTAAAAAGGTTAAGTAAGACTTAATAGGCAACAATAATTCTTTCAACAAACGAAGTGATGCTGTAGATCAGGTTCAGCCAGTTCAGCATCTCCTCTGGGGACCATGAATATCCAGAGTAAATGAGATAAAACTCTGTCAGGTGGAAAGATCTCCCTGTGGACAGAAAGTTTTAAAACAAAACAGCAGCATTCTCTGGCTGTGAGGAGGATCCGTCTGTTCTCCACTGATGACATGAGGAGAATGAACAATGTTAGTTGTGTTTTCCTGTAATATGAAGATCAGGAAACACTCCGTAGTGTGTGGAAATGTGGAAATGTGAATCTGTAGTTATGAGTTAATGATTTTGTGTGTGTGTGTGTGTGTGTTTTGGGGTTTTAAAATGCAGAGTAGCAGTGGTGGCTATGGTGCTTCAGCACGCTCCTCATCATCTTCTGACACTTCAGTTGTGCTCAAGAAGGGAGGCAGACCACACACACACACACACACACACACACACACACACACGACCAGTTGTAGTTTGTTCATATTTGTGCATGTTTTTTCTTGAACCAGCTTTACTTTGTTTGATGTCTCATTAATAAAGTGTTATTATTTGAAATCAGCGGATTACTGTTAGCAAAAACAAGCAACACCTGAAACAGGAAAGACGAAACAGTCACAGATGTGTTTTGATGACAGTTTCTTCACTCTCAGCTCAGTTCCACATTTTCACTGTAGCTCAGATTGTTTCTGTGTTTTGTTGAAAGAAAAAATGACTTCAAAATGTCAGACGAGAGGAAAGTTAAACTGTTTGTTTACTGTTGTTGTTTTTATGTTTTTCCACTATGCCAGCTTGTTGGTCGACCAGATAGTAAAGATTAAACCTCAACCTGTGTGTGTGTTTCCTCTGTTACATATTTAAATATTCCTCTGGTGTCGACTTATTGAGCAACGCTGAGGCTCCAATTTGTGACGGATTAATGATGACACCCCCAACACCCCCCCACACCCCCGCTGCTGCCACCACTGCAGGTTGGCCAGACCCTTATTATGAAATAAATGAATGGGTGCCACTGAACGTGTCATGGCCGTTACTACCCAGCATGCCGCCTACACCACCCTCTCTCCCTCCATCTCACCCCTCCTCCCCCCTCAGTCAGGGCTGCATGGTCGCCTCCATTAGAGCTGCTGATTTATCAGGAGGAGGGGAGAATTCAAAACAATGCAAATTACTCAGATACACAGTTTGAATATGGAGAAACACAGTGACCACCCCCCACCAACACCAGCACAGACACCAGCACCAGAACGTTACAGCGGGTGGTTCTGATTCCCAGTTACAAGGTCAGGGTCCATAACATCTGATGGCTGTCTGTCTGTGTTTAGACATCAAGGGGTTCACACAGTGGACACAGAGGAGCTGTGCGGATACTCGTCGACTTTACTGGAATTTTTTTTAAAAAGTGTGTGTGTGGGTGTGTGTGTGGGGTGGGGGTGGGGGAGTGGCACCTTGAAAGACTGTATGCACTTCTGTTAAGTCATTTGCATGTCTCTGTCTGTGTGTCATCATATATATGAACACAGGTTTCTGTCATGCACACTCATTTATTTTCCGAGTTGAAATCAGTCGAGTTTTTGCCCAAAGTTAGAGGAAATGTGAATGTGATTTACCCAAAGACCAAAATATAACGTCAATGAACATTTGTTTCCATCGTCTGATTTTGGTGGATCTAAAGGTTGGCTAATTCTACAGTTCTCCGATAAAAAAAAGTCTGTCAAACTTAAAATGGAGCATTATTTAATACACCTCCATTTAACATATTCATTTCACAAATGAGATAAAACACGACACTCAGTGAGCTTTAGAGGTGCTGGTAGGTGTTAAGCTAACTGTTTCCTCTTGGTTTCTAGGTTTCATGCTAAGCTAGGCTAACTAGCTGCTGGCTGTTGGCATGAACATCTGTCACAGGCAAAGAGAAACAAACTGAACATTTCACACCAGTCAGTTTTGTCCTTGGCTTTGTAAGTTTTGCTTTGAATTGACACAGCCTCCATGTTTGAAGACGGACATGTCAGCAGTCTGAGGTCAAAGGTTAAGTTCACACTCGTGACCCCTCTGAGTGTCTTCAGTGTGTGAATTACCTCCATGTCCTTCTCTGCTGTTGTTGTTCCACATCACAAACACGTCTTGAGTGGTTCATGCTGCCAACATGATGCTAACGTGTTATTAGCTATCACAATCACACATTATAAAACATGCCAATAATATTCCGTCAGTCAGCTAGATGAAGCTCTACTTAAAATTATTTTTGTTGTTTAATTCTAAACTTTTTTCCTTTATGTTCTAAAAGCCCACTGATGTTTATTGTCTTATATTTAATTGTTGCTCCTTTTAAAAGAGATATATACTGTAAATAAAATTTAATGATAAAATGATTTCCTGTAATGATTTCATTCCTGAAAACAGTCTGTAGTTTATTTCTCTCAGGCTGTTCTCCAAAACATTTAAAGCAAAACACTAAAAAGGAGCAAGGCAGTGATGGTGGTGGGTTCGCGGTCGAGTCCCAGCAGTGCCTCTGGGTTCAGCAGGTGCTGTCTGCTCTCAGTCTCACGCTTGAGTGGCTCTCTGTGTTCAGGAGGCGATTACTTCAATTAAACCGCTGATTAAGCAAATTGGAGGCTGATTAGTAAACGAGCAGTGGCCTTCAGGAGAGCTGCTAATGAGGGAGGCGATTAGCATCCGTCAAGAGCAGCGAATGAGGCGCCAGCACTCGTTAGACTACTACTTTACCAGGCTGCTGATTCGACATCAGAGAGACACAGTTGAGAGAAAATCGACAACTTTCCACATACTTTCAACTGTGAACTTACTTAAAGCTGGAATGAATGAATATTTCTCTGATAAAAATGTGAGAAATAACTCTTTGAAAATGGAGTGATAGTATGCTTGTGGGGAAAAGCTGCAAAAGTCTCTCAACACTACCTACAGAACAGCAAACAGGAGGCACACACAGAGAGAGCTGGCAGGGCGGAGGAGGAGCTGTGGGTGCTGCAGCACCTCCTGCTGGTCAGAGCTGGAGCTGCAGAGATGCACAGCATTCTGAACAGATAAAAAACATAAATATATCAAAGATTCAAATAAATCTTCAGTTGTTTTTATTACATAAGAAATTAATAATTGATGTAAAAACTATTAGGCCGAATATTAAAGTCCCCATGAAATGAAAAATAGACCATATTTTTTTCAGCTTTAATCCTGTGTCTTTGTGTTAATTGTTCATATATCGCATGCTATGTATATTTTGTTGAAAAATCATTTTTGAGTATTTTTACATTAAAAAATCTGTTCTTTTCTCTTTTGGAAAACGTTTTTATATTGTCATGATTCATCCTACTCTCAGGGGCATTCCTAATTTTTTGGTCTGATGAAAATGCTTTTCAATTTTTTCCAGATAATATAGACATAAGCCTACCATTGGCACGCATCAGCTCCATCGCGGGGAAGCCTGTTCGGAGGAGGAGGGGACCTGCAACTTTCTGTCATTAAGTACGGCCACTATAACCATGTTTGCTGAAGTATATCAGTTGTGGAAGTCCTAGAAACGTTGGAAAACTTCACAACATTGTGTCTATGTTCATAAAATAAATAGAGGTCTTTTAATGTACGCTCAGTTCCCTGTACAAACATACAGCCCAAGTTACCATTAGTTTAGCTAATAGCATCGGGGGATGGGTGGTTTTCTGTCATTGACCACAGCTGACTCATCATTTAACAGTTGTACAGTTGTGGAAGTCCAAGAAACACTGAAAAACGTAACAACTCTGTGTCTGTGCTCGTAACATTGTGCTGTGGTGTATAAAGTCGTATTGTATTGCAGTTGAACTGCTATGTATATTCACACACAGCAATACTGTCAGCTGGGATGAAGGGTGGGCTTAGCCACATTCAGCCTTATTAGCTACTGTGAATGTTGATCAATATCCACGACAACTTCCTGCACTGGAAGCCTGTTTCTGCCGGAAACACCACAATATGTGCAACCAAATCACACTCTGTTTTACGTGGTCTTCAAAGTTATGCTGAGCATCATGGTTCAGTTGACGTGACCTCCTCAACATCATATAAAGCTGAGCAGATTCACATCATCAGTAAACAGTTAGATCACACTGATGCTCTTGCTCCAAAACTGTATTTGGATCTGTTGTTATGTGCTGTGAGCAGTGGCAAGACTGATGTATTTTTCTCCTGGTTATGTGGAATTTGATGATGATGATGATGATGATGATGATGTGTGTGTGTGTATATATGTGTGTTTGTGTGTGTGTGTCTGTACCTGATTTGCCTCGGCTCTTTGTACAGTATGTTCCATACTTTCAGACAGTGTTGATTCAGTACATCAGTAGAAAATCCATCAACTAAAAAAACATATCTAATGAATGACTTATGTCGAAGCAGCTCAAATTTAAAATGATTAAAAATATTTACATAGTAGTAATTTGTTGCACTACAACAATTAAAGAACATGCTTGCAAATACGTGCTGTTTTATTCTGATTTAAATTTGATCTTTCATTTTACTGCAAGGATGACCATCCTTTCATATCTATTCCATTTCACCTGTTTCATCTATTCTAATTGATTGATTTATTAGGCTACTTGTATCTGTTGTACTGTCCATAGCTCCGGAGAAGCTTCATTGTGTCGTTGTTTTATAATAAAAACTTTATGTCGAACTCACTGTTGAATCTGAGGTTCTTTGTGGAAACATCCCGACAAACCTGAGTGAGCCTTGTTTGTGTCGTTGCTCTGCAGAGGCAGCTGTTATTTTCGGCATCTTGACTCTGAAGCTGTGAAGTGCTCCCTGATCGGCCTTGTTATCTGATGTGCTCCTTCATAAATGTAGCCAATCGAGAGCGTCGCTTCCATGAATATCCACGGCCTCACGTCACTCGGGATAACATCTATAACATTTTGGCTGGTGCCTAATTATTCCATTTGCCTGGACCTGGAAGCCATTTAGATGCAAGGTAATTCAGCGTGGTATAACTCAATTAAATTTCTCCTGACTAGGATTTATGGAACATCAATAGCTCCTCAGTGGGACCAATGGGAACACTCCTTATTTATCCCAAGTCCTCCTGATGTTGCATTTCTGCAGCTCAATTAAATACACGAGCAATGAGAATGTTTCACGTGTCTGTAATGAGAAAGACGGGATCGTCTTCCTCCGCCTACATGCGGTGGATTCAGAATTAGCGGCAGCTCAGCACTCATTACCTCTGAAATTAACTTTTAAAGATGGTGGAAACTGTTCACTCTGATTGGACCGCTGAGGGTCTGACGCTGCTCTGCATCAAACAGACTTCACGTGTTTGCATTCAGTGTTGGTGAAAACACACATTTCACTCTAACACATATAAAACCAAACTACCTCATTTGTTCATCAATCTGTTCTGCAGTTTGTGAGTAAACTCACCTGAGTTTTACACTTTTGAGACCAGTAATGAAATATTCACATTCTTTACTACAGTAAAAGTAGGCTACTAATACTTATACTTAACCTAACTACTAATACTAAAAATACCACTATTCTCTGTATATAAATACTCTGTACAAGTAAAAGTCCTGCAATAAAGATGTTACCTCAGTAAATGTATGTCAGTATAAACAGGAAAGTGTAACTTAAGTATTCAAAGTACTCAAAGCAAGAAAATGTCCCTTGACTGTCATGCTGTTAGATCTGTGAGGGAAAATGGCGATGAGGTAATCTATGGACAAACTCCATTTTTTGAAAAAGATGCCTCTGCGGAGTGAACTCACACCGTGATGTTTAAAAAGTGTTATGTTAAAATGAAAAAACTCTTGACTGCTGAAGTCTTTGTCGAAGTTTTACTTCAGTCTGTTTCCTGTTTTATTTTTGTAAGTTCTCTTCTCTTGTGTCTTTATTTTACTTCCTGCCTTTATGATTTGCAGGTTAGTTCCATAGGTGCCAAAATTACTTTCTCTTAAAACAGCTCTTGCTCACTTCCTGTGGCACTTGCTCTTGGGGGAGTCCCTGCCACCCCTTGTCATTCCACTTTCAAGTTGTCATTCCAAATTCAAGTTAACTCTCTAGGAATGACCCTCAAAGGGCTCAAGTCACTTGAAATGTGCATATAAACCCAGAATACACTGCAATTTTGCCTCATTTCTTGTCCTCAATAATCTGACCCAACAATGACATATTGCAAGCACTTGTATAGAGTGGCGTCTCCTCCTTCAAATAGTTAAGCAGGTTACACAAAGTAACTGCAATGTACATAAAGCTAAACACACTGCACATGCACAATCCGCAACTATGTTGCAGGATAACAAGATCTTCATTAATGTCAGCAGATGGTTACCCTGCACTTATTTTGAAGGGACACACTTGCAGTTGCCCATGAAGGAAAGTCCGTTCCAACCATTGAATTCACACACCCTTCATGCCCTGCACCCTTCACATACATATGGTGTTACATAACACTAGGGGTTAAGGGGGTAAGTGAACGAGGGCAAGTTATCAAAAAAAATGAAATGCAGCGCTGTTTACCCCTCGAGTGTGTTTTGTCCTGTGTGTCTCTTCTGTCAGCTGTCAGTCTTCTGTTTCTTTTCCTTAATCCCTGACATCAGCTTTACATAATTTTAGGTCACATTTGGTTTCTTCTGCGTGCCTGTGGCGGTGTGACAGTCTTACTGTCTTATCAGGCACACTTATTGAGAGACATGTGAACAAAACAACAGTTTAAGATGAAACTTGTTCTTTGTGCAGTTTGAGTTGTTGGTTAATGAGTCTCGCTATGAAAAACAGCCAAGATAAACTACAGTCAAAAATGACTCTAGGGAACCCTTCAAATAAGTTTTTCAATCAAACTGCTTTGATTATTTTACAATTGCAATAAGATTCCCTCATAAGTTATTTTTGCTGCTGTGTCAAAAGTCTGCTTGCAACAATCAGACCGAGCTGTGACATCACAGCGCCACAGACACAGACCAATTACAGCTGCTTTTGTTTCAGGGGTCATTATAATTAATGACAGTCTGGAGCGCCGTTATGAGACTCTCAAGTCCTTCACAGAAAAAAGCCGTTTGGCATCTGGGCTCCGCCGGCGCCAAGGCGGCTGCTTACAGTGAGCCGCCGCTATCGCTGCCGCCTCTGCTGCACGACACTATGAATATTTAATTAATAATTAGTCATGTAATTCCTCCTCAGGAGTTATTATCCCTCAAAGTGGTTTGTGAATTTAATTATTAGCAGCCTTTTTGTTTCCACGTCCCCCTCATTACTGTCAGGATTGATGTAACATAAACTTCATTAAAAATTAAAGTGGGATTCTTTAATTACGAGGCCGCCCTTGCTGAAGCCTGAATTAGCCAACTCAGTGATGTGCAAATGAGAGCATTATTTAAGAAACATGCTGGAAGTAGTTATGCTAATTCACCGGGGTTCACAGTGGCAGACCTTTCCACTCGCGGTTGCATATTCATTAAATGCACTATGCAAATTTAATGTAGCAGCCTTAGTAATGCCTTGTTAATTTATTCAGATTTATTGAGTACGACTTGTAAAAAGTACCAATTTAATTAGCTCATCTCCTCGGATGGCGGCTGGTGATCGCTGAGCTTTTTAAAAAGACGCGTCAGAGTAAAAAAAAGAGGAAACATCATGTTTTACAATTCACAGGGTTTAAGGGGGATATTTGCTGCTCTTATGGGGACGCTCAGAGAGAAATCACTTAAACTGCTCCTCGTGCTCCCAGAAGGAGGATGGAGGAGGAAATGAGGCCATCTGAGCGAAGGCTGAGTCCACAACTCGAGCGGCTGAAATGATGCCAGAGAGGCCGATCGCTCGATGGACAGACCACAGAAAACACCACAACACCACCAGAAGAGCTGCCAGAGCCCAAACTCACAGAAACCAACAAGAAAAAACTTAAAGCAATGTGAGAGGAAAGGGTCACAAGGTCACAGAAGATGAGGAAGAGGAGGAAGAGGAGTAAAGCCAATGTGTGCAGTCAGCTGAAAACCCTTATCTGATTTTAGCTTCCCTGGAGAAAAAGGAAAGGAAAAGAAAGAAAGTATAAAAGACAGAAACAAAGGAAGGAGAGAACAAGAAAATGCAAGACAAGAAAAGATTAGGATGAAAGAAGGAGGAAAAGTACAGAACAAAAAAGAAAAGAAAAGGCTGTGGTTGCTTGAAGTTTTTATTTTTTTTACGTCTTTTTTTAACTTTTTTTTTGTCTTCTGCCTTTAATTTTCAGTTGAGGCAGTGTAGAAGAATATTTGTCAGCAGACAGAAAGAAAGCCGTGCAGTCAGACATTCACTGTCTGGCTTTATCAGCAGACAGGAACAGTTCAGATCTGACTGACAGACTTAGCAGCAGGTCATCAGGAGCAGGTGTGGTGAAAGGTGCGCGCGGGCTGGTATAACTACTGTGGGGGGTCATGAGGAACAGGTGGAGGTGTTGGTCAGGTGACTGGGACAGGTGGCATAGACTGAGGGCTTCTGGTGGATGTATGGAGACATCCGGAAACATCTGCATGGGCCTGTGACAGAGACCAGGACAAAATGCCAACTTTCAAATTGTAAAACAACAAACAGGTTTCATAGATTATCAGCTGCACAAACACTGACTGTGTTTATCATCCTGTGAATCTGATGAGCTTTTTCAAGTCTACCATCCTCCTCATCCTCCCCCTGTTAGTGATGCACACATCAAAGCGTGAAGCTCTGTGATTGGATGCGTGTTGGTAAAATGCATGTTGGGAGTTATATGTTACTTCTACCTGTGAGGTTTTAATGAGCACAGGCCCTTGTATGATTTTTTATTAATTTAACAGGTATTTTCTAAGATGTCGTTCATCTTTTGTGGTGCTGAATTAACTGAGAGTTTGATGTTGACAAAGGCGAGGAAGTGTGAGAGTTCTTATTGGAAACATTGCAGGACAGAACCAGTCATGAAAGGCAGCAGTTTGGGTCAAATTAACTGAACTACAATTGTGACGGTGACAACAACCACCTGTAACAAACTGGACTTGTTTTTGTCATTATGGGAAAACTTAACTCTAATGCAACATTAACAGCTGAAGTATTTTTCAGCCTGTAACTGAGCCAGATTTCAATGTGCTTGTTGGATCAAATTTCAGCAGACAGTGAAATAAAACCAGATTTTTTTGTACAGGTTTGTGTATTTGTAGCTTTCATCTGCTCATCACACATTTATTTTTAAATAAACTTTAACTTTCTTAGTCTAAACTTTCGTCTTGTGAAACTAACTTGACTTTATAAAGAACATGTGAATCACATTCAGGCTGCAGAGTTTCTGTCGACTCGGTGTGCAGGTTTTAAATGATCTGAGCTCTCAGACAAAAAGCTTTTCTGGTAAAGCCGTCGTGTTAGTGAGTGTTTCTGGTTTGTGTTGGTGTTTATCCTCTGTTCTCACCTTTACGTGTACCTGCGGTTCCGTGGCTGATCTCAGGAGTATTTACTCTGAAAAACAGAAGCTGGATCGTATATCAACACGTCAGAGTCTTTGCTCGGGTGTTTTGTTTCTGTTTGTCTGCTGCTGTTGTCAGGCCCTCGACCTCGGCTGCATTTGGAGGAAACAGATTGGTAAATCAGTGAATTAAACCCACAGATAACCTGCAAGAAATCCCCCCCGGCCGCCACTCTCACAGGGACTCACCGAGTTGTCTGAAAGAAAAATGGAATAACAGCTTCTTTAAGGTCAAGATTTGTTGTGCGGGGACTGGGCTCAGACATAAATGCCCCATAATTCCAGGTCGGCTGATTGCTTTACTCTCCAGACGATGTCAATTTTTGTGCAAGGAGCGGTTGGCATTAAGGCGGCGGCTTGTCGAGGGCCCTTGTCAGCAGCGGTGTGTTGGCTTGCAGACGAGTCCTAACGCTCAGCTCTATTATCAGCCGAGCCTGGAGGAAGATGGCTGCAGCTCACAGAGTAATAGCACATTACATTCTTAATGTTTCTGATACACAAGATGCTCCTTGTCCAATTCTCCTGTTATCTCTCTACAACCGTTTTGTTTTCTTCCTGTTGTTGTTCTGTCACATTGCTCTGTCCTCCCTCAGCGTTTCAGGTTGGACTCGCCGCGCTGCATTAATCAAACCGGAGCACGGCGTCAAGGGAGGAGATGGCCGACAAGGAAGTCATTAGAGAGGATGAATCTGTTGTATTTCCTCCTCTGTTATGCAATAATAAAGACAGAGGATGGTGCGGGACAAAAGGAAATAATGGTCTTTACACAGCGCAGTCCTTTGGTTTGAGAGTCAGAGCTGCTGTTAGAGTCTCAGCCGCTGTGAGTCAAATCTGTCTGCAGGTTGAAGATGCAAAAGATGCAGCTATTAAGATATTTATCCCTTTAAATTGGTCCAGTCTTTGATAACTTGGCCCTTACAAACCCAATAGGGATTTTCAAACTGCCCTGTTGGATGAGGAAAAGTTGAGAACAAAACATCCTTTGAACAAAAGAAGCAAAGCTACTCTTTTGGGCCTAAGTCCTGCCCTTCTACTTCTGGTCTATGGGAACTTTTTTCAGAAAAAAAAAGAAAGAAAATACCTACTGAAAAAGACTACAAATCCGATCTGAAGTGACATCCTAACAATGATCTGTTACAGAACTGACTAACTCT
>JAQLOL010000001.1:34635225-34645817 GCA_029783665.1 Naso thynnoides
TGCTTAGCTGCAGCTCTCAACTTGACTGTGTTTGTAATGATTTTTACCTCTTTTAATACATTTTCCCTCGGTTAGAATGAACAACAGAAACTGTGCTTCAGTTACAGTCATGTTAGTATTGGTGATGTATATTTTACGAGACTAAAGAAGTAGTTCACTGAATAGTGGTACTTAACTATCTTCACGACAGCCTTTTTATTGATTAGTAAAAAATATCTTTTAAAATGACAAGCATCATATTTGAGAATGAGAGCAGAAGTTAAACAGAGCTGAAAAAAAAATTGTGTCTGTCCATCAATTGCTCTACAAAACTTTTCCATAATAAGGTCCCATGGACCAGAAGCAGAAGGGTGGAACTTAGGCACTCTATTTAAAAAAAAGCAATATTAGTTAAAGTTTTGCATTCAAAATTGTACTGAAGTAACTGCAGGCCTACAGAAGTACTATTCGACAAAATGGAGGGAATCTTTGTCTGACCGATCAGATCGATTCACACTTTGTGGCTGTTTAGCTAAAACTGAAAGGAAGTGCATCATTGAATGCGAAGTGGTTTGGATGAGCAACATCAGAGGCCAAACAAACAGACTCATTTTCAACAAGCACGGCACTCGTCAAAAGCATTTGGTTGTATATATTAAACTATATTAATGAGTATATGATATCTACCATATTTATGCTAAATTATAGTGTACGCTGGATTATGTTATATGATTTTGCTACCTTTCACCTTATAGTTTATGTCATGCTGTGTTAAACTTTACTATCTTATACAGTATTTTTCCTTAATATCTTCTATCTGAAACAATTAGGGGCTGTAACATCGGACTGGTTATCTGTTGAGGTACAAAGTGGTACTACAGGACAGGTCAGGCTGAGGCTAGCTGTTAGCATGCTAATATCTACGGATATCTCTGATAGAATGTCAGCACATTATGTCTCCACATCCTGCTGATAATGTAAATTCATTTTCTTTTTAAAAAAAAAAAACCATAAATCATTACATTTTTTTGATATATTGACATATTTCTTATTTAATACAGACATTGGGATTATTAAGATTTAATCATATCAGATGGTATCCTACTACTCTTCAACATTAGTTTAAATCTAACACTGGTTGTGTGTACTGTGTATTTGTGTGTGTGTGTTTGCTCTCATGTATGTTGTATTTTATCTTTTCATATTTTTTACACTTCAAATCATTTATTTTCTTCCTATCACTTGATCTGACCTTTTTTCTGTCTTTGTACTGCTGAACGTCTGAACTCTGAAGTTCAATAAAGTTTGATTTGATCTTTTAGTTTATAGATGGTTGGATGAGAATCTGCAGAATGTCGACCCATCATGGCACATGTTGGTGACATGTCGGAGGTCTGTACTAACATACATGTCTCCTATCATCGTGTAGATAAAAGGATAATAAGAAGTGTTACTTTGGAAAAAAAAACTAATTAAATGTTTAGATGGATGCTGAAAGTGAAATATAATAACTGAGTGAGCAGACAGTAAATCCAGCTCAGTCTTTGTCTACTTGTGTACTTTCTGTTAACTCATATTAGTTCTTTTTCTTTTCAAAGTCAAAGAACATGAGGTTTTATTTTGTCTTTGTCTGTGCATATATTTGCAGCTGAACTTCATCTCCCTCGCTGCTCACTAAACAAATAAAGGCTGGCTAATAAATAAGGATTCAATTATCACAAGATTAGTGTGTGATTTTGTTTTGATATTAACTTTATTTAAAAGCAGCGCAGCTCCGTCCCCTTCCTGCATGGACGTAGTAATTAAATTAAAATCCTCTTCAAACACATCGCAGACCACAGACTCAGATTCCGGGCCCTTCCGGAGAAACTATGAGACTCCGTGTTTGAAGGTGTTTTTTCAGGGCTTAACCAGCACACACTTTCAATAATTACGAGGAAACTTCAATGAAACTGCAGCAGAAAACAAGCTGAGCCTCTAATCCATCCTAACAGAGGATCCTGGCTCCCCTGCTTTCTTTTTTACAGACCCTGAATGCAGCACGGCTCCCTGGACTAACAGTTTATCGTCTGCTGCTTCACTCTGATTAAAACTTTCTCATCAGTTTTCACTCTTCCGTCTCTCAGAAGCTCCACGTGTGATCACTTTGAGTTCGACATCTGCAGCTCAGAGACACTGTTAGTCTTATAAGTTTTCTTGTACTTACATTTGAAAGGTGGTCAAAAAGGCTGCGTCTTCGTACTGCATGTGACTACAGAGATGTGGTCAAAGTGAAAGATGGACATACAAAGTAAAAGACTTTGACGCCAGACACCAGCGTTCACATCCTGAGTCCCAAGTGTGGTCAAGTCAAGGCAACAACAGCAATTTGGTATACTTCAGAAAGACTTGTTTCTGTTCAATTATAATTACAAAGAATTAATGCCACTGTCAAAGTCAAGTCAAAGATTCAGTAAGACCAACTAAGCCTGAGCTGAGCAAGTCTCCTGCAGCTTTCCAAACAAATATGGCTTGAGTCTCTGTGTGCAACTGACAGAAAACACAAAAAATATCAGCCTGAATTGGCTCTGTGACTACAAGCAGAGGAATCAACATCCAGGTAAACCTGCAGAACAACTAAATCACTGTGTATTCGCCTATCAGTTCAGATGCGTTAGGCTGCCTGCCAATGTGATTATACTGCCATCTAACTGATTTTTCTGCTTCTAAGAAATCTCAAAAAACTGTCCAAACAACGGGTTTATCCTATAGACTGTGAAGACAACTGTCAAGTTTCCTGAAGAATTCCTGCTTCAATATCTGCCCAAACTTAAAAAGTCAATCATAGGGGACTGTCACAGAAAGAATAGAGAAGGTAGAGATGTCAGATAAACAGGCACAAAAGCAGAGCACTTTATTGCAACTAAACACACGTTAAACACAGGAAACAGAGCAAACGACTCAACAAAGGCTGCAGGTAGAGAAGTCCAGGTGAGGAGAATGAGATGATTGAACAGGAAAGAGTCTGATTGGCTGGGGAAAACAGTGGCAACAGGGTGGGGCTAACACGGCTGATTCAAGGCAGGTGTGGAGGAAAGGACTGAGAGAACAGGCTGTGGACAAGCACAGGAAGAGAATAAACACAATGAAAAAAACTAACATCTCTTCTTCCTTAAAGGAAAATAAATCTCCATTTTATACAAATATACTGACTGGTGATTTGTCAATGTCACACCTGCAAACAGGCCTGTTTGTCTTAAACATCAACACACATGGTAATGACCACAACAGCGTAACACTTACTGTTAACACACACTCAAATAATTAGTTTTTTGGATATACTTAGCAAATGACTAAATTGTTCATTTCAAAGCAAAAAGAGGGTTAACAAACTTGTCAAAGCCTCTTCGACCCGGTTCTCCTCCACGATGCACCAACTCGACTCAACTCTCTAAGAAATTCCACTGGCTGCTCGTTTGTCACTTTGCACTTGTTATCTGTGCTTTTATTATTTGTTTTCATTGTTTAATACTTTCACACAAGCAGATAATTTGAACTTTAACTCTGACAGCTGAGTGAATTTCTTTGAGCTGAAAAAAGATGAAGATAGAAAGGAAAAAATTACTGGACTAAAAGTCAAACTTTGAACCTATTTGCAACATTTTCGCATCTGATGAACAAACACTCATATCTGTGACTCAATGAATCTCAATCATATTTTGCGTCTGCTGTTCAATAAAGCTGTTTTCTTTCTGAACGCCCACCAATGCAACAAGATATTGATGCACTAGTGAATGGATCATATCAAAGAAATTAGAGAAAAGATGCTGTATTGATTTTTGTTTAGTAAGCAAAGACAGAATATTTCCTCTGTACTGCTGCAGTCTGATTTTTTTTGTTTGTTCTGATTTCAGAACTTTATAAAGTATTTTTAAATCTGCAGTGTTTGGATCCTGCGTGTCAATCTGTTTTGCAGAAATGAAGAACCAAAACGATGTTTTCATCATCATTATTCAATTGAATTTTGTGAGCACTTATAAATCTACAGAAACTGTGAGTGTTTGATGTATTTTTGCAGGTGTAAAGCAAAATAAATGTGAGCTGATACAGAATCAAGATGAATGCTGAGCACAGACAGACGACGGGAGATAAAAAAACAACGGGAGGCCACTCCATCTTAACATGGCCGTCCTGTGTCTTATGATATCTTATCATTAGTTTCCCTGACAGTGATGGAGCAGCCACTGTCGCCCCCCCTCTGTGCCGTGAGCCGTGTATAAAAGTAACCTTCTTTCCATAATAATGGCCATTCGTCACTTTTTTAACTGTCAGAGGACGAGGGCCGCAAACAAAGTGGGATTTAACAAGGTGTGTGCAGAGCCAGGAGACATGGAGGGGGGGTCAAATCATTCAAATGGTCCTGAACTGTTAGTGAGACAATCTGCCAACATTACTGCTCTGATGTGTTCAGGGACCGTGGGACCAGAGCGCAGCGATGGAGCCAAATCGGCCCTGCGGTTGTTAAATAAGATGGGAGGAAGTGCAAGTGATCCCTGAAGATGAGTCTGAGAATCTGGTTCTTCTTCTTCTACTTTGTAACCACAGAACTCATTCACAACACCGACTGTACAACAGGTGACATTCACTGGACAGATTCTGTGAGTGCTTGTGTGTGTGTATGTGTGTGTGTTTTGTGTGTGAGACAGATGGCGGGTTAATGAAGGCCTCGGTGTGGCTGACATTTCAGTCGATACAATATTGACGTTCCAGTTAAGCCAGCAAACGAGCAGATTATTGTGTCGCGTCGTGTTAGTGAACAGATTGTTTAGAGCCGTCCATCCATCTCACACACACACACACACACACACACACACACACACACACACACACACACACTCACTGGACTCTCCCCATGTTTATCCTGTTAATCTTCTCTTTAGTTTCACTAACGTCTGTAATGAGTTGAACCCACAGCTGTTTCACTTTGACTGAGCAGAGTGGACACCTGTGGTACTGCAGCCAGTCATTTTCATTGTAGAGAGTTGAAGTGAAACCAGAATTTTCTAAATACAAAAAAAACCTCATTTTAAAAATACATCAACACATTTAATATCATTTATGAATAAAAATCCAGTCATAAACAATCTCTACAGTGTGTCCGGTGTCTGTGGTTAGTTCTTGAGTTGGCGCTCAGGTCAGGTGTTCATGCTCCTAACGCGAGGGTGCTGCAGGTGTGCTGCAGCCTTCAGTTTGTCTGCAGTCTCTGTGGACTGTCTGACCGATCGGACGTTTCCTCTTCCTCAGATGAGTCGACGTCTCAGCGGGTTGATCTGTCTCTTCCTCAGCGCTGCTTCAGATGAAGACAGATCGTCTGCGTCTGATGACATGTCTGCTTCAGCCTGTAGTCCAGGGAGAGCCCTCGCTCAACACAACAGCATGGCTGAGACCGCCGCCACCATTATCAACATCACACCCTGATTGTTCATTATGTTTGCCATTTTAAATAAAGAATAGCGTTACACACATCACAGATGAAAGTTTACGTTTCACTGACATGTAAATGTGCAAATGTTTGAATGCATCCAAACAGGAGAGGCAGCCGTTTTGGTGCATGAGGCCAGATTTTGTGTCTAATGCAACTCTGACACAAACACACACCGCTTAAAGCAAAAAATATTGCTTAAACTTTAAACTTAAGTAAAATGAACTCTTCTTTTTTCTGCTGCCTGACCTTCAGATTCGCCACATTGGCTCATCAGTTTCCATCTCTGGCAAAGTACAACTAAAGTTACGCATGTAATCAAAATGTAACTAAACTCCTACAAGCAGAGGTGACAAAAGTGCCCACATTCTTTACTTAAGTAAAAGTACAGACACTTGTGTGAAAAGAAAAATAAAATAAATAAATTAAACTTAAAGGTATCAGTAGAATTTGTCCGAGCTACTCCTAAACACACTAGGATAGTGGTTGATTGTTGAGTCTCATTCCCAGAATGTCCAATGGCAACATTTTGGATTGGTAAAGCGTCCTGTCCCCTGAGCACAGCCAAAAAGGCAAAAGCATTCAAACTAAAGTAACAAGCCTGTGTTGAAAATGCAGAGAGCAGAAAGTACAAATATTTGTGCTCTAGCCTAAAAGTAAAAAGTTGTCCGAAAAATAAAAACTCATATAAAGTACAGATACCGGAAAAATCTCCTTAAGCACAGCAATGAAATATTTGCACTTTGTTACTTCCCACCTCTGAAGACAAGTGAAGGGCCAATCACACTGAAAAGCATCATTGTTTTCCTCTTGTGTAGCGCGCCTGCTAGACGCTCCTCTTTTGCTGCTGTGCAACACATTGTTCTTGTGGTTTTCATGGCATAGAAGTTAAAATAATGTCTACTTTTCGGCTTAAGTCGATAAGCCGATCAGTATCAGCCAGATAAATCAAGAAGGAGGTGGGCTTTACTACTTACCGTGTCCTTCCTGTTTTGTTCCTGGGGAAACAGTTGTGGAAATCATCGGATACTGGTGAACACGGACAAGACGTTAGTGGCTGTATTTTCATTCAGATGCACTTCCAAGGGGTTTCTGGCACAGCCACATAGTGTGACACTTCTCTGTGTAATCAGCCCTTAAGAGTTTCTTCAACAATTGAAAAAGATTTTGGAACAGTTTCAAGTTTAATGTCTTGTCAGTGGAGCTGAAAACAACTCAGAGTCGACTGAGACACAATGATGAGACACAAGTTCAAAGAAAAAAACAGGCTAAGAATCACTGATTTACTCTTTTCTTCATCAGTGTGCTGACCTTAACACAACACCCTCTGAGGAATATCATGCAATATGCTTGAAAGTTCCCGGACAGTTTTCAGTGATTGCTTCATCTAGCTGGTTCTCACAAGTCTGGATGTCTTGATCATATTTTTACTTAAGTGAAGTTACAGATATCTTCCAGCACTGGTTAAAGGAATAGTATAACATTTTTCCTGTGTCTACATTGGCAGAACTTATTGCTTTCAGCCTGGTAACTTTTCATGGAAATGGTTTCTAAGTTGTGATTCAATTTTGAGCTGAATAATGATTCTGTGATTCGGTGATTCGCTGACAGAAGAGATGAATTCTTCACTCTGCAGGAATAAAGCTCCGTCTGCTCCTTCATTAGTCTTTAGGGCCATTTAACTCAAACTCCACAGTGAACACGCAGCATTAACACAGGCCTCGCCGCCTCGCTGTGATTGATGCTTCTGATTACGTTCATAAAATACTTTGAGACGAGGTCGCTCATGTCATGTATAAAGACATGACGCACAGCTCCAGTTTCCACCAACAGAAGTCGAGCGCCGCGTCAAAGAAAGTTAATATGTAATTTGCTGCGGTTTGTTAGGTGACCACAGTCAGTCCGTCCTTTAAACCTGACAGAAGATTTACTCATTCATCATGTCAGACTGATGACATCATCGTGGAAACACTGGAGCAAAATCATATGTATGGATTATTACTTACTGATTGCTTTTGCTGTCTGAGGTTAAACTCAGATCTGACGTCCTGCAGAGATCTTTATCAGAGAGTTGAACAAACAGCATTTAAACTCGGTAAAAAAGTTAGCCTGGTGCGACGTCATCCAGAAGGATACTGTGCTGACCAATCAAATATGTGCACTTACAGAAATAATAGATTACTTTGTAATGTTGAGTGCTGTTTCTTTTCATCATGTTCACAGTCAGGACACATAAGATATTTGCTTAAAACTGCCCAAGCTGTCTGAACCTTTCCAAAAACAAAAAAGATTTGACATTAAATGAAATTTTCTCTGCACATGAGTTTTGTTTGTAACATGTTATCTGTATTTTACATCTCCTGTGTCCCCTTTAGGAGAAACAAATGATTCTCTTTAATGCTGAAATGCTCCTGAATAAATCTCCACAGATATATTTAAGTCTAAACTGAACCAAGTAAAAGCACCCAAATATTTCTGGTGTCTTATTAGAAATAGCACAATCACCTAATTAACATTTCAGTGGGATAAAGAAATTGTAATTAAATTTTCCCTTGCTCCATTGGCATTTTTTTAAATTTATTACAAGCAAAATCAGCTTTTATTCTTTTTTTAAAAAACTTGTGTTTGAATAAATATTGATACAAAATATTTAAACTATAACTGTCTCATAGTCGGCCAGCAGTAACCCCTTGTGTGTGTTATATGTCTGTGTGTGTGTGTGTGTGTGTGTGTGTGTGTGTGTGTGTGTGTGTCTATCCATCATATTTTTATGTTTAAACTCTCCCAAGGTCGCTCAGCCACAAATTTAATTATGTCTCAGCTCGTTTTAACTGCTCAGTTTAAAACATGGATTGCAATAATTAATTTTTTTGGACAGTTATTACACACACACACACACACACACACACACACACACACACACACACACAGATCACTTTTGGAGAAATTACAAAAAAACTTAAGGTCATTTCATGAAAACTCAGGCCAACATTAAAGGTCCAATTGGAAAGATTCTATTGAGCAAAATGGAGGATAATATTCATTATTTTGTTTTAATAACTGTACAATTGTCTGCACATAAGAATTGTTGTGCTTATGCTACCTCACTCCTTGGTATCCACAGAGGGAGCTGGTCTTCTTCCTTGTTTAAACTTTCTTTTTCTTCAAATAATTTTGGGAAACACACAAGGTGTCAATGTCGTGCGTTCTTGTTGCTTCCTGGACTTGACATGGCACGAACAGAGAATCAGAAACTCGCCACACACAGTTCAGTGTGTTTAATATCAGGTTAACTTCATCTAATCAGCACTAATGCCACTAATTAAAGTGCTAGTATTTGCTCTGTGAGATCAGAGAGAGAGATGCATGATTAAAGGAGTAATCCACCAAAACTATACAGACAGCAGTCTGTTTGTCTTGTTCTGGGGAAATATTAGATGTTTCAGTCTGTAAACACACATTCAGATGGTTACAAAGATACATCAGAGAAAAAACACCGGAATATTAAAGTGGACATGAAATATGGAATAATATTAATGTAGTTTGTTTGATTAAGATATGGCTCAGAATTCAACCTTTTTTTTTTTAATATCGCTGGAAAACCAGGTAGTAATTCACTCTTTCATCAACAGGGCACAGCCATCTTCAGACAAGCTAAGTGGTGACGTCACTGGTATGGTTCTGCTTGCAGGGGACTTACTGTCAACGGGGGCACATACACTGCAACGCCGGTTCCCAGCTGTTTTGACCGACAAATGTGAGTTTTGGATTACTCCCATGGACATGCAAACACAATTACGATTACAAAGGTGTTTAGAAGTAAATGTGGCAAAAAGTTATTTTTCCCAATGCGAGACTAACTTTGTCATCTGGTTTATAAGCCAATTTTCTTTAGGAGAAGGCAGCTCTTTGTTTCCAATATAACGTTAACATTACTTTGTTAATATGTCACTTTAGAAGGAGCAAGATCTTGGTGGTGTCAAAAATAAAAAGACTGTTTTGTTCACTAACAAATGGATGGGCACATGTGAAGGTGGCTGCGCCCTATTGGCGAAAGAGGGAATTACTCTCTAGTTTTCCAGCAGTATTTTAATAATATAAAGTTTGAATTTGGTGCCATATCTCACCTTAGATAAAAATCAAACAAACTATATTCAAATTATTCCATGTTTCATTTCCAGTTTAACATTCTAATATAAGAATTTTCTTTCCTTTTTAAGATCTGTCAGGGAAAATGTTCAACTTCCAGTATCCAGGCAAAACAGCTCATGTGAGACTGATTCCATCAATACAGGATTTGAGGGCTGTGACTGTGTGTCTCAGGTAGATTTGAATGTGAAAAATTATGTAAACAAACTACTGTCTCATTGACAATAAAAAGTCATCTTAAATTATGGTGTCTTTGTAATACAGGTTCATTACACACCTCAGTAGGGACTACAGCCTTTTCTCCTTGGCCACATCCTCTGCTGACAATAAGTTCCTGATTTACAAGAATGCTGCAAACGATGAGATCAGTGTCTCCGCTGGGAACAAAGACATATTCTTTCGATCATAGAACTACACCCTCAACACATGGCACTCTCTGTTCTACATGGGATTCTGTGTCTTAAACAGCACACCTTTGGTCTGACAAAAATACCTCAAAAAGGAACCCCGTCAGGACAAAATCCAACATCAACAAGCCCTTTATAATTGTTTTAGGACAGGTACAGTGTTTACAATTGTTGGACATAAAAGAAAACACACTAATTAGCTTTTTTGGCAGAGAGATAGATGAGGTTATCAATACTAATCTCACAGATTGGTAATAATCCTCTCATCTTACTTTCAGCACATGAACAAATAAAAATATTACCCCCGTCCACAAACTGTAATTGTACAAAACAGCTGTTATCTTCACTTCATTTCTCTACAGGACCAGGATTCCTATGGTGGAAGGTTTGATACTGGCCAGTCGTTTGTTGGCATGATGTCTGACATACATGTGGGACTTCGTCTTGTCACCCTGTAAAATTCTGGCTTATATAAACCAACTTAACTTTACATCAGGGAATGTGCTCGACTGGAGAGCACTGGAGTTCTACATCGCAGGATCAGTCCTGATAGAGCAATCAACATTTCATCACTAAGCTTTTGAAACAAAAACATG
>JAQLOL010000001.1:34649059-34662402 GCA_029783665.1 Naso thynnoides
CAATCAATCAATAAATCAATCAAAACTTTATTTTTATAGCACTTTTTGTACAATAAAATGCAACACAAAGTGCTTCACAGAAGTTAAAAACAACAACAACTTTGAAATGAAAAAGAGAAACCCACCCCTCTCACCTTCCATATCTATATAAATGGCTTCACACACACACATACACCCACACTCACACAACAACTGTCAGTTTTGAGGCATAGCAGGGCACTGAGGTGAGGAAGAAGCCACCTTTGGGGGCCATCCACACTGAGAGTGGTCACAGCCTATGACCACAGGAAACGCTGGCACACACATCACCCCAGCCTGGACAGCCTGGTCAAATCCACCCCAAGCTGTAGAGCCCCCCAGCCACCCGGGCCGAAGGGACCCAAAGGACAGCGTTGGCAGACCAGACACACCTCCCAGTGTGGTGGCACCCCATGAGGAAACACTAGAGTTAAAAACTAAAGGCCTAAAACAAAAGATAGAATAGAAGGCATGAGATAAAATAAAAGATAATAAATAAATAAATAAATAAAATAGGTAAATGAATACCTAGGATTAATATAATCTAAAAACGAGATAAAAGTCATCAAAATTAAGCATATAAATAGATAACATAAAATAAAGATAAAGTCCGATAAAAACGTAAAAGAATTTCAAAAGTCAGTTAAAAGCTTGATTAAACAGGTGAGTCTTTAACCTCCTTTTAAAAACATCAACAGTCTCTGTAATCCTGAGGTTCTCCGGCAGGTTGTTCCAAATCAAGAATCATAAAAAAAAACTTTGGATTTTCAGTCGCTCACAACTTTTCTCCTCACTTAGAATGAAACTGTGATACAGAGCAGCCAAAATCTCAAAGAGAGAGAAAGGTCTGCTTTGTTTCACTGTTCATAACTAACAGGGATGAAGAAGTTCAGATAGTTAAGCCTTAATGAGGAGCTTGACTGATAGAAAGATAATAAATAGAATTATGTGATGTCTGTGATAAGAAAAGGTTAAATGTTCTTCCCCTTCTCTCAGTTAAAAAGATCAATCTACACTTCCTTCAGCAGTTCCTCCTTTTTATTAGCTAACAGAATCACAGTTTTGGAGAGAAAAGGCTGACAGAATAACCTGAGGGAGGTGACTGGCTGTGGTTGTCACTCCTCCTGCTCATTAAGAGGAGGAAACACTTCCTGTTTGGTGAACCATCGTCAGTCCTTGTTGCTGTAACACTGACTAAAGATCTAAAACATCAAATCACAGCTTATTTTTCCTTTGAGGTTTTAACTTCATGCATCATTTATAATCATTCTCCTTTATGTTGAGCCAACACTCCCTCCCAATAATTACATTTTCTGTTCTCGCACGTATTTACTGAACAATGTGCTTTATTTTCCTGCAGAGTGGGGACTGAGCAGGTTCAGAGGTCAGACAAGCAGCTGGCTAAACAGATCTGTTCATTAGCAAACAGACATTCACAATGCTTAGCGACAACATCCATCACGCGCAAACTCTGCAGCAGCAGCTGAGCTGGTTCGAGTCACAAACGGACCTTCAGCAGGTCTGTGGGAGTCCAGTGTGGGCTTCAGGGTTGAGGAGCTTCAGTACAGTGGAAACTGTTGAGGACACTCAGGAAGATGTTTCCTCTATTTCTTATGCACCCTCTCCCACTATAACTTTATTATAACTATATATTTATATATGAAGGCCACAACATTGACATACTTTGCTCTAATTTAAAAGATGTAATATTTGTGTAAGCAGTTTTT
Source organism: Naso thynnoides (assembly GCA_029783665.1). Lineage (NCBI taxonomy): Eukaryota > Metazoa > Chordata > Actinopteri > Acanthuriformes > Acanthuridae > Naso > Naso thynnoides. The sequence goes on from JAQLOL010000001.1 coordinate 34,650,805, forward strand.
GGTGAACACTATAGGGGGGTCTACACCTGTAATCTCTTTTGCACGTATGTTGTAAAAATGACAACAAACCCTGAAATCTTCAAGTCATCTCACTTGTCACTCAAAGTCTAACGAGAAGTTGGATCCTATATTAATGTTTCTATTTACACTTAAGTGTTAAGACTTAGCAAAGTAAAGGTTCAAATACAACACCAAAGATTGATATAAATGTAGGTTTTACAAATACAGAAGTTATTTGCATTGTATCACTACTGACACCAAATCAATAATCAGTAAGATCACCTGGAACCTGTGAGAGCAGACACAGCAGCTTTGTCTGCTAGAAACACCAGGGTTAGGACCCTAAGGAGTTTTAAAAGAGTTTGAAAGAAGAATTTGGGGGTTTGGGTGGTTTTACTGTTGGAGTTTGCTGCCATCTAGTGTTGAATTACTTCAGTCACTCAAAGTCTGATTCATCAACTTCACGTTGAAAAAAAAGAAAAAAGAAAAAAAGGTTCATGAATCAGCATGAGTTCAGGCCGATGCTCATCAGCACAACAGTCATGAGCAAAAAACATTATTTTCCCCCTTTTTTAGCATCCATTGATGCTGAAGTTAATAATAAACAATGAAGTTAAGTTATTCCAATAATAGATGGAAGTAAAAAAAGAAAAAAAGTGAATTATAAACTTTTGTTGAAAACCCTCTGATATCTGTAAAATACAACAATAACAAAGTTAAAGAAACGTTGGTTACATTGTTTGAAAAGGTCCTTCTCGCGTCCATCAAGTTAACAGGAATCAAACGTGAAAAGAATTAAAAAAATTCCCTTCAAAATAAAAGTGGAAACCTAGAAACAACGTCACTGTCGGAGAAATTAGTACAACCACGATAATGATAATTCCTTCTTGTTCTGTCCAAGCTGCTGCTCTGTGTATTTGATATCAAACAGGTATTATAAATGTAGTGATTGTTGTTAGTTAAAGGCTTTCTGCGATTAATTGATGTTACGTAGCGTTTATTACCTTTCTAGAATCGGAATTATGTAGGTTTAAAAATCTGAAGTTTTATTTTGAAATGCGTAGCCGGAAGCCTCCTGCCTTGCTTGTAGAGGGAAGTTGCTAGCTGAATTAGCTCTGTGTGTTCGAAGGATAGTTTACTGTAGTTATTTGTCGCTCCGGTCGTTTCCATCATGGCGTACCAGCTGTACAGGAATACAACGCTGGGAAACAGTTTGCAGGAGAGTCTGGACGAGCTCATACAGGTGACACAAACCTCAAACATGACTGATGTTCGCTTGCAGCTAGCCTCTATTAGCACGTTGCTAACTGCAGCAGGGGCGCACAGTCAAGCGCTTTGGCTCACAGTGAGCTAACTTTAGCTTGTTAGCTGCGGTTTTGTGAATTTTTCCAGACAGAGGTAAACATCACGCATTTTCGCCTGCAGTGTCAAAACATTGCGGTCATTGTTTACGACAGCTAATTAGCATTAGTTTGAAAGTAAACTGACGTTGCGGAACAGTTACGTTAACATTGATAATGATCCTAGTAAACTAGTGAGTGTACCTGATAATAGCTAACGTTAGTAAAGCAGACACTTATACAGTGGCATCAGTCGGGAACTTTACTTCAGCATCATCAGGATAACATCTTGATGTGACGGTGTTATTTGTATTAAAATGCAGCTTGTTCTTGAATGCACAAATAAGAACGAAGATTGGATCAGGATTTACTAGTCCATCACAAACTATGTTCTTTGACGCTACATTACAGTTTGTGGCCAAGTGAAATAAAACACGTTAATCGGTGAGCTCCGGCAGAATGATGTGAGGGGATGTTTTTAGTGCTTTGACATGCTGTGTGAATTTTACAACATTGTGTGTTATAGTTTGTAAAGTTGGTGCTGTTATATGTTAAACTAAGTTGTGTGTGTGTGTGTGTGTGTGTGTGTGTGTTCAGTCTCAGCAGATCACTCCTCAGCTGGCTCTTCAGGTCCTCCTCCAGTTTGATAAAGCAATCAACACAGCGCTTGCCAACCGAGTCCGTAACAGAGTCAACTTCAGGGTGAGTCTGCCTGCTGTGACCACTGACCTCTGACCTGCAAACTCAGTTCTCAGCAGAAAGCAGTAATATGTCATGAAGATCACTTTTTTTTTCAGTGATTATAGGACCTAAAGTCGCAAAGCATCAAACGAGACCAACAACATTCTCTTTTCCTTAATGACGTCCCACGTTCGGCTTTAGTTTGTTAACAATAAAAGTTAAATACTTTTCAAGATGTTGCCTCAAAGGACATTTGAAAATTTTCAGGCCGCTGTGGTGGAAGTACATTTTGATTTTTACTTCAGGAATGGTACTAAAACCACATTGAAATAATAATGCAAATAAAAGTGTGTAGGGTTTAGTGACATCTAGTGGTGAGTTTGCAGATTGCAGCCAACTGAAGCTCCTTAGAGCTAGTGTGGCTGGACAGGAAGGATATGATGTCTGATAGATGTAGTGTAGTAAAAGTACAATGTTTGCCTCTGAGATTTAGTGGAGAAAAGGAATAAAAGTTACACTTAACAGAAATGCACAGGTAAAGTACAAGGACTTTAAATCTGTATGTAAGTATAGTCATGGAGTAACAGCACTGAGTTACAGTCCATCACAGTCACGCGGTGTTGGGCAGTCAAAGTCTGTCTCTGTCTGTGGATCAGCTGTTGTCTCTCTGTCCCCAGGGTTCCCTGAACACCTACAGGTTCTGTGACAACGTGTGGACGTTCGTACTGAATGACGTCGAGTTCAGAGAAGTTACGGACCTTGTGAAGGTCGACAAGGTCAAAATTGTTGCCTGTGATGGAAAGAGTGAATCAACCCAAAATAAGCTGGATAAATGGTGAGATGAGTTTCAAATTACATTTCATATTTCACACTGTCAGACTCCACTGTTTGTGTTTTCAGTAGCGTTTACAAAGAATTATTAAATCATGTATTATACATCACTATCATGATATAAAAGAACATTTTGCACATTTTTCTAGGTTATTTCTTTTCTCGCTGTTTTATGTTTGCCTTAATTATTTTTCCTTTTCTTTACAGAGTGACAACTGGTCATGTGTTCTGGTGTTAGATGGAGTCACAGATGGACCTGGACTGTACATATAATTTATTACAGCAGAGTCACAGCTTGGAACTGTGTGTGTGTCTGTGTGTGTGCGCGTGTATGTGTGTGTGTGTGTGTGTGTGTGTGTGTGCGTGTGTGTGTGCGGACCACTCACTGTACCTGCAGCAGTTTCCTTTTTTATTATTAGTTTACCAGAGCTTTGTGTTGGTGTTATTAAGCTGGATTATCTTTCATTAAACACTTTATTTAAAAAAACAAAAACAGAAAGGTTTGGTCTTTTCTGCAGCACAAAAATGAGGTACAAATGAAGGTGTAAATGATGTTTTACACTAGTGAAGACTAAACGTTGAGTCGTAACATCATCAGTAGAAACAAACTGAACCAGACAAAATGAGCCTGATTAACTGTTTCACTTTATTAGAAGAAAATCAGGACTTCACATCATGTATAAAAGAGTGCATCTTCAAAGTGATACTATTACACTGATCAACATTTTCTTCTTTTGCTCATAAACAAACAGGACATATAGAGAATATAAATAGAGAAGAATCTTGGTCTCAGTTTTACTGCAAAGACGCATGAATATCTGAACATTTAAGAAGGCTTCAGAAAGATATTTTTGGATTTATTTGGGTCTGGTATTTATGGAACTATACACACCAAATCCAAAATAAAAATGTAGAAACTGAAATGTAATTTAAATGGAGGGAGTCTGTCCTTCAATTTTCTTGACAACCGTTCACCTCGACTTCACATGGCAAGTGAATTGCTGAGGAATTGATGTGCAGTGTTGGGTGTGAGTACACAGTGTAACGTTAGTGTGTTAAGAGAGGATGTCCCTGAACTGATATACCACTAAACAGCATGCTGGGTACAGCTCGCTCTCCATCGCTCACTACAATACATTCAAGAGCAGATGAAGAGAGAGAAACAGGAGATGACACTGCTGCAAAGTTGTGAAAGTTTGTCATTCTGCTTCATTAAAGTCTAACATAACTTTGGGACCCAGCTATTTCCAGGAACAAAAGATTCAATTCATTCCAATGAGCTAGCTGTCACTGCATGTAGTCTCATATTGCTACGCCATGGCAGGAGTATTGCTGAGGACTCAGGAAGAGAAGTGTTGAATCTATCGAATTTGAGGTAGTTGGGATGAGCGGTTCTCAAGAAAACTGCAAGCAGCGGAGGCTGAAAAGCTGGCCCGACCCAAACAGGCACTGCACTGGTGTGAATAGTTCAGTGTAAAACATTGTGTTTTTGAAAGTACACAGACCTCTTGATCAATACTGCATGCAGTTTCCACAGAGAAAAGTGGAAATGGCTTCTGTTTCCAAACAAAAAATGACTGAACTGAAGCTCACACGGAGACAGGGCTGAAAGGAAATGAAGAGACAAGGAACAGAGTGATGCTGATATTTACAGTGAGATGTTGAGTTCAGAGGGAAGATATTACATCTGATGCGACAAATGGCTTCAAAATAAAACTCACTCAATTGTGTGGAGCAGTTAGAGAGCCAAGATGCACCAAGGCAGCCTTGAAAAACGAGAGGCGACAAAGCTGATTCTAACATCTGGAAGTTGCACTTGAATGCACCACAGTCTACAGGAGTGTTACACAACCTGTTTGGCACCATATAAACATTTTATAAATAGTTTATGACACACTATAAAGTAGTTATAAGAAGATGTAAAGACCTTGAGAAAAGTAATAAGTAATCTGATGTGTTATAAACCATTTATTACATGTGTACTGATCACTGATGGTAAATAAGGGGACTGAAAGTTGAGTGTTATAGGATAAATTAGAGAAGTAAGGAGAGAGCCTAAATGTTTCTTCATTGAGGAAAACTGATGGTACTGGCAGCCAAATGACATCTGATGCTCAGTTTGGTGTGTCGGGGTTCAGAGCTGCTCCTGGGTCAGTTATTTATGTACAAACTGCAGATTAACACAGCGGCCTGAATAGCACCAATACGACCCTGGCTGGCCTTGTTTCTAAGATCTGAACACTTGTATTGTGTTTTAGGCAGCAGCCCCCGGTGGTCAACACCCTCAGTCCATTTAAATATTAACCTGATTTCCGGATATTTACTTAAACTAATATTTTATTATTTTATGGTTTTGAATCTGTGGTGAGTCGCTGTGGGGGCTAGTGTTAGCATGTTATCACGAGCTCTGTGCTCGCCTTCCTGTCTTAAAGGTCCAGAGGAAATCTTTTATTTACATGTTGTTGAAAATGTTCTTGTTTTTTTTTTTTCTCATCACAAAGCTGCCTCATCTTGTTCAGCGCTGCACTGAGTGACTGTCAGGAATACTTAAACTATCATATCATTAATAATAATAACCATCATTTTTCATTGTATATTCTGGTTAAAAAAAAAAAAACCTGCTGCCTGTTACAAGTTAACTGGACACTTAAAATTTGTTTGCTCTTTTTTAAAAAAAAAAAAAATAAATACAGTACTTTTGTCCTCTTTGGGATCCTGTAGAGGTGCTGACTCAGATGTTTTGATCCAGAAAACACGAAAACTGATGTTAGCTGGCACCATCTGACCCTGAACCAGCTTTGTGTAAACTCAGACTCAGGATTAAAATTGAAGTTATCCAGCACCCTCCAACAACAAATCCTGGCCTTAGCCAAGTATTTCTAAGGTAACTGATTATTAATGTGACGTGGCTAATAAAGCAGATTATATCTGGATCCTGACTCAGTTGTTGGGTTTTGTTAAGAACACCTCAGCAAAGCTAGAAGGACGTAAAGACTCACTCAGCTCCTTCAAGGTCAAAAGATCACACAATAGCTGCCCCATTCTGTTTGTCCAGAAGCGCTGACAGACACGACATCTACAAAACGCTTAAAAAATACGAAAGACACTTATAGAAATGTAGAAAGAGTATAAAAACAAAAAATATTTCTGGTTTCAGAAAGTACAAAACATCCACCAGGTGAGGCTGAATTTCATAGCCTGCTTTAGTTCTTGTTTTTGCTCCTCTTCCTCTTGTTCTTCCTCTGTTTAGTCGATGAAGCGTTGGCAGGCTTTCTTCCAGCGGCAGGCCGTACACCACTGATCTCTGTGCTCGATGCCATAAACTTTACGGCATTTCTTGGCTTCACCACGAATCCTCCTGACAGAGACATAAAGAAACATGAAGAACTGCATGAAAAATTAGTGATCATTAATAGAGTGGCCAGTTACTTTTCTAACAAAATAATTAGCTAATTGTTTCAAAGCGCATCAACTGGTGGGGAGTTTAATTAATAAAGTAACATATTTTAGGAAATCTTATATGTTTTGTGTGTAAAAATCTGGATTTGTAAAGATACTGAAACTGTCAGATAAATGAGTGGAGTGAGAAGTACAATAATTTCCTCTGAGATGTAATGGAATAAAAGGAGAGATTAAGTACAAAACTTGCATAAATGCATTTTAGTTACATTTCATGTCTGCCTATGAGGACGAGGGTGAAATAGTTTGTGTTTTTGTTCCGTTTAGGTCACATGTATTTGACAGCATCCTTTGAACACCACACAAAACTGACCTGCAGGGGGCGCTTTGATGCTGCAGCCACTGCTCCCCCACACTGACGGAACGCACCCGAAATGCCAAGCTCTGAGGAGGAGGAAGAGGAGGAGGAGTCAGAGCTGGTCTGTGTGTTGTTTATTTGAGCTTTCTCTTGTCTTGCCCCTCTTCTGTCTCACTGCTGTCTAATATTTTCTTTAGGCCACAGAAACAAACATCAGTAGGTGTTTCTTTATTTTCTGCACTCCGTCAGTTTCTGCTAATGTTCATGCCTTTTGTGTCTGTGGTCTCTGCTTTCTGTTGTCAAAACATTGTGCAGTTGCCCCCATCAGCCTGCAGGTGGCACCACTGCACTCTGGCAAATTGGTGGAAAAATGTGACCACAAACCATCTGAGAGGGGATTTTCCTGCTGAATGAAAACCATCAAGGAGGTGCACACACACACACACACACACCTCACCCCCCTCAGTATAAAACCAGTTTTAACAGGCTTCTCTGTACTGTGGAGGAAATCGACAAAAGGCTGCTGTACAGGATCCAGACTGAGAGAAAACAGAACTGAATTCAAGAAGTGTGTGTGAGTGTGAAGTAACAAGGGAACGATGGCTTTAGGGGGATGCACAGCACTTAGTAAAAAATTCTCACATGTAACCTAATATTCTCAGGGAAAGTCCATAACTGTTGGTTTTCTGTAAAGAAAAAACAATAAAGAATCACGTTGGGAAAAATCTGCAATTTTAGTCCATTTGAGGGAAACTTCAGCACTTTAAAGAAGTCTGCAGAATTTTCTGCAAACTCAATTTCTTGTTTGTCGCCAACTCAGGCCAAGAGAAGCATATGACAGCAAATATTTTGTTGTTGTTCTTCTTCTACATACTGAAAAGATTTAGTTGGGAGCAGAAATACCCGTTGAAAGTTTTAAAAAAATGTATTGTGATTAATGAACATTTTCTTAATACTTAATTGAAAAAAAAATACATAGCTGTCACATATCTAAACAGTGCAGCATTTCCCTCTGAATATGTCTAAAAGTGACATAATAAAACTCATCAGACCTGATACACTCAGATAAAATACAAGTACATAAAAATGTACAGCAGATACTTCAGCACTTGAGTGCATTTATTTAGTTGCATTTTTAGCAAGTTACTGTGGGTTTGATCGACAGTTTTCACAAACATGTCGTACATGTCATGTCATACTGCCTTTGCAGTTTGGCTCAGCACCAAATTGGAGGATGTGCATTAAATTGTTAAATTGTTGTTGGAATGTTTCAGACATTCCACTGTCGATAGAAACACTAATCAAACCCTCTTTAAGGATTTACCTGTCTGAGGCAGCTGGTGGGCGGAGCAGTCCAACGACAGGCGGGTGGGTTCGAAACTGCTGCTGATGTCACATGACTGGGAGGTGGAGCCTATAAAAGCAAAAAATGTATCACAAACAATTTTTTGACAAAATTTTAATAGTAAGTGTCTTTTATGTCAGCAACAACATCATTGTCAGGCACTACAGTCTTGATATAATTTTTTTTCTCCTTAAGAAAATCTACTTTATTTACATGTCTATAACTGATACAACATACAATAACAAGAGTGAATATAATTTAATAGTTAGATCAATAATTGAGTTTAATAACTCCTATACTACTATCAATTTTGCAGTACATGAATAATTTCTAGCAAACATTTCAATATTTATATATATATATATTATATTATATTATATATTATAACTTTTGTTTGACATATTTCAGTGTAATGAAAATAACAATACAACACACCTTATTTGTTATTACTGAGTGGCTTCATAGTTTTACTTATTCATCTGCTTACTGATGTAATATTTAAGTTGTCTAAAAAAATCAAGTAAACAAGGTAACAGTGTCTTTTCATCAGTGTCAGTAATGTCAATGTCCAGCCCTACCTGGTAGGAGTGCTCTGATTGAACCTGCCAGAAGCTGCTGGTGGAGGAGGGGGCGGAGCGACTCAGGGCGCTGCAGGCTGGAGAAGGGGGAGATGGGGGTGAGGGAGGGGGAGGGCTGGGCGGTGAGGAGGAGGAGGGGGAAGAGGGGGTGGGGGAGGCGGGTGCTGGAGCAGGGCCACAAAGGAGAGGAAGTGGAGGAGACTGCTGCTGCTGCTGCTGCTGGTCCCACTGGTTCACTTCAGTGTAGTAAAAATCCTCCTCGCTGCGGGAACATCGCTCGTGTTCGCTGCCACGGCTGTGGGAGGTCATACCGAGAAATAAAGACTTCTTTAAAATGACAAAATTAAAAAAGTGAAATACTAGGAATATATTATAATTGCAGGACTATATGACATTTTTATTTTCTGAATCAATTATTATTTTGACTACTTTAAAAAAAAAAAAAATCCCATAGGAATTAATTTCTATTTTAAACACAAAATTTTTCCCTTACAACAGAATCAGAGGACAAAGATGCTCTTTGTTTGCCAGGTTAGTCTTACCACAGGTGTGTTGTCCGGATGTGACGTTTTATTCCAACCACTGATGTCAGCACCTTCCCACAGCTCGGCCACAGACACCTGTAGGCCACCTTCACTGAGTTCTGCAGCAGGAAACACACGTCAGGAATCACACACTGCCAGCAGTGTTTTATTTGTCCCCTGAAAGCCGTAAAAACCTGCTCACCCTGCGTCTGCGAGGTGCCGGCTCATCGAACAGCACCTGCTCCAGCTCCATATCCAGCCCCTCATCAGGGTGCATGGCTGGGCTGACGGCTGGCTCTGCAATTGGTGGAGAGGGGACTGGGCTTCCGTTGGCATGGCCGACACTCCAGTAGCCACTGCTGCCGCCGTCGGACAGTTCACTGCCTCCACAGTCCATCAAAGGAGCTGAAACAGACGTTAACACAGTCATTCCAGTTCCTGGAGACTGACGCTGACCTTAAATTAACATACAAACTATAAGCCAAATCCCAACTTTAGCTTTGACCTTGATGACAACAACAACAACAACAACAAACAAGTCATTGCAGTACAATTGAATAGTTCACACTGGTAAGCCCTGCTTTTTAATTACTGTATAGTTTATACATAATACTACTTATTACCAATATACTACTAATTTTTCTTGAAGGGACAGTAACATACATCTTATCTAATTTTTTAAAAACAAAACACTGACAAATACTGCCTCTTCATTAACAGGCCTTGTGTTGTTGTTAGTTATAGCATGTCTATGTTGTTATGTATTGTTGTCGATTGCTATTTATAGTAATTTGTTGGCATCAGTTTTTGTTGTTATCACAAATTGATGTTTATCACTTGTTGATATGGTGGTTGTAATTATTTTTTTAATTGTTTGTTGCAGTTCTTTGTTTTTGTCTCTGTAGATGTGCATTGCAGCTTTTGTTGGCTTTTAGTTTGTAGTTAGTTTTTGGATTCACCGTTTCTTTTTTAAAATTTTTATTGTAGTCGTAGTTATTTGCTGTTACTGTTGTGACTGCTGTTGTTTCTCATTGTTGTTTGTTGTTGTTATTATTACTGTTTGCTGTTGTCTCTTACTGTTGTTTGTGGGGTCTGAAGGGGTGGGGCTGTGCAGCAGAGGGCTGCAGGACAAACTGCTGAGAACCATCGCTGCCATCAGCTCATCCATGTCCACATCCTCTGGACTCCTCTGACTGCAGGACAAGTGGAGATGGATTTTACTTACTGCAAAATTTACAGAGATGTTTACTAAAACAGACAGACAAGACTTCTTACCTTTTGGGGACATCAATGCAGGAGGAGACTGATCTGCTATAGGAGGAGGAGGAGGAGGGATGAGATGAAGAACAGACTGAACCAACACTCTGCGTGTGGTCAAGCTGGTCCACCACACCTGAAGATTCACCTCCACATTGAAAATACACCTGAGAGAGAGAAAAGAGCCATGGCTCACTGTGCTAGAATGAGAAACGTGTCAAAGAAGGCCAGCTGTCCCTGAACACAACAGCTGGTTTCTAACTGTTTCCTCTGTAGAACTGAAACATGAAGCTGGGATTTTCTGTCCATGCTCCAAAATAAATGCGCACACTAATGAGGCGCTGACAGCATGAATGTGGCTCGAGGTCATTAAACTCTCACAAAATAATCTCACCTTTAGATTGGGGTGATCTTTGCCTCTGCTGATGGTCTGCTGTCCTGTTGCTGTTGCCATGGTGATGACAGTGTCACTCATCTCCTGCCCTGCCTGTGTTCCTGCTGCTGGGCCGGTCGAGCTCACCAACGCTCCGAGAGGAGACCGCTTTCCCAGACGTGTCTTTGGTAACATGTCTGTCTGCCTCTTTCTCTCTCTCTGTATGAAAGCTGGAATCCGAAACACAAATAGAGAAGTTCAAGTCCAGTCGGTTCTGTTATACAGAGGCTGTTATAGATCTCTGTTTGAATGCTAATCAAACTAAATCGTTTTACAGGCTAAAAGTGTCACTGCAGCCTCTGAGGTGATGGTTCAGAAAGGAGTCATCCACGATTTCATCACTCCAGAGAAACTCCACACCAACAGATTTGTTTCAGTTTTAAACTTGCAGTTTTCTGCTGACTCAAGTGACATCACTTGAGGACATTTATCAGACTTGACACAGCACCCTGTACTGATAACGGTAATAACAACTTAAATTTATATCATGCCTTTCGAGAGACCAAGGACACTAACAAATAAATATACAGTTACTTAAACAGCTACAGATCAATGGAGACACTTCAGGCTTTAAGAAGAAGTTTTTGATGCTCACTCTAACAGCCACTTTTCTGTCTTTCAAAATAAGAGCGTGTTCTGATGCAACATGACCTTCGCAGAGGCTGCTGAGAAATATTCAACTCTGGATTAACCACTGACAGTCAGTCTTCCTTTTATTTCACAGATCTGAACAAAATCCCAGTGACTCACAGGCTGCAGTGTCATTTACAGTCAGGCTGCTGCTGCTGCTGCTGCTGTGTGTGTGTGTGTGTGTGTGTGTGTGTGTGTGTGTGTGTGTGTGTGTGTGTGTGT
>JAQLOL010000001.1:34671666-34685463 GCA_029783665.1 Naso thynnoides
CCCAGGACGACCCTCCCCCTCCTGCTTTTCCGAAGATGCATCGTTGTCCCACTTTTATAATTCACCAGCAAATTAAAAATTAAATTTGAGATGTGTGAAAGCAGGGCTCCAATGCTCCAGTTTTGTTTTGTTTTTTTTACTGATTTTGTATCTTCCACGTTTTGACTCGTTGGCCTTGTGAGTGTTTTTCTGACCCAAATGTTTGACTCGTGAATGTTAAGTCTCTTCTGACTCTCCTCACCCTTGTGCATGTTTTGAACAGTCACCTGTTTTCAAACCTTTCTTGATCTTGTGATTGCATTAAGTCTGACTTGCTTTTGTTTTGTGAGTGGTTTAAACTAGACTTGTCTGCTCTGTCTCGGGCTTGTCTCAGTGAGCATCTTATGGCTGTTATCTCTTAGATTCGTTCTGCTCTCGTTCACATTTTTGCTTTGATCTCAGACACTAATCTCTCCAATAACAGTCTTTAGTTTTAAATCCAGATTAATTTTTGTTTTTTGTACTTTCCTTGTATTATTCTTGACTCGGTCACAACCTTTATTGGAACTTGATCGTTACTCTGCTCAGACTTGTATCCGACTTTTCGGACTTGGAAGTTATCTCTACTACAGTGAGAAAGAGGCTTGTTTGCTGTATTTCCTACAGCATCCACTAGATGCCACTAACAGCCACACAGATCTGATCAAATCTTATTTTTGTACTGTTTTACAGTAAATGTAGTGATGGAAACAGTCCAGCAGATAGAACCATTTAACTCTGATCTACTGTCTAGCTAGCAGAGACTTGTCTTCTCGGCTCTGTCAGCGTGCAGAGGAAGTCCAGCCCGTGTTTTTCTGTGGGGGATCGTTTTGACGCAAAAGATTCAAAAGGCGAAACAGAAACATTTCCTTTGGGTTTAGTTCCCGCTGCTGGTTTGGTTGAGTCGAGTTGAGTTCAGCTGAGTTCAGCTTGGATGAGACGTTGTAAAGATGTTGAATCCTTGATGCGAATACACACACGAATACATTGGCACTGTTGGCATGGCAACAAAGCACAGTAAAACCCTTTTGAACCATCTAATGATGACTAAATCTGCAGCGTCCCTCAATTCACACATTTCTTGATATAAAGAGTTGATCTTGTTAGGAAGAGTCCTTGTTGAAGAGAGGAGTTCGAGCAGTCAGACTTGCTCTTAGTCTTCCTCCTCTTCTTTTTCTTCTGTCACTCTTTTCGGAGTCTCTTGCTGTCAGTCTGTCTGACAGAGCAGAGCCGGGTTGCCCGCACATCAATTCTCAGCTCATCAGCCCTCAAAAATGGCTTCTAAATTAAGTTCAGCTTGTGTTGTGATCAGGCCATCAAGACACCTAGAAGCAGAAAAAAGAGGGTGCAGTTAGTACATTGCTAACAGATGCTAACTTACACAGACAGGGCTTCGATTTTTTTTTTTTAATTCAAGCATGGCTAAATAAAGTTTCAATCAGAGTCAAAGGAAGAAGGCAGATTGAGCTATTTTTAGGAAAAAGGTGTATTTATGATTTTCACACTGCACGTCCAAAGGTTTAAGCAGTGTAATCTTTATGCTACAGCATACAATGATATTTTAAGATAATGCCGAGCCTCCAACATGGTGGCACCAGTTTAGGAAAGTCCTTTACTATAACAAAGCAGAGCAAATCTCTGCAGCTGTATTCTAACAAGAGTCTGCTTCATGCAGCACATCAATGAACGCGTTATCAGAATCACATGTTCTGTTGTCTGATTTAGCTGTAATGTCCATATGTGTCCCCTCACTTTTGGCCATTGATTGTTCTTTTGCTTACATCATTTGTCATTTGACAGTGCACAGTATCTCTGTAGCAGAGATAATGTGGACCCATTTTAACCCCCTTAAAAAACTGAAAGTGAAATCTATATATTTGGAAATTTACTGCACCACTGTCACCAGTTTTTTCTTGTCTACCCAGAATCCCTCCTTCTCCTCCAGCTCATCCTCACCTCCACACTGTGCTTGTCCTGAAAGACACAAACATCACAAACTCCAGTTAATAATCATATTACTTGTACAGAATCTGAATCTTCTCAGTACATGAGAGTGAAAACCGATGATGAGACACGCTCCTCACCTCCTCCTGCAGCTGCTCCTGTGAGGCGTTCAGGTGCATCTGCCGCTGCTCCTTGTCGGCGTCGGCACGGTGCTCCTGGCGCTCTTTGGTCAGAGCTTTTTGAGCAACTTCACGCTCATGCTCTCTCCTCTCAGCGAGGTGCTTCAGCAGCTCTGCCTCATGACACTAGAGGGAGACAACAGGAGGATTTGCAGTCAGCCTCCTCCGGTGTGCACACGCTTTTCCAAAAGAATCACAGTCATTTTCAGTCAGTTTTTGTCTCACTTGTGTTTATGGTCTTTTGGGTGTAAACAATAGTTTCTTTGTGGTCTTATTTTTCATATCAAAACTTTCAAATGTCAATCAAGAAACAAGCAAACAAAAACTAAAATAAACCTTCAGCCAAACCGCACTAATGCCAGTCATAAAACTGTAAAAGAATTTGTGTCGTTCCTCAGGTTTAATGACCACTACTTTTTGCTTTTGGATGAGTTTGTCCACCACTTTGGTCCAGACTGAAATACCTCTACAACTATTGGATCGATTTTTCGACATTCGCAGTCCCCTCAAGATAATTGTAAGAACTTTCAACTTTTCTTCTCACTCTATCGTCATTCCATGCTTAAATATTTGTTGTCTTATAATATTCGAAATAAAGTCATCATCATTTCATTTTTTAATACTCTGATTTATGACCAATTACTAGCAAAGCTTATGACATTCCCATTTGCCACAGCAGTATTTGCAAATGTACATATGCTAACATACTAATAATCAGCATTGTAGCACAGTAAGCATGCTAGCAAATTGTTGTTAGCATTTAGCTGTTTAGCTGACAACTCACAGTCTCACGAGGCTGCTTGCTCAGCTGTAGACATTCAGCCTATTAGCAGTGAATTCAATGATTTGTGTGATGTGAAAGGTTTCACTCACAGCGACAGTCACAATCAACAAAATATGTTCATAGCTGTTGCCCTAATTTACTTAAACTCCACCCCCAACACTCCACACACCTTCCTCCTCTCTTGGGCAGCATCCAATTTCTTCTGGATCTCTTCCAGCGAGGGTTTCTGGCGAGGCGGCGTGGTTGCCCTCAGCTCAGGGCCGCCATCGAAGGTGGGCGGCTTCAGGATGACCTCAAAGGCCTGGCCGCTCGACCGTTTGCTAAGCTCGATCACCTCCATGTCTCGGATGTTGCACAGGTTCAAGTCCACCACACCTGCTGTAAGCAGAGTATGAGAACATGAAATGAGATTTCAGACATTTCTTCATATGTGTGAGTTCGTTTGGATGCTCCAGTGTACATCCAAGCAGGCTAACCTCCTCTCACCCAGTGTATCCTGTTCCATCAATGACCATCACCTTTTTCACTTTTCTTCCCTTTCAAAACTGTGTTCAGATGATGAATGATGGATGATTCATATGAGTCATCTCTTTAAATAAACCTGCTAGCCTGAATCATCTCCAGCCTCATCAGGTCACTCTTTTGCTCATTTTTGAACGATTCAGGCTCATTTTTATCACAGCAGCCTTTTTAACTTGCCATGGCAGGAAAAGCCCAGGTTGGTCCAATAACATAATGAGAGCTCTGCCCCAGTAACTGTTGTTCTGTAGGATAATGAAACTCTCAAGGATTAAAGAATGATGCTAACCTTCCTTCTTGTCGGTTGTAGTATCTCTGAGTTCAGGAAGGATGCACGAGCAGAAGAGAGACACCAAGGGGAGCTCTCGCATCTTCTCTCTGTATGCTGAAACATTCAGAAAGAAAATGAGTTGCAGTTGAGCAATAAATTTGTTTGAACAATACATCACATAAACTAAGAAACAATCTAAAATAAAGAACCAATAATAATAATAATAATAATAATAATAATAATAATAAGTTTTACCTGCTAGAGTCATTTTGCTGCTTCTGCTGCTTTCTGTCAAAGACACTGTGGTGAGGTAGAGTCAGTTCCTGAGGTTAGACAGAGGAAGAAAAAGACAGTGGATTAGTTAGCAAAATCACTCTGTAATGTCAAGAAAAACCTGCCGATGATACACTGAGATGAAATCCTATTTCAGGATGACTGCTGCCCTGAGTAAAGCCTCTCAGGCATGGTATCTCCTGCAGCAGCATGAGCAGCTCTTGCATGAGGTGAAACCTCTGAGGAAATTTTGACTGTCAGGCTAAACCCAGGGAACAAAATCCATTCAAATCAGGAAAAATCTAGAAATGGACAGAAGTTTTAACTTTAAATCTGAACTTCTGATCCATTGCTTTATGCAACTATGAAAAACTGATTTGGCCAGTCGTGTGGATTTGTTTCCATAAATATGAGTGTTAGCTGCCTTGAGTCAGCAGCTGTGACTTCAGGAGATTAAAAGAAACCACGCAAAGTGTGAAACCTGAATCAGCTGCAGACACAAAGACATGACAGGAGTTTCAGATCAGAGACTCTGCTCAGGAATGAACCTACTGATCATCCAGCTGCTGCGCAAACACTCGCGCCAAGTCAGGGGTGATTTCATAGCAGTGCACATTTTTAACAGCTGCTGCAGCTTTTTCACTGAACAAACTCATTGGATGCATAAAAATAACCCAAACGATCAAAAACATTAACCTCAAAATGAGATGTGCACAAACACAAGAGCTCCAGTTTCATTGTTTATTTATTCATCAATATAGCATATTGCACTTTAATTGATACATTTTTCCAATGCCCAAAATAAAGTCAAATATCCATATTTGTGTCCTAAAATCCAAACTGAAACTGTCTGAACCACAAACAGATTCATAGTACAAAAAGAGAAAAACAGCATCGAAACTAGGTCATATTCTCTGCAGAAAAGCACCCAAAATCATGAATCTGTTATTAAAATTTTCACGTATTGTCTACACCGTTATCATTTATCCAAACACAATGTTAAAACTCTGTGTGTGTGTGTGTGTGTGTGTGTGTGTGTGTTTGTCTCTCTCTGTGTGTGTGTATGCGAGGACTAAGCAATGATGTCATTGTTGCCAGTAAGTGCATCACCTTCTGCAGAGAAATCGAGCGGAGCACACAGCTCCAACACTAAGCTGATTAGAAAGATGAAAAAAAAAAACAGAAAAGATGCAAAAGACACACAAGGAAGGAAAAGATCAAAGTGATGAACAGAAACTGCAGACAGATGAAGAAACAAAGCTGAAAACAGAATCAGATGAGGGAAACCTGCTTTCATTTGTTCACATGTCCGTTAAAAGTGGCAGCAGCCATCTGAGCTACAAATATGCAGAAAGCCCAGAAATCACAAAATGATCTTAAAGACATACAAACGTGAATAAAAGTGTGTGTGTGTGCAGTGTGTACTCACCCTGCAGTGATGCTTGGTCTCTCTGTTCAGACTGAAGATCTGCGGCTCAGCAGCATCAGTACCAAACAGCAGTCTGCTGCATGACATCACCCACGAGTGATTTGATTGGCCAGGACTGATACTTGGCTGCGATTGGTCCAGCAGGGCAGAGGAGTAGAATGAGGAGGAGGGAGTTCAGACCACTGGAGGTTTATTTCAGAGGAATGAGAAATCTCCTCATCAGAATCACTGGATTTACTGAAAATATATATTTAAAACATAAAAATACTTTTACTCTGGTGTAATTTGAGCTTAATATGCTGAAACTGAGAGCTGCAAAAAATTTCAGTTACTGTTCAGCTGATCCATCAGATCAGAGGACATGTGTGGCAAAGACACATGAGCCTGTGCAAAAGCAGATTCCCAGTGAAAATCTTGTGACAATTCAACACATGTAGTAATCTTTCACCACAAAAGAAGCAGCATGACATTAAATTTTTTGTGAAGAAAAAAGAAGAAACATTCCCTGTTAACTGTGCGCTGCACCTGCACTATAATATTAATTCTGCATCATTTTGTTTGTCAGAATTCTGATTGCAATTTTGTGCTGCACACATAGAAATCCTCCATCACTGATTGGCTGATTAGCAGCAGGTGTGCAGTGAGCATCTGCACTGTGAAGAGGCCTGAGATGAACGAGCTGATTAAAGGGCAAAACACTGGGTAACTGGCCTGTGTACCGCAGTGTGAGCAGATGGCATATTGATTGTTCCTTTAGTATGCAGAATGTGCAGTATGTAGTACATATACTATGCAGTATGTAGTATTTAGTATCCAACAGGCATTTTCAAAAACAGCCACTGATGTGTACTCCAACAACTCATGTTGGACTGTGTGCAGTCAATCAAAGCAAAGCTCATCTGTTGTGTTTTTTTTTTAAAACCACTGTAAGAGAAAGTGAAGACTGAGGAGCTTTGCAGTAAAATGTCTCATATCATAACATTGAAACATAGCTGCATATTCTTGTTCTACAGTTTTATTTACTGCATGAATGGTTATTTTAGCAATAAATTAAGCTTATTATCAACCCACACTAATGTGTTTTCACAAAAAGCCAAGGCTCACGCAAAGATGTTTGACATCCTTACCTTTGGTGTCTCGAGCCAAACAAGCATGTGTCCTTTTCTTGAAACTTGAAATTCGTACTAAAGGTATATAACAGAATATTTTCTTCTCATGGAAAGGTGTAGAATTGAATGCTCACTCGCTGCAATAAATGGATAGAAAACAGAAAAAAAAGAAAACAGATGAATACAAATGTGTCGACCTGACCTAATGCAGAAATTTTTCTGATGTTTGTAACATGGATTCATTGTCAGCAGTTTCTTGCTTCAAACTCTGTTGCAGTAATCACTTTCCTCTGTTCTCCCTGCACTCTGTGGTTTATCACATGAAGCTACAGACAGGTGATCCTGCCCTGTGATTCACCTGTGAACTCTTTTAGAACAGACGCACAGACACTTTGTGTTGCATTTAGAAAATAAAACAGTAAAACTTTGAAACGTTAAGATGAAATGAGAGCTGGATCTGGTTTCATCCAGTTTGTTGGGTCGATGTGCCTCTGTTGAAATGTCAGTGCTAAATTTAAAGGCTGACAATGAACTGTTACTCATCCTGCCTGTAAGACACACACACACACACTCACACACACACACACACACACACACAGATCTGTGTTTGTGTGTTAACGGCTCCATCTGTTGCTCCAAACTCAACTGTCTGCCACATTCTATTCAAGCACATCGAACACGAGAAAAGGCAGCTTCACAGATTCTGAACAATCACACAAATGTGTAAAAAATTTAGTAGAAAAAAAAACATTGTGCACACAGACTTTCAGTGCCATCAGAGTTTTATTACCTATCTTTTTTTTAAAATCTATCTTCCTTTACAGTTTTTTAGGATTGCTTATATACTAAAATTAAAAATGATACACAGATTGGGAAACTCAACACACAAGAAGCAAAATGTCAGCCCAGATTTGCACAATTGTGTTTTGTGTTTTTGCAATAGTGAAAAAGTGTAACTCTTTCTTGGTAGTTCTTGGTAATCGGGAACTGAAGTCAGGCTGCTCGTCACACTTCTGCTCTCTCTCTGTCTGTGTCCAACTCTTCTTGTATTCTCGAAAATGATTTTTTTTTTCAGATCAGCTTTAGTTTTTTATTCAGGTTGCAGCTCTTCCTCTGTTGACAACAGATGTGCTTTAGACAAAATTCACTTTGATCTGTGATATTTTCTTATTAAACTGGCTGATAATTGTGCTGCTTTTTAAAGAATTTATCATGAAAATAATACATTGTGCAAATAAAAGTGACTGATCCACAAAGTGTAGCGCCACCTGTGAGTGAGTTTATATTTGCCTGTGTCATCTACACGTGGTGAAAATTTGCCCGTGACAGTTCTTGTAATTTCTTGCAGAAAATGAAATTGATCAGATTCAGTGACATCTGGTATGTAATTAATTCAGTTCAGTTTAAATAAATATCTAAATCAGTGAAAAATGTTTGTATAACATTTCAGTAAAATCTCTGAATTATTATTATTATTATTATTATTATTATTATTATTATTATTATTATTATTATCAGTAGTAGCGGTATTTATTTATTCATTTATTTATTTTTGCTGAGTTTCAACCTGAATTCCTCTGTAGGAAGAACTGCAGCTCCCATCATGCACCAGAGCAGAACACACTGTTCTGACACCCTGTTCATTCTCACACTAAACCAGATGATGTAATGCAGCTCTAGCGTGTGTGTGTGTGTGTGTGTGTGTGTGTGTGTGTGTGTGTGTGTGTGTGTGTGTTAGTCTTCACAGTGATGCTGAACAGCTCCATGGTTGTGTGCTGGAGTTATGTTATGTTACTGCAGTGCTTCAGATGTGTGTGTGTGTGTGTGTGTGTAGAGGTGGTAAGGTGAGTGAGAGGCTGCTGCAACAAGGAGAGAGAAACCTCCAAATCCCAAATGATGATGTCACTTGCAGCCAATCAGCTGAGAGCTCTCAAAGCTACACCATCAATGCGTTTGTGTGTGGGTGTGTGTGTGTGTGTGTTTGAGTGGGTGTTTGTGTGTATAGACAATCACACATACACCCACTTCAAAGTCAAATCAGGATTCAGCAGCTCATGCACACAAAAACATCTGCAGAATAATGTTTGTTTGATGAGCTGCATGCAGCGTTTCTCCTGCAGGACAGAGCTGCTGCATAGAACTGAGTAGAGTCGAACAAGACAGACTAGAGATGTGATAGAAACGCAAGGGGGCGGGGTTCTGGCTCTGCAGGTTTCTTTCGACGACAAACAGCAGCAGACCAACTGGAAGCAATGACATCATCTCTGATCTTGGGATGCTGATGTCACTGACAATGAGGTCACTGCACTGAGCTCAGTGCTCAGTGATGTCATGGAAACGTGACCGAAAAGAAAGAAACAAGTCATGAAGTTGATGATGAAGATTGAGGTGAGACTGATCAGAGACATAAACAACATCTGAGGTGTGTGTATGTGTGTGTGTGATGATGTCACTGAAGAAGCCTCTTTTCCCTCCTTTTTAATGGATTTAATAGATTTCTTGTTATCTGATCAATGCAAATGATTTGCAGTGTTTCCTCTGTATTTCGGTCTCTTTGTGCCCTGAATTTAGACTCACAGGCAGTTATGCTTTTCATTGTGCATGCTGCAGAAACACGCTGTGAATAAGCCATTGTGTTCAACCATAGAAATTATTTTGAGCTCATAATTAACCTTCCTCTTCTTAAAAAATACTAACAAGAATGCAGATATTTTGACTTATAGATTTCAATTAAAGCAGAGAAGCAAAACAGGTAAGTTGGTTTAAGTGATTTTTGGTTGACAGGAAAGCCCTCAAACAAATCAAAGATGGAGAGATGGAATAGCTGTTTTCACAGGAGCTGTGATGAAATGTCAAATTAGAGTCCGAAAACAAAGACAACCAGTCAGATTCCTCAGACCGGACTGCTCATGACAGTAAAGACACTTTTAAAGAGTGAAGCTCAGATTGTTGGCGCAGACTAAAAGGTCAAGGTCCCGTCCAACTACATCCATTTGATTTGTGTCAGTATAACAAACAGACTGGTAGACAACAGGCTTATGAGTGAAAGATGCTGGTTGTTTCAGGCATGCAGGAACAATCTCGATTACCAGGGATGCAAAGATCAGTTGGCTTCACTTTTTAAATCCACATTAAAAAGAGTTTGTTTTTGTCCTAAAATTCTGCGTTTGCCTGCTGTGTTCAGTTCATCGGGACGTTAATTATCAGTTTCCCATCTGACAAAAATAAACTCAGTGAGCTTGAAACAGTGACATTTGCAGAGTTTAAATTTGGGATATATAAAGCATTAGTGTCAAATCATGAGTCATTATAAGCAGACAGTCTGAGTGAAAACATCTAATATTTCCTCACGAGCGCTGACGAGGTTCTGACACTCCAGGTGACTTTCTGGGCTGTGAATGTGTGGAACCGTTGTGTTCACGTGTCACCAATTGAACAAAAGGTTTTATGGTGACAAGATGAAGAAACAAATCTGGACTGGGAGTATCATGTCGCTGTGACCACCAGTTTAAACCAGCTGAGACCAGTTTACCAGTGTGTGTGTGTGTGTGTGTGAGTGTGTTTGTGTGTGTATATCCTGCTCAGCTCCAGTATGAATGAACAGCCTGATTCTCAGCCGGCAGTCGTGTGTTTTATTTGTGTCAGCGAGGCGTCGTGACTCCTAGCGTTTTTGTTTCTGTTCGTGTCTGCAGCCCACTGAGGAGGAGGAGAGAGCGAGAGCGAGAGAGACAGAGAGAGGAGGGGAAGGTAGTGAGGAGGGGCGAGCGAGCTGCAGGCAGAGGAGGATAGAAAACAGACAACAGTGTGGGCTTAATGTCAGTGGAGGTGAGTCACTGCTGCTGCAAGCGGAGACTTCCAGAAACTCACCTGAGAAGAAGATAAAGAGAGATACAGAGAGAGAGAGAAACAAACAGACACACAGACAGACAGACAGACCACTGAACCTTTATTCATGCAATAGTCTTCGTTAATCTTCCAGAAATGTTTGCATATTTCACCTCCTGCACAATCTGTGAAAACTTTTTCAATTTTGCACATTAAGTCTTTTCCTGCTGTTTGACATTTTGAATAAATAAAACTTTTTGTTCAATACAGAACAAAACTGGACAGTGATTTATGTGGGAGTTACTGTACAGCACCTCATTGTCTAAACTTACATTCATGCATTCATTCACATTTATAAAAGAAATTTATCTTTCATGTCAGTCTGACCCTCCATCATTCTAAAGTCAGTTATATGCCAACAATGCTCTGACCTGCAATGATTAAAATTCAACAGCGCGCACATATTTACAATTTCGCGATGCTTTTATGATGATAAACTTGATGCGTGATGCACCGCCTCATTCAAATCATTTTCAGTTTGCACGCTAACACTGAGTTTAAATTTAGGAGAACTTGATGTTGGAAGAGTTTTCATTTTTTCTTGATGGATCTGGTTTTGTGCATGGAGACATTTCATGCTTAAACACAAACTTGCAATTGTCTAAAAGTGTCCATGTCCACTGTTGCATTAAGATTTCTATTTGCTGAAAAAATAAAAAATAAACCACAGAAAACCAACACAAACAAAAATACACAGTGTTGGAAGAACATCCTTTACTACAGAAAAGTGCTAACACCACACAGTGAAAATATTCTGTTAGTAAAAGTCCTGTAGTCAAACTGTTATTCCAGTAAGGAAAATGCACTCAGAGTATTCAGGTGAAAATCTTCAGGTGAGTAAAATGTCCTCTGTGACAATTCTTCTTTTCTCTGTGATCTCACGAGATTATTGTGATTCCTTTATTCATGTCATGTTCTTTTCATTCTGGATGATTCTACTGATTATTTTATCCATCGATCCATTGATTGTTTGCTTTGTAAAAACAAAAGTTTATGTCAGACAAATGTGATGGAGTCAAAAGTACAATACTTCCCTGAGATGCAGTCAAGAAGATGTAGAAAGTTGCATGAAAAGAAAAGAATCCAGAGGTACTTTAAATTTGTGCACGAGCACAGCACTTGTGTAAATGTACTATGTGCTTATGAAAGAAGCGAGTAGAGAGTGAGTCATGTGCTCTTCACTCCGACCACGCTGCCGGATTTCAGCGAGCGTGTAGGCGAGAGTGTGTTGGCAGAGTGTTGGCAGATGGTCGGCAGGCGGACGATCTGAATCCATTCAGAGATCAGACATGAATGAAGACAGACACGAGCGCAGCTTTTATGAGGAGCTGCAGAGACAAAACAACACACTGATAGATCCATCAAATGAGCCGAGAACAAAGCTAACAACTGTTGATTCTGCTCTCATCAGAACATGGAACATTTCATGAAGTGAGCAGAGTTTGGGAGTTTTTCTTCCATTCATGGCTCATTCTGTCATTTTCACTCTAGTCATTCATGTAAATAATTGAGACACCTGTCAGTGTATGACAAGTCTCAGGTCAGATACTTTGATTGTGCTGCATGTTACCCGTTTTACTAAATGGGTCAGTTATTAGCATGCTAATGTTTGCTTTGTCAGCTAGCTACACCTGCAGCTAGAGGGTGCAAATACTGAGAAACAACTCATCTCTACATTAGGACCTGTTTGTGAGCTGGAACCTGTTTTAATTCAGTGATGATAAAACTCAAGCGCTGACGTTAGCATGAAGCTAAGTGTGAACTGAAGACCAGGTGCTGAAGCCTCGTTATTGGACTGTTCAAGAGACGAAAATGCCCCCAACAGCAAAATTAAAAATAGCCACAAAAGTTGCCAGGGTCCAAGCAGACATCACAGATTATGCAGAAGCTGCATGCTATGACTTTTTATGACCTTCAGAAGGAGTTAAGAGAATGGGATAGATGAGGCTTGAACTCATGACCTCTTGCTGTCAAAGCAGCAGACTAACCACTGAGCTAAAGCTGGGCTTGACCTGCTTAAAGTTTGAGGGCACAAATGGAGCTGAATGATGGTGAACACAAAACTAATGTAATTTTAGCCACATTTAACAAACTAGGCAGTCTTCAAGTTAGTACGACTTTCAGAAGAATCCGAATATACCATGTATAAATTTCCACAAGGTTAATATATGTAAATTGCACACACTGGGATTGAACAAGCAGCCCTCATACTTCTAGACAGGTGACCTATTCTCTTTACCACTAAGAACAAGTGTCTTTTTTCCACATTTAAACACAACTTCTTGTAATGAGATTTTTTAGGGCTGTTTGTCTGTTTACACTTAAAATGCTGTCATCAGTCAAAATGCCGGTGAGATTTTTTTTTTAATGGATTTGAACTTGTCTTGTCATTCAGATTTGGCTCAAACACTTTCTTCTGAGTCATGGAGCTCAGCTCTGTCTGCCCTCTCTGTCACTCACACTCCACAGGTGTCAGCCACTATTACAATTCACTTTGCAGTGGAAGAGTGGTCTGTTATTTTCGGGCTTGACTGCTCCAATTTAAACTTTAGAAATTCTCAACAATGTTACTGTATAATAGAAAATTCTAAAAAAACAAAACCAAAAAACACCATTATGGTAATATCTACTATATTTTACATGATTTTGGTGAAGTTTGAACAAACTCTTGACAAAATAAAAAATATTGTGTGTACGGCAATATTTACAGTAAAGTGCTCAATGTCACCAGACTCATCTTGTGACATATCCAAACACAATTTGAAACAGTTGACATGTAGCACCTAAAGAATACCTCTGTACGATTGGTAGCATTTGAATAAAGATTTATGGAGATTGAAATGTTAATTGACTACACATTATTTAAAAAATATAGTGACAGACTTCAGAATTGACCAAAGGTTGCAGTAAGAGAAGGTTTTGTCACAAATCAGTGGATGTGCTGAAGAAATTTCGGCTTTCTAGGACATACTGGAGATTTTTATTGATTTTTAAGCCACACCCATTTTAATCAATCATTACCAAATTTTATGCATTAACTGTGTCTTGACTCAAGATCATGGAAACTTTACTTTTCACTTTTATGGCGCCCCCTACAGGTGAAGAGCAATGCGCTTTATCAGATATGTTCAGTAAACACTTCTCAATATTTGTGTAAAGCTTTCTGCTGATTTGATGGAAATTTAATTTTTTACAGCCAATTTTGTCTTAATGTATATTTTAGCAAAAGTTTTCAGTGGCTAAATTACTCATACTTGGCTTTATTCCATATCCAATGGATAGATTTGTTCGGCTAGGTCTAAAAATTGTTCCCACAAAGTTTTGTGCAAATTTGTCAAAATCTTGATGAGTTAAAACAAAAGAATTGATCTGAACAAAATTCCAAA
>JAQLOL010000001.1:34695180-34708601 GCA_029783665.1 Naso thynnoides
GTCCAAGCAGACATAAAAACAGACACAGAGCCAGCGGAAATGATTAGAGTCACAATACAGCAGCTGTTGTTGTGGTAGTAACAGAGCTGTGTAGTACACACAACACTGAGCTCCCGCAGTGTGAACTGGACTCGCTGCAGTCACTGGATCAAGTCTGTAGCCTGCAGAGTCCAGCCAGCGGTTTGTTACTGAGCACTGATCTCAGCGCACTTGTACAAAAGACTACACAATGTTTACACAGTGTGTACACAATGGTTTTTGATGTTTACAAGAGAGTCTCATTTTACTTTAGAGTTTTTTCACTTTTTATGCATACTGTTTGAGTATTGTTGATGGTAGCTTGAGAAGAAATAAGAATTTCATTGCCAAAGTCTGCTCGGATGTTTATTGTAATTAATAATAATAATCATATTTCCTTGATTGATCCCCTCAGAGAAATCCTCTGCATTTAACCCATCCTATTCGTAGTTAACTTTAATTACACATGCTAGAAGCAGTGGGCTGCCACAGTGCGGCGCCCGGGGACCTTTTCCAGATTTTATGCCAGTGCATGGTCAGGAACACTGACAGGAGCAGAAGCATGTGAGTTTAAATTTACATCAGCACGGCATTTGCTTGCAGAGCTTCCCGAGTGAAGGGAGGAGGATGATCTGCTGCGGGGTCCAGATGTCTGATCTGTGTTCGTCTCAGGCCGGCAGCGTGCAGAACGCTGAGATGCATTTGGTTAAACTGATCCAAACCTTTGTTAACTTTCAATAAGAGGACACAAGTTGTTTAGTATTTGAAAACAGAAGCTGACTGAGTGAATTGATGATGACATCTACCATCGTATCTGGACAGTCTTTTAATGGCATCATCCCATTGTATCCAAAGTGCTTTTGTTCCACGGACGGGAGATGAACTCAGGATTCCTGTGTCCGATGTTCATAGCTCCTTACATGGAGAGCTGATTTTAGATAATTGTGTCTCCGGCTGAGATACTTTTGTGAGTTTGTAACTAGAAAATGTAAGAGTCCTGACCAATCTGTGGTAGTTAAACTTTCTGCTCTTTGTTGGTGGAGGTGTGTTTCATTCAGGAAACAGTAAAATCAGCTCCTTCATGCTTCTCACTGTGTTTTCTCTGGTTGTCATGGTCACACAGTGATGGTGAGCAGCAGGCTGGAACAATCAGCATCGGCTCAGACTTCACCATCATTCTTGAAGCACATTTTCACAGATAACTTTCCCTTTTAGCTTATATGGTTTTCCTGATTTGTCCTTTGTTCTAAACTTTGAAAAGTGGCTGTGCAGGGAGTTAAGTGAAATCATATCAGACTGTCAGTGAAAGTTTTTTTACATGTCTTCGTTAAAACGCTCACTATGATCTCCCACATGCCGTCCACGTCCAACACTTCTCCGACTGAGAGGAGTTTGTACAAAATGTAAATTAATGCAGTGTGTCTTATTAAAATGCATCCAGTTAAAAAGAAGGGAAATATTCAGTGAGTGCTAATGCGCTACATTATAATTTTAAAACTTCCCTTTGTAGTTTGTGTTTCATCAGGGCCGAGTGTGATGAAATGATTGTGACACTTTATTAGCGATTCATGTGAAGATGAGAGAGGAAACCGGTGGTTTAGTTTCATTACAGAACAGCTTTTTATGTGATTTTCACTGAGTTCAACAGATCCACAGTCAGATGAACAACTGGCTCTGCATGAACGTTACAGTTACATTAAAACACAGTTTGCATGTTTTTATGGCCTTGAGTTTTTTCCAGTAATACAGATAGTAGATTGTGCTGTTACTGGTGTCCATGTTTCCTGATCTGGATTCCGAGACTCACAAGAAACTGCAGCAAATTCTTCAACATCATCTGGTTAAAATTTAACAAAAGTTCATTGGGCTACATGAGAAAAAAATGCTGTGAGATAAACAAACACATCCATCAAACCTCATAAAAGCAGCAACTAACACTGGTGCTCCACCTACAGGCTTAGCTGAGCTACTGCAAGCCACTTTTCAATGTATTTTTCTTATTTTATGATGCAGTGCACAGCTGCAGTCTGTGTTCATGCCAGCTGTCTTCAGCATGATGGTTTATTTTCCTGTATAGCATTAAAAAGCTGGTTTTGTTAATAGTCACAACGTTTTAACAAGACGTAAAGGCACAAAGCTACAATTTTATAGTAGGCTATATAAAACCAAGCAGTCCTGGAATTTGCTGGTGTAATACACACATTTGAGAGGTGGTTAAACATGATCATTACATGAGAATGAGCAGAACAAGCTGAAAAGTCCAGAATGATCTCCTGGAGCATCTTTTTGGCATTTGAATCTTTTCCCGAAGATGCTCTCTCCATCGGAGGGGGTGGGGGATGTTGTTCCAGACAATGACCAGCTTGGACAGCATCTCTCTTCTCTCCTTCAGAGAGTTCAGACTAACTACTCCTCCAGACGCCACACCAGCCTTTTTTAAAAAGGCTGTTGAGCTCTTTGGTGTCTCTCAGCAAACGGCAGTGTTAAAGATAAAGTTGGCACCGGCCGAATGTTGCAGAATGTGCTTCCTCAGAATGCTGTCACGTTTTGATTTTTGCATGATGTTACTGGTTTGCAGATTGCCACCAGACAGTGAGGGCTTGTATGACAAGTTGTTTTAAGGCCAAGTTTAGAGGTGAATGAAGTATTCAGACAATAAAAAAATATTAATACCAGTCTTTAAAAATACTATTATATACTCTTAATACTGTTACAAAAACAGTTCTACAGCAAAACTTCACATTTGTGCACATGAAGTGCTGGTGATAATAATAATAATAAGATAACATTAATTTCTTATTGTTTCAATTATACTTATATAAATTGTCAGGTAGTTAAATTTTTAACAAAGAATCACTTTTTATAAACTCTTTATATTTTATATATGCAGATCTTAACTTGTAAAGTCATTAAAGCAGTCAGGTTAATGTAGTGGAGTAAAGTCAAATACAAGTACCTCAGATTTGTGCGTCACCACCGACCAGCTTTGTGTCTGTGTGTGTGTTCTTCCTCTTCTGGTAAACATGCCTACATGACATCGCAGCAGCCGTTTGTTTGTGGGTAAAAATCTGCTTGTTGTTTGTGTGAACTCAGTTTGTGTGAAGTTCAGACTGCTCTCCGCCTCCAGAGGCTGATCATCTAAGAAAAGAAAAGCTGTTCCTGATAAGAGGAGAAATATTCAGACTCAATAATTCATGCTGACAGAGGAGCGCTGAATTATTGAACTGAATGATGATGACTCATGCACACACACACACACGCACAGACTGTTATTTTGCGACTGTGAAGCTTCACTTTCCTCTGATCACTGAGGAGACGTCTGATCCTCTATCAGCTCAGCTTTGATTGATCTGAGCAGCTGATTTGTGGAGGAAGCAGGCGAAGATGTGCGTAATCAGCCGCACTTCCTCATCATCATCATCATCTGCTCATTCTTTTATGTAGTTGTACACAAACACATCTCACTGATCCTATCAGATGGAGTCGAAAGAAAGTATTTTCTGCTTTATTGCGTCTGTTTGACTGGAGTAACTACTTTACAGATTCAGAGTCATATGGGAGATATAACAATCAAATCAACACTATTGCAGATTAAAGGAGCGCCAGTACTTCCACGTGTCATTGTCCCTTGTTGATGTTGGCCAAATCAGTTACATAAACCCCTCCCATTTTTCCCGAAATAGCTTTATCTATGAGATATCCTGTTTGTTTACATTTTGTCCATATTTGATAGACGTTACAGAAAGTACAGAAATGTGTGTTAAAAAGAACGACTGTGTCAAAATCCTTCTTCATGCTAATATTACGGTGGCACTTGTAAGGAGGCGTAATAGCTTTCGTCTCCACGGCTTCCCTCTCGCTCAGCGATTTCTGACCAAATAAACACAAACGTTTGCTTTAGAAGAGTGAGTTACCCATACCTAGCAACTTTCATGCATCATATAGTGTTTCTATACTCTGATGCAACATGAATGGCAATGAATGGGTTTTTAAAAAATGCAGTCTATGATCTACAGTATGCACATGGTCGAATTTTAACAACGGTATTTGTAGAAGATGGGGCGATTTCTGCTAATGGTGAGAAGTCAAAAATAGACTGGGATGCTCCTTTAAGCTGAGCCTCTATTCCTGCAGATTTACAAACTATACAGCAGTATTTAAAGTGATTAACAAATTGTTGCATCAGTAATTAGAATCCAACAATATAACATTCTTCTGTACACACTTAAAGGAAAACCGTTAAAAATACAACAGAGGAGGAAATGTTTTTGTTAGATATTTCTTCAGAGATTAACAGAGAGACATGTAAACCACTAACCCTCCCGTTGTTTGATAAAAACTACAGTGAGCACCTGTTTAAGGAAATCATTGAACCTTTTTAAAAACGAATTTGGATATTTGTGTGGTGTTTATGTCTTCAGAATGAACTGATAAGAGCTCAGATCTGCCGACAAGAAGTCAGACAGTATCGAGTACATTGTTGAGTCAGCACATGAGGTTTGTTGACAGTAAGAAAAATACAGACAAACAGTACGTATCTTTTCATTTTGAATAATGTAAATATATAATATAAATATATAAACATTAAAGTTGCACTTAACTTTTACAGTTTTCTGTAAAGCAGGATCTCTCGCAGACTTCGTTTCTTTATTGTAAAATTTTGGTTGTTGTTGATCTTATCTGTAGTGGAAGATCTCAATTAACACTTTTATTTTAATAGAGTTAAAATGAAATAAAAATAAGATTCTTCCTCTTATGCAAGCTCCTGTTTTGAGCTTCAGTCTGGATTCCTGCAGCTGCTGGTATCTCCTCTGCAGATCTGACCCCTTTGACCTGCCATACTGTGATCCC
Organism: Naso thynnoides; assembly: GCA_029783665.1. Lineage (NCBI taxonomy): Eukaryota > Metazoa > Chordata > Actinopteri > Acanthuriformes > Acanthuridae > Naso > Naso thynnoides. The sequence goes on from JAQLOL010000001.1 coordinate 34,700,050, forward strand.
TCCACTCGACCCGGTTGAACCCAGTGCTGGTATGTGAGAGTGCAGACAGCCAGTGCTGTGTGTGAGGCTCAGATTAACCCTTAAAACACAGAGATACCATCACATGCAGCGAGACGCAGGAGGAGCAATCAGCACGGACACACTGACTTCATGTTTTTCTTCATTTATGAATGACAAGTGGGGATGTGTGTCAGCATCAGGGTAAACAATACCTTATGATAGATGGGAACAGCATCTGTAGCTATGGTAACGGCACACATGCAAGGTGGAGATGAACCTCAGCATGCTTGCAAAGACAAAAAAAAGTAGACTAAAGTTTTAACAATCGATCTTTGTCAGTCACATGTATGTTTTCGTTGACATGCTCTTTAGGTGCCATTTTGGTTGTATAGCAGAGGTAAACAAAAGACAGCAGCTGCTCTCTCTCACAGACGGAGCAGTTTTGTAAAGTTCTTTTGAGTTATCAATATTGAAAAACTAAAGAACGAGTTGAAAATTAAGCCAAAGCCAGACCGAGACAAACTCTACAAGGATGTCAGGGATTGATGTTAAGCTAAGTTGCCCTCTCTTAATAACATGGATCCATATGAGCAAACAGCTGGAGAGCAGCCGCTGCATCGCTCTGTTCAATTTCATCCCTGGATAACACCAATTTTCTTGTTTCCAGAACAAATGTGTAACATTTTACTTGTGAACAGTTTGGAAACTAAAAATTGCTTGAAGCTCACGGACATTTCACCAATGGTTGGGTGCAGGATCTGCTTACATTTCGCTCAAGGAACTTCGACAGCACAGTCATTGCAGTCCTTCATCAGCAGAAAATGGATGCGATCGTCGAACTCTGTTGGAACTGTCTTTTTCTTTTTCTTACTTTTTAAATTGGGTATTTGCTTTTGAATGTGAGCACATGCAGCGCATATCACACACCAGGTGGAGCTTTGTTAATGGAAATTATATGTCAGGTCAAAGGGTAACATCAAAGAGCAGCAGGTGTGTGAACTGCAGCAAAAAGTTTTTGACCATATTGGCGTGTGATCAATGGTGTCAGTGCATGTTTTTTTTCTGCATCAAAGTCTTTTCTGTATGTCACTATGCTGAGAGGGTAAGCACAGAATACAAAGGCAAATAATGGATCTTTGAATATAAAGTTAAGTGAACTGGACGTTGTTTTCTATCTGTGCATGTGTCCGAAACTTGTTTGCCCCTCAGTGGCTTGATAATTAACGTTATATTGTTTTAATTAAAAGTCACAATAAACTTCTTATCAGCCTCGAAACAAGATTGTGGTTCATCTGTTTTGTTTATTTTTGAATGTTGATGGCCTGGCTGACTCAGGACCTTCTTGGGATGAATTACTGTAAAGAGTGATGTAGAACGCAATCAATTTTTAAGTAACGTTAGTGCGACCGCGCTTCTCCGAAGCATGACCGCAATAAACTGGTGCGTTTCCCTCAGCCAGTGACAGCGCACAGGTGAGGTTGAGAGCAGCGGAGCACAGCTACTGGATGCTGTGTAGACTGAGGAAAGTTACGAATGTGGACAAAGTGCAAAAAAAAGGAAATATAGCCCCAGTGAGCAAGCGGATAAAACTTGTTCCAGAGTGAGAGTGAGTCTCGGTTTGGCTTTCAGCCATTTTGGAGCACTGAAGGAGAGGCTGGGAAGAGTGATGCAGAGTTGGGCTACTTTTGATGGACAGGTAGGTGCTAAACACTGGATGTTAGCTTGTTAGCTTGCTAAATTATCGACTTCTCCATTAAACAAATACAATATTCCTATGAAACTTGCTGTGTAACGTTAGGTGAGCTGGGAGGAGTGGCCCAGTTTGAATGTTGTGTTTACAAATGGCAATGAACGAATGCTACTGAGTCCACCTTTAAATTCAAATCCAATTTGTAAAATCAATCAGGCTAACTGCTGTTTGATTGAGAGATCATTTCTTGTTTGTAATATCCAGTGAAGGCTCATATTGTATTTAATTTGACTTTTTTGACCAGTGAGATGACAAAACGCACATCTCACCATCAGTCTGTCGCTCTGTAAACTTGTCTTTTTCTGCTTCCGTGTTGCTCATTATAAGGACAAACCAGCTGCTGAAAGTTTCACTCACCATCAAAATAAATGATGGCTCATACAGCTGGAGGAGGAGGAGGCAGTGCCTGGCGGAGAGGTGGATGCTCTCCCTCCACAGCGTGATGGATGAAGCTGTGAGGCAGGGACACCTCCTTGCTGTTCAATGACACAACAGGTCACACAAGCTGTTTACACTGAAACCAAATCCTGTTCCAAATCTGAGGCGTTACATGCAGCCGTCCCAGCTCCAGCGTGGCAGCTGTGTACCTGTTGTTTGAGTGACTCACTGGGACACCTAGTGATCAGCTCTTTATATGATGAAATTTTTGATTTTTGGAGGATTTCCGGAGGATTTTTTTTCTTTTTTATGTGTTGTGTGTGTGTGTGTACCCTTGTACAGTTCACCATGGAAGTGAGGACACTTTTTGGAAAATGAGGACATTTTGGCCAGTCCTCACCCCCTGACAGGCCTTAAAAGGGTTTGTGAGGGTTATGACTTGATTTTATGGTGAGGGTTAGAATTAGGTTTTGGTAAAAGTTAGGGTAATGGTTAGGTTTAGGCATTTAGTTTTGATGGTTAAGGTTAGGGTAAGGGATTAACCTAGGAAATTCATTATGTCAATGAGTGTCCTCACAAGCTGTAAACGTGTGTGTGTGTGTGACATCATAGCAATGTATAGTTTAGAGGCCAAGAGAAAATGACTTATTTAAACAACTGGACCCCACCTTTGAGTCCAGTATTCCTACACACACACACACACACACACACACACACCCACACACACACCCACACACACATACACACAGGTTTGCGGTGATATTCTTGTTAGGACATCACACTGACTTACATTCATTTGTACAGCCTAACCCTAACCTTAACCAGTTTATGCCTTAACCTAACCTTGACTTAAGCTCAATTTATACCTTACCCCAAAACATAACCAGGACCTCAAAGATCAAGTCATGCTGTATTAGGACCGGTCTTTGGTTCCCATGAGAACTACTGGTCCTCACATGGTCAGTGTTTACGCCAGAAAAGGTCCGAAATAGGTAACAAAAGCCAGCACACACACATAACACACACAAGTCAATTTCCTAAGCATCCTGGGTAAAATGGGCAGTGCGATGACACTTTGAGGCATTTGGACCACACTTGGCTAAATATGGACTCTTAATTGGGACAGTGGGCTACTTGGATCATGACTGATGGTGTTTCACAAGTCCATGGGAGCACCAGTACAGAAAAGAGCACAGACTGCGGAAGTTACAGCCAAAAAATTTAAAACCCTGCTGGGACTTCTGTAATCTATAAGATTAAAAGCAACAACTCAGAGTTAGTTTAAGCATTTCAGTCACAAACTGCAGCTTACAAACAATGAACTAAACCCTTTACAGAGAGAACAACGCGGAGGAAGGAATAGGCGACTTTAGAAAGGTCAGAAATAATCATCAGTGAGGATGATAACATCATCTGCTTATTTTCTCTCAGACTGCAAGAGTTCTGTGTCACTGTGATAAACTGCTGTGATTGAACGTTGCAAATTTGTTTTTAGTGCACAGGTGTGTGTGTGTGTGTGTGTTGTGAGACCTAAGTCCTCAGACTGGGGTTATTTATAAAAAGACTTAAAGTGATACACGTGCGCATTTACATTGTAGGCTTTTTCTCTTCATAGACATTAGTCAAACGTTTGGGCAAATATAAAATTATGTTGGTCGTGGCTTGACCGAGGTTGGGCATTTTCATAGTTTCCGAGCCCGGTGGCTTTCTACGGTGGAGCAAGGGGCACTTCGAGTGACGCATACAAAACGCTATTTTAAAACACTTAGAAGGTTCAACATCACAGAACACTTCCTACAAAGTATTATCAGGGTCTCTACACATAGAAACCAGGGTAGAAAACATTGTTGGTGCACACAGAGTTTAGTAAAATGTATGTTCGTGTAGGAAGCATCTTACCTTCCTGTCGCCACCATCTTGAAGCAATTTTCACAATGAAAGTCCATCACTGAACTCAATATCCATGTAACGCGAATTCAGTAGAGAAGAAATGTGGATAGCTCTTGAAGTTTAGGCTTATAGCTTAGGCTTCAAGAGGTATCCACATTGCTTCTCTACTGAATTCACTTGAAGTGCCCCGTGCTCCGCCGTAGAAAGCCACTGGGCTCGAAAACTACGAAAATGGCCAACCTCAGTCAAGCTGCGACCAACGTAATTTTATCTTTGCCCTAACATTTGACTAATGTACATGAAGAGCAAAAGCCTGCAATGTAAATCTGTGCATGTATCACTTTAAGGAGGTGAGGCAGATGTAAACTCTGAGCTCTGATCTTTGTTAATCGGGGACAAATCAAACCTTGCTGCTTCACATCAAACTGACATCTTTGGATTAACCTTGACGTTTTAATGATGTCTCCCCAATTTGTGAACTCGGTTTGGCTGATTATTGATGTAATCAGTGGAGCTAGTTGGGGTTGAACTATTAGCTGTAAGAGCTGAGTCATAACACAAATCACCTTAAACTGCATCGAGAAGCAATAACCTGTAAAATCCACCAGATCAAGTATCAAACCCAACCAAGAAACCTCTAAAGACAATGTGTTACCTTTAGAAGAAACTGTATAGCCCTTTCAAAAACCTCTCACACCTTCAGAACACAGTAGTTACAGATACCCAAAAGACCACCCAAAAAACCTGCATTATGTCTGTTGTTTTGACCCAAGTTGACTTACTTCACAGGAAACGGTTCCCCACAGTCAAAGGCCCCCATCGGTTTCCTTATTTCTGCCTTTATTTCTGTTTATTGTCACGTGTCAGCACTTTTCCTGTATGTGTCACTGTTTTTAGAAGAAGTTTCCAACATTTGACATGTGAGTTTTGCTGTACATGTTCCATGTTTGAAAAACAGAAAACTCCTGCAGGACTTAGAAATATATTGTCAGTTATTTACTCACAGTAAAGAGACACATTTACTTACTCAGCTGACAATTTTCCACTGCCTTGATAGTTACTATAAAAAAACTTTTAATTTTTAGAGCTGCTCTTCATCCCTCTGTGTTGTCAGAGTTCATGTGCCATCTGACCTCCTTATTGCCTGCTTATGTAGAGTTGAAAGTTTATTTTTAAAATAAATATTTTAAAATATACATATATATATATTTTCTTGGTTTAGTTTTTCATCGAATAATGTTTATGTGCACTTGGGGGGAAACCAATCAAACTGGTTTATTCATTGACTGTTTCATCAAATCTTCAGCTGGACTCACAGGAAGGCAAACTGACTCCAGCGTTGAGCCCAGACTGTTTGAACCAGGAGCTTAAAAAGCAGAGTTAAGTCTCTGATCTGGGATCAGTTGAGAAGAAGCAGCAGTTTGAAGCAGGTGGATTTTTTTTTTTTAATGCACTGCAGTCGTTAGATGGAAATGAGTAAACTGTGAGCGCTCCTGAGGCTTCTCACTGCAGGCTAGTGAAGACTGCCAACAGCTTCAGTCCTCATCCTAAATAATCATCATATTCAGCTCTTTTATTTCATCTGAACTAATTAAAGTGATGAAATCTGGAGTAATATCCTCTTTTTAAAATGTTCCAGGCACCGTGAAGCTTTTGGCAAAAGGAAATTAGCAGAAAAAGCTGATGATGAAAAGGTAGAGAGGGAAGCAGTAACAGCTGGCAGGGTTCAGTGAGCGCAGAAAGGCTGCAGGAGAGTCCAAACCAAAGAAAACCAAGAAGATTCAGCTCTGATCACATATCAATCTGACCGAGGATAAAGATCAGTTCCGTCATCAATGAATCTGTCTTATTTCATCTCATATTCTTGATACATTTATCGGTTGTTTTGTGTATAAAATGATGTAAAATAATGAAAAATGTCCATCAGTTTTTCAGACTCCGAAATGACAAATACCCCAAACACAAACAAAAACCATCAGCGGTAGCTTACATGAAAGCAGAAATTGCTTTAAAATATACTTCCCAAAGGTTGTGTGAAATAACTCTTTGTCTAAAAAATAGAGTTTATGATTGGATTACAACTGTGTGGCATCATTTTAATGTAGCAGCTGGTAAAAGCACAGTGAATTTTAGGCTCGCTTTATATTCAATAAACTATAAGAATGTATCTGATTTTTAGATTTACTGAAGCACTAGTATAATTAAGTACAACACTTGGGTAAAAGTAATTAGGTCTAGCTATTCGAAAGTAATTTGTCTACTTATCAATAAATCTGAGCTGAACAGCTTCAGGTTAGATTTGCTGATATTTTGTTGATCTTGTTCGGGCACGATCAAAAAACCAAAACAAAAACAAAACACTGATGCTGTATAAAAACAACACACATCATACGAGTTACATCAGCACCAATATGAGCCTCAGATTGGTGATAAAACTTTTTTAAAAAACTTCTTTGAAAAATGTGTTTAACATCAGAACCATTTTGTAAAGAAAAGATGTCCAAACACAAGCAGCTGTGCAAGAATTCTGTCTAAATAAAATATGAGTCCATTTTAAAACTTAGGCTACAAACAAACAACATTGTAAACCCTTTTAAAGGAAAGGAAAAATCTGAGCAGACAACTGATTTTTGTTTTCAGTATGACTTTTTGTAAATAATGACCCAACAAGGATTCAACTTTCTTTCTTCTTTTCTTTTTTAAATTCAAGCTTCTCTGCTCCCGAAGAGTAATTCGTGTTTTCTTACATTATGTAGCCGGAAGCTGAAGGTATAACTTTGTGTCACTGGGAGGCTCAAAGGGGTCAAGGAGACGGGATGCAGTTGAGGGAACATTTTTGACAGTGTGACTGATTTAGTCTGTTGTGTTTAAAGTGCCACTATAACACCCCACGACAACACTTAGCCTATAATCTTTCATTATGTTAACTTTTATGTTTTTGCGCCCACCCATCAGTATTACAGCTTCCTTTACATCCCAGAAGTTCTGCTGCAGATCTGCAGAAAGTTCATTTTGACATGACAGGATTTTTCTTTTCTGACTGACTTTGTACCGGATCCGGTCCGGCTCTCGGCCTCCAGGGAGGGCAGCCCAGCTCTCCACGGCGCCGCCCTCCCTCTCTCTCGGCCCGGCTTCTTCTCATCCGATCGGCGCTCACAGCAGCGACCTGACAGCCACCCGGCAGCCGCGCTTCTCCGCTGCTCATACACTGTTTGACGTTTGTTCTCCAGTCCGCCGCTGACTACAGAGGGCTTCGTTCAGTTTGGAGTTTTTCTCGGTGCACGGATGGAGTCCTCCCCGCAGGATTCGGTGAGTGATCCGGGCAGGAGCGGCTCTGAGCCCGCTACGCCGCTGACGGAGACACCCGCGAAACTGGAGACTCAGCGGGCTGGAGAGCACCTGACTCCGGCGAGGAGACCCAGCAGCTCCGGGTCCAGCTCATCCGGCTCCGGATACAGCAAAGGTCAGAGCTGAGCTGGTGGTTTGTGTTGTTGTGTCGGCTGTCGGTCTGTCTGTTTGCAGAACAACTTCACACGTTTGTGCAGCATTTTGATGAGGCTACACACGCTGATTTGGTCCTTGAGAACACACACACACTGCTGATACACGCTGGTGTTTGTGAAGCCGAGGGAGGTCACTGTCAGAAGGGCAGAGAGAGAGTTTAGTGCCGCTGAACTTCCAGCCGGAGGAAATGAAAGTCCTTCAGCTTTCATTCACTCAGTAAATGAAGTGAATGCATCGAAGAACTTAGTGTGACGCTGGGTGAATCGAAGGGCTGTGACACTGTCTGTGTTTTGGTCTCTTACAGTAGTTGCAGTGAAGGTGAATCTAGCCTTAATACTGCTGCAAAACAATTTTTATCATGTTCCTCCTTGTTTGTGTCAACAGTTGCAGTTTTTGTCTTTTCCTGTTTCAACATAAGTAGCTCCATCAGGTTGTTTTACCAGTTCGGTCTGGAAGAGTTTGACCTGAACTCTTTCCAGCAGTTTGGAAATCAACTGGTACACCTACAACAATCAGCTGATGGATCAATTAATGGATAAACTGGAAATTAATTGTTTGGTTTTTTAGTATTTCAAGCAGAAATACCAAACTTTCTCTGTTCCAGCTCAGAAGATTTGCTTCCGTTCTTTGTCATGTGTGACAGTAATCTGAGTTTTTGGACTGTTTGTGGTATAACAGACAACTTTCCACAGATGTCACATTCAGCTTGGTGAATCTTTACAGCATTTGAAAGACAAAACGTTTTATCAAGGAATGAGCAAAACCCTGCAGCAGGTTCAACATCTGTTAAAAGACTGAGGCCAGGAGAGTTGAGGCTGTCAGAGCAGCAGCATGTTAATGCACATGGTGTCACAGTCACATGATGTCACACGGTTATGAACAGTTTTTTTTATTATGTTTTTATTTTAAATTTTGATTTGAGCTAAAAAAAATCCGGGTGGAAATGCCAGAAATAAAGTATCTGCTGTTGTGTGATCAGTGAAAGTCATTGTGTGGGCAAAAAGAAACAGAAAGTAAATAAGTTGAGTCA
>JAQLOL010000001.1:34772539-34789285 GCA_029783665.1 Naso thynnoides
GTATCATTTAAGTAGGCTATCTCGTGGCCGGACGTGTGTCCTTTTTTTTGGAAATCAAAATATGGTCATCCTACTCAAGGGGGTGCTACGCGAAATCTTATAAATGTCCTCAAGTGATGTCACTTGAGTCACTTGTTCGCACTGGAACAAACCTGTTGTTGTGAAGTTAGAAAAACGTGAGCTAAGCTAAATTCTGCAGCTGCTGCTCGTCTTTGCTTCTGCAGGCTGCATTAGCCGCTACTAGCATAACACGCACCTGCGCTCTGAGTGAGCTGTGAGTCACTGAGTTATGTCATGTTTTTGATTCAGAGGTTGAAAGTTTCTCAAAGGCTACATTAAGTGGACCTTTGAGTTCTTTTTATTTGGCCCACATGAGGTGTAGATGCATTACAGTTGTACGTTTACACTGAGAAAGTCCTAAAAGAAGGATGGAGACATATACTACGCACGCATGTGCCCACACACACATGCAAACACACACACACACACTTTAGCTGTAAATTTGGCTGAAACACTATGACAAAGGAGAGAAAAGGACAGAAGAATGAAGACTCTAACACTCATCTGATTGAACTACTTCACCATCACAAAGGTTCTGTGTTTGATGTTGATAGGTTAATGAAAAATACATAAAAAATGTAAGAATCATATGTTTCATAATCCCAAAGAATGAGGGAAATACATTTAATTATTTTACTGGATGTGACTTGAAATCAACTTTTTACTGCAGTGCAGTTTCGCACTGCTCTAACCAGGTTTCACTTCCATCGTGGTTGTGCCATCACACAGACTCTCTCTCCTCTTCACCATCATTCATCAGTTTTTCTTTACATCCAAAGAAAATAAAAACACAAGAAGACTCGGTAGCCTTCACAGCTCCTCCAGTGAGCCTGGAGGGGAGTTCAAGAGACAAAGCAGATGTTTGTGTTTGCAGCTGGCTGCGTGTATAAATATCTGCTGCTCTCGCATCGGCTCTCATTTCAGGCGGTGGCTTTGCTGAATGTCGTCTTTGATGTTGAAATGCAGAATTCAGAGGGGATTAACACTCTGAGAGCTAATTACTGCAGAGAGGAAACTGCAGCAAGATGCCAGAGTGTGTGTGTGTGTGTGTGTGTGTGTGTGTGTGTGTGTATGCTGTGTCTGAGACCATTTTTGTTGTTGACTTTAAAACATTTTATTAATGCTTAAATATTCTTCTTTGTTTTTAATCAGTTTTATTCTGTTCAGTCATCTTTATTGACATTTTATTTCATGTGTTTCATCAAAGCACACAAATAACAATAAGTTAATGTAGAACTAGAATAAAGTTAGCTGCAGATTAGAGGGGCCGCACCAAGAATAAATTCATTATTGTATTTACATTTTGTTTGTGTTATAACATGTTCATCAGTGACATTCAGAGCTGCTGGTAGGATTGTGCTCTAATTGAACAGAGCCACACAAACTGTTTCCTTCTGTTTTCAGTCTTTATATTACTGTGCAGACATGAGTGTCAAATCGATCCGAACATTTAACTCAAAGAGAAAAACGCAAATGTTTCAAACACATTAAACTTTGCAAGTTTACGCATAAACACCTACAAGTTACATAATGAGCCTTCTGTCTTTTGATAGCGTCAAGTTAAAATTTCCATTTCACTTTAAACCACTTGTGAGTCCACAACCAGAAGTGTCTTGTGGTCACAGGGGAAAATCTTGTTCCAGCTAAAATGATGCTTGTAGTCACACTAACTGTCGCTTGTCAAAACCACATTCACACACCTCTGCTTTCAAGGGCAACAAGTCAGCAAGAAGCTGGCAGCAACATCTGAGAACATCAGTGTATAAAAATGTCTTTTTTAAAAGGGATTGTTTGAGTTTTATAGCCATAGTCACTGTGCAGACGTCAGTTAACATTCAGCCAGTTTATAGAGCAGCAGGAGTCACAGCGCAGGACTGATCAGGAATTCATGCAGGCCTGGTTCTAGACTACTTTGAATGACAGGCGGTATGATATGTCGGCTGGTCACTGAAGGCTCTTGTTAGAAAAGGTGTTCTTTGTAACTAAAGCTGTAAAATGGATTGTTTTATGCTTTTACTGAAAGCTGGTAATCTGTAATGGCGCCCCCTGCCCGTGCATAGAACAGGCCTTGAATTCATGACTTGTATCGGTAACAATGAAAAAGTGATTAAGATTTAATTCATTCACTTTTCCGTCTAAATTAAAAACTTTTCATTCAGTGGCATGACTTTTTACCCAGCATCACCTGCAAGAAGCTGACAATGTTTGTCAAATGTTTTAGGTGTGAATTTTGACATTTAACATAAAATAATTGTTTATTTTGCTTTTTACATCTTTTTGCCCTCATGCACTCAATGAAGAGTCATAACTCAAGTGTGACTCATGTTTTTGGAACACCTCAGAAAAGTTTCTAAAACTGGGGGCGTATTTGTTTATATTTGTTGTTAATACATTTTGAATAAGGGAAAAAATGTCACACATAGCCACCTCTAAAAGTTTGCACCAGGAACTGCAGAGCTATCGACCCTTTCTGAACACACACACACACACTCACACAGTGCTTGAGTTAATATGACTCCTGCTGGCTGACAGAGTTCAGAGGATCATGCAGATCCTCATTCAGTGGGTCAGGTGGTTCCTTCTCTGTAAGAGAGCAAGAGACACTGAGAGAGGGAGGGGTGTGTGTGTGTGTGTGTATGTGTGCGTGTGTGTGTGTGTGTGTGTGTGTGTGTGTGTGTGTGTGTGTGTTGGATGTAGTAGCAGCATGTGGTTGTGTTCGTGTCGTTGCACACTTACATAACTTCACTCTGCTAAATATAGCAGCTCAGAGCCGAGCTGTCACACTGGACAAACTGCTGCTAATTGTACAAACACAGTCAGTCAGTCAGTCAGTCAGACAGTTTCCAGCAGTCATTTGAGAAGAAACAGATGATGTGAGCGATGTGATCCAGCTGATGTTGGCATCACATCAGAAAACCCTTGGAGCGTTTGAAAGACCTGTTGAGTTCAAGACAAAATAATACTGGTGTCTGTTTTGTGAATTTTGAATTTTGTTCAAATTTTCAGTAAAGGTTGGACAACCGGCTTGTTTGATGTTTAAAAAAAAAGGGAAAAAAAGGGAAAAAAAGTGCAGCATCTCTGCTTTTGGGTCACATAGATTGTATTAATTTGAATTGTCCCATCACAGGTGTAAATGAGAATGAACGTCTTCTTTTGTTTCAGCAGGAACATCGTCAGTCATGAAAACTCTACTGCTTATCGTCTTCATCTCAGAGGAAGGAGAGGAATTTCTTCAACAATTCTGATTTTAGTTTAAATTGTTTGGAATGTGAACAGAGTGAAAAGTGATTGTTTCTTTGTATAGTGAGCTCTCTGTTCTATGGGAGTGTTAATAGTGTCTATAAACAGAAGCAGTTAATTGTCTTAATGATTGACAGGTGTTTTGATGTTTGTCCTGATTTTTTTCTTTTTTCTCTCTTTGTGTCTGCAGCTCAGATTGAAATCATTCCCTGTAAGATCTGCGGAGATAAATCATCAGGGATCCACTATGGAGTGATCACCTGTGAGGGCTGTAAGGTAAGCTCCGCCCACTCTTCATCATCTCGCCTGTTGGGCCTGAGCTTTTCTGCCTTTCCTCAAACTTTGTCATGCAGACAGGTTTAATGAGCCATAACTCTCTCAGTTATTTATTCATTCATTTATTCATTCACTCATTCTATCATTTTTCTCTTCACCACTTTTCACTTTGAAAAAATGAATGAATCACTTCTAGTTAACCTGGAAAGAAACATGTCCATGATTTACTGTAACTGCCGCTGCAGCTGCTCAACATCATGCAGCTTCATTTTTAACTCATGACAAAACTACACAACAGATTGTGATGTTAAGAGGCGACTTAAACCTGTGCTGCCAAAAGCAACATACAGAGGGGCAGGAGGCAGATAGTAAGTGATATTTATCGCAGCAGAGTAAGGTTTATAGCTTAGTCAGATGACTGAGCAGAGATCCAAGGGCTTTGGGAGGGGGGTTCAGGGTGGACGAGACAGAAACAGGATCAGGAGACAGAGGCTGCAGAGTGGAGAAGGCAAACAGCAGGACAAGGAGAACAGACTCGTGAAATGATGCTAGAAAACAGGCAAACTAGCAAGAGTGGCCGAAAATTTTGTTTGCTGATGAGCAGCGACTTAAAGATGCAGAAGAACTGGGTATGTAATATATATGAGCTTGAGCTGATTGCATTGCCGGTGAGGCTGGTGGGGCTCTTCTCCACCTGTGATACACCTGTTCGCTCTCCAACAATCACATACACCCACAAGACAGAGCGAGAGAATGGGGAGTGTAACACCTCACACCTAAAGGAGAACTTTACTGAGACATTCAGAAATTCATATTTTTGTAAATAACAGAAAGATGGTCTGACACGTCCGTTTATGTCACATGTCATAGCTACTAAAGCCTCTCCTATTAAAACATGTTACCTTTTCCCTTTCATACAGTTGCATGTCTGAGCTTTACTGTGCAAAATGATATATGTGCAGACTCTGACACTTTAAGGCATAAAATGTGAAGGTAAAAGTGTCTCTCAGCTCAATAATGATATCACAAATCAAGCTCTCTGGAAATCAATCCTGATTCGATTTACAGTTTACACAAGTGTAATGAGAAAAGCCAAACTTAAAATTTCCTCTGCAATGAAGTAGTGGGCATCTCTTAAAAGGGGCCATAAACAGAACCACCAGCCAAAACCATTCGACTCAGAAAACCTTCTCCTGGTTCGAACCATTCCCCAAACAAACTGTGTGCAGTTGCAGCAGCTGCTTTTGGCAGCTGGAGGTTCATTTCTCAGCCAACGAGCAGTGGATGGAGACTTATCTGTGTACAAACAGGCAGGAGAGAGAGGATGGTGCTGCTGTGGGAGAGCGGGTTATGGATGCAGCAGATGTTGGTCTGGGGTAAGAAAGTGAATCCAAGAAACTTCCATGAAAGCTCAGCTATGTTTTAAATGTGCTGAAAAGACGTGTAAAGGCCCAACCTGCCGTCACTGACTGACTGAACACAGCAGTTTTTAAAAATAAAAAGTCTGATCAGATGCATCTGCTGCCTCCTGTCAGGGTTTCTTCAGGCGGAGTCAGCAGAGCAACGCCGCCTACTCATGTCCTCGCCAGAAAAACTGTCTGATCGACCGAACGAGCCGAAACCGCTGCCAACACTGCCGTCTGCAGAAATGCCTGGCTGTGGGCATGTCCCGAGATGGTGAGACGCACACGTAGCGCACACACTGGTACAAACATATGACAGCTTAATGAGAACACATACACTCATACACAGAAATATCTGATGATAGTGTTGGGGAGTAACAAGTTACATGTAAAGAAATTATGTAATTTCATTTCAAAATCAGTGTAATTGTAATCAGTTACAGTTACTTAGAAGGAATGTGTAATTAAATTACAGTTACTTTTGAGAATGTTAAAGATTACAAAGGGGATTGCACTTGAATATTTTCTGTAAAAAGTTGGGCTATATGTTGAAGAATATTCATTTTGTTGCTGTGCATATTTTTGATGTGCACGATGCCTTCTTTTGGCATTTCCAATCAAGGCTGCTTAGTAAAGTTTGAATCTATTCTGATGCTTTTGATTGGTTCTCGCGTTTGAATTTGCAGCGTCCCACATTTGCCAATAACACTGCCTGGTTTAAACATTTGAAAATGGTTAATAGTTAAAACCATTTGATAGAAATTTTTAAAAGTGATTAAAAAATAATAAAATCTAATAAGGTACAATGTTTTTATAAAGTAATTGAAATAGTGACATTACTTATCACATTTTAAGTAGGGTAACTAGTAATCTATAACCCATTACATTTCCAAAGTAACCTTTCCAACCCTGCTGGCGATCAGTCTTTGGAAGATGTTGACTGTGTGTGTCTGTCCTTGTTCAATGTTGTCTATGTTCATGTTCAGTAAATGAATAACTGGTTTATTTATCTTCAGCTTTTACGTCTTGATTCTCAGTGCTGTGCATATTCACCGAGCACATTCTCTCTGGAATTTCTTTTCTTGCTTCCCGGCTTTTCTCTTCCTCAAACACAGCTGTAAAGTTTGGTCGCATGTCAAAGAAACAACGGGACAGTTTGTACGCTGAGGTGCAGAAACACCGTCTCCAGCAGCAGCAGCAGGGTCCCCTCATCCTGACCCACCCCAGTCAGGGCAGCCAGAGCCCAAGCAAGTCTGAGCCACTGTCCCCTCACTACTGCTTCTCCTCCACGGGCCTCACGGAGCTGCAGGATGAGCTGGGAGGCTACATGGAACAAAACTCACCGGAGGGAGGATCAGTATCATCCAAGGTCTGTTTTTTTAACTTTCAGAGATGTTAAAGCAAAAACTTCAGTCTAAAATAACTGGTTTTCCCACAGTTGTTAATATCGACTTCTTCTGTCTAACACAGGCAGACTCTGGAGGAGAGGGAGGAGGAGGAGGAGGAGGAGGAGGAGGAGGAGGGTTCTACCTGGACTTCCAACCTTCCCCGGACCAGTCAGGGCTCGATATTAATGGCATCAAACCGGAGCCACTGTGCGACTACGGATCCAGTACCGACTTCTTCTCATACTGCTCCTTCAGCAGCGGAGACACGTCGCCCACTGCGTCCATGACTGAACTTGGTGAGCTGGAGGTAGTGACAGAGTAGGAACAAAGGTGGAGGCAGAACAGGAGGAGGGGCAACAGAGGATATTAGTGCTATTTGTGTGTGCTTCCTGTATTTCCACCACATATTGGAGTCATATTCCAGGTCTTGCTTTGTATCTCTGTCCGTCCTTTGTGAAGTCACTGTTTCAAATTGGGTCCAAATTGTCACTTATATTCACCTCAGAATTTAAAGAAATGAGACACAAATTCATCTAGACAAATTAAATATGCCAAGTAACAAAGTAGTGAAGTAAAGTTGGTGGTTAGCGATTTTACTTAGGAGTGCAGGTCAGTGGGTGGAGGCTGTGTGGTGGTCCGAAACAGACGGAACAAATATGTTCAGCATACGGCAGAGGGCTGCAGAGATCTGAAGGGAAAACAGCCAGAGAGGATGAGGATACTCTTAGAGGGAGTGAAGCGGAGAGCTGAAGAAGAAGAGGAGATGGAGGAATTAGAAGCCACAAAGAAGAGTTAGAGAGACAAAAGCAGGAGAGTCAGAGAGGGAGGTGTGGGGTGAATGGAGGCAGAAAGGTGGTTTAAAATAGCAGGAGGTTGGAAACTCATCTTCAGAGCTCATTAAAATCTCTGTGTGGTAATTAGCTGTCTGTTAATTAGGGCCGAGTGGGACGTGGCAGGGCGCTCGATGGGGGAAATCATCTCTTTTTTTCTTCTGGGAAAATCATTTTAATTCAATTTTTTTTCTCTGAAAAAAGCATTTATAATAATGCCCCCCCACCACGATCCAGAAGCTGCATCAGCTGATTATATTTTTAAGAACGTGTGTTTGTGTTATTTCATATTTATTCTTTAATGCTGGCAGAATTAGCAGTCGCACAGATACTGTTTGTTCCTTTTGGGTTTGTTTCTTCCTTTCTGAGCTGCGCTCACAAACATTTTGTTTACACAATTTGATTCATTTAAAACCTTCGCTTGAGGAATATATTGCTCCTCTGTTTCTCAATACTCTGGATATTTAACACATCACAGGCACAGACCTGACTTACAAGATGTGGTTGATAAGTTTCTGGCCTAAGGTAGAAGAAGACGAGCTTTTGTGACATTCACATGCAGTTCAACCATTTGTATTCTGCATAATGTTTAAAATAACTTCTCTGACTAAACTATTGTGGGCACATCAGCCTTCATACAGTCACCTCTTGCAAGAAATATTATGAGGAAGTTCAGGTGTGATGTCACATTGGTATAAACAGGCTCCTGAACTCTAAATATTTGTCAGCATTTAATAAAGAAGTTCCGACTCCGGAGAGTTATTAAACATTTTATCTTTTATGCATCACGTAATCCACCAGAAATGTGTGCGTGCATGTGTGACCGTAGCGTCACAGCATTGTGACTGATGACTCTTTTTTGTGTCTGCTTCTGCAGTCGTGCTGTGTTGAGGCTTTTTCACACAGAACCCAAGTTGAGTTGAAGCAAAGTGTTTTACACTTCGTTGTTGGAAAATATGAAGCTGTAGGCCACATTAAGGTATACGTCTGAAATCATGAAGTGTTACTTAATGTGACTGTGTTAATTTTGACCAGGACTTACTGGAAGAAGAGATCTTGTGTTTTAGTGGGTTTGTAACGATGTTTAAAGTGTAACTAAACCCCTGGAGTTTTGGCTGAAGTGCATCCCTCTTGAAATTCAGAAAATGCATCTAGAACATGAAAAAAATTATTAATTTGGGTAGTGCTAGGAGGCGGGGCTTTACTGAGAACAGACTGGGAAAATTGTGTAGTTTGAGCATAGTGATTGTAGTTAGGTTTAGCTGTTTGTGTATTTACCAAAGAGAAAGTGAAACTAACTTTGGTCAGTTATCTTTCATTTCTTTAACACATCTGAGTTAAACTCGACACTTAACTGTGAGAGAATGGTTCGTATATGCAATCTCCTTCACTGCAGCCTGCTTCTGTCTTGTTCAAAAATTCAGCGATCAGTTACTTCCTTGTTGCGTTGCTGTTGCAGCATTAGGCATTTTCAGACTGCAGGAACCATTTCATAGTCCTAGGAGCTAAGTTCTAGGAACCTCCCATTTTATTGCATCCTCACTGCTAGAACCATGAGCTATTAGAACTACGTTTTGAGGAACTTTTTTAGCTCCAACTCCAGAGTAAGTACTTTCACTGCGCATAAGGGACTATAATGAAGTAAGAGCACATTGATTGGTTGAACTCAGGAGCCAGTATTGGCACCGCCGGGGCTGTTTCCTAGTTGATGTGTGTTTGGGTGTGGGAAAGATTAATAATAGAGTGACTGGCCGTGTCTCCTCTAGGTTTGTGACAAAATCGTGCACCAGAAATGTCATGTTTCACCTGATCAGCCAATTGCGATGCACCAAAAAACTGCATTGCAATAGCCACGTTTCAACCACTAGATGACAGTCACTACACATATTTATAATGAATTATTGTAAAGTCAGTTAATTTGCACTAAATTGTCAAGATTTAGACCTGAATCAATGTAAAACAATACTAAATGCTTAGCTTCAGTTTTCAGTTGAAAAAAGTGGTTAAGGGGTTTATTCACTCTTTAAGACAGTAATGGCTCCATCACTGGGATTTAGTTTGTCAGTATTTGAAAGCAGTGCAGACTCAATACAGACTGAACTGTAAAAGCAATGGTAAAATATATATATTTACCTTTTTTTTTCAGCTGGAGCTGATAAATAGTAAACAACGGATTAACGGCTCCATGACTGCTTACCATACAAGCATCTCTCGAGTCTTTGACTTTCTTTTAATCACTAATCACTGTGGCTCTGAACTGTTAGAATGTTGGGTAAATCCAGTTGTTTAAATCACTGCCTCGCTGTCATATGTTTTACTGCAGATCACCAAGCTCAAAACATCTCAAAGTCTCACCTGGAGACGTGTCAGTACCTGAGGGAGGAGCTGCAGCAGATAAGCTGGCAGAACTTCCTGCAGGATGAGGTGGAGAGCTACCAGAGCAAGGTGTGTCTCCTCACTGTATCTTATTGGAGAATTTATGGAAATATAACAAAATCAGACAGTGCACCTGTACATTTCTCTTTGTGATTTTTATCACTGTAGGGTTGCATTCCATTTCATATCTTTTCCTCTCGTTTCTGTGCAGCCACCAGAGGTGATGTGGCAGCTCTGTGCCGTTAAGATCACTGAGGCCATACAATATGTGGTGGAGTTTGCCAAACACATCGACGGCTTCATGGATCTCTGTCAAAACGACCAGATCGTGCTGCTGAAAGCTGGTAAGAGAAACAAACAGATCCAAATGTGTTCCATTCAAGGACAAGTCTGGTTCTGTTCAGTATTCTTTTTATCAACAATGCAAATGAGTGCTGTGTGTGTATCACCGCAATTTTTCACATGTTCATATCACAAATCTATCTAGTTTGGAAAGTGATTCATTGCCTAATGGCTGATTAATCAAATAAATCAAATATAATGCAGTGAGTCATTAAATTATCATCAAATTTGACATGACTGGATTAGACATTAATTATCAGCGTCTCCGTGTTTTCTCTGCCAGGCTCTCTTGAGGTCGTCTTTGTCCGAATGTGTCGAATGTTTGATTCTCAGAACAACACCGTCTACTTTGATGGGAAGTTTGCAGGCCCTGACGTCTTCAAAGCGTTAGGTGAGCGGTGGAGCTTTCTGACAGATGATACTTTTCTCCTGTTTCTGATGACTGTCAAACTCTGTCGCAGAGGGAGGCAGCGTCCCATAATAACATCTGCTGCTTGTAGTTTCAGATCAGTGGCTTCTCTCGAGCTGTATCTTGTGGCGCCCCCTGCGGGCCAAATGCCAGAAAATAAATCGATATTAAAATCTTTATTAAATGGTTTTATGTCTCTTGTAATCTCTTTAGAAAATCAGAAATCTCAATAATGAGTTTAATATTGGATATTTTTGGCAGACCATCACTCTACAAAGATTAGGGTTTCAATTCCACTGTTTAAATTTTCTTTCAGGAGCTTAAGCAACCCAAAATGTTGCCCTGTATCATCAGCCACAGTCAGACCATCACTAAATGTGTTTAATCTCTAATTCCCTGTGTGTGTTTTTTTGTGTGTGTATGTATGTGTGTGTTTGTTTTACCAGGTTGCGATGACTTGATTACGTCAGTATTCGACTTTGCTAAAAGCATGTGTTTGCTGCATCTGTCTGAGGACGAGCTCGCTCTCTTCTCAGCATTTGTTCTGCTGTCTGCAGGTATGTCTCTTCACTCGGGCTTATTTTACATTTATATCTTTTGTATTTTTATATACTTTTATGTCCCACTATGTCATCCTGGCTGACAGTTTGTGTGTGTGTGTGTGTGTGTCTGTGTGTTTGCTACAGACCGCTCGTGGCTGCAGGAGAAACTGCAGGTGGAGAAGCTGCAGCAGAAGATTCAGCTTGCTCTGCAACATGTCCTGCAGAAGAACCAGAGAGAGGATGGACTTCTGAACAAGGTTCACACACACACACATACACACACACACACTCACACACGCTGTCAAAACTCATAGTCAGCGCAGAATTGTGCAGGTCATTCCAGGTTTTTGGTTGCAGGTTTGACAATTTGCTGTTTCGGCAAATCAATTAAAAAAAACTTGGCAAAAATGCATAAATTAGGGAACAATGTGCACCTGGTCCTACAGCACTACAAGTCTTTTCAGTGTTACATTTAAAACTCAAAGAGGAAGTCAAGCAGTCTGAAAATGGTCTTACACTGCTCTCTTGTGGTGAATTGGTAAACTACCTAACTATCTTCAACACCTTTTTCTCTATAGATTTACACCAACTGTTGACACATAGAGTACACTTCTATACTTGTAGAGCTTTGTGATTATAATGCACAACCTAATTTTACCATTAATCCATACAATTAACCCATAGACATAGACCAGACATCAACTTAAGTGAAGCATTCAACATGATTCTCTTTACTGCGTAATACCTCTCATTTCTTTTTCCATACCCTACTCTCACCTTCTCGTCTTCTCTTCTCTCCTCAGCTCAGAAGTAAGGTGTCAGCATTACGTTTGCTGTGCAGTCGACACACAGAGAAGCTGTCAGCATTCAGAGCTGTTTACCCCGACATTGTCGGGTCTCACTTTCCTCCTCTTTATAAGGAGCTGTTTGGTGCCGACCTCGATCTGACTCTACAGACCGACGACGACTAAACCTCCACTATAGTGCCGAAATGGATGGACTGACCCGGCTTTCGTGGCCATGAAGGATCAGATGATGACTCATGCCGCTGCATTTCTCCTAGACAGCTGAGTCTACAAAAGAGGAGCAGTTTGAACTCCTTCCTCACCTCCTGCTCCTCCTCCTCTAATGGCTCCGGCTTTGGATGCAGTGAGACATCAGGTGGTCTCCCTCCACCTGCACTGACACGTCTTCTGTCCAGGACTGTGGATCTGGATCAGAATCATCTCTTACAAAAGACACCTTCAGTATTCACAGTGAAACCTGGCTTCAGTTTTTCAAGACATCGGCTCTCCTTCTGACTTTAAACCTGAATATGTGCTCACACCAAGAAGTGGCACAGCCAAAACTCATTTTTTAAATCCTCATCAGGCTGGTTCAGCTGGAAGTTTGATGACTAACTGACCACCAGTGGTTTGAGGGTAAAATACTGTAGCAACTGGATTAACTGGCTGTTAAAAAAATAATGTTGCACTACCTTGAGTCCATCCACTGCCCACCTGTTGTGTGTGTGTGTGTGTGTGTGTGTGTGCACATTTTGCTGTCCGAGGCAAATTTAAATTTTTTAAAAGGTTGAACCATAGACTGAAGGAGAGATAATTCCCTTTTCATCCACAGCTTCACTTTTCTCTGTGTCTCATTGAATCCAGCTGTTTTTCTCTTTTTTTGTCTCATCTTCAAATATTGGCAGAAAATTCAAACCTTTTGGAATAATATAATCCGTAACATTATTATCATGTTTTAATCACTTGCTTCAGTCACAAATTTCTGGTAAGTAGCAAACAAATCTTTAGCCATAACTGAATGTTAAGCAATAATGTAGATGTACTTTTAAATCCTCAACAGGCTGATTCAGCTGGAAGTTTGGTGACATATTGACCACCAGTGGTTTGATGGTAAAATACTGGACCAAATGGATTAACTGGTAACAGGCATGCTGGTGGTATTCAGCCAAAATAGCTCACCAAGCTAGCTAGCTAAGTTGCCAACCAGGCAAACAGTACACAACTGTTTTGGAGCAGTTTATCACAGGTTTTTGTTGAACTAGACGATGCAACAAGCTGTTTGCTTCTTTAACTCCTTACTTTCAAAAGTTGGCTCTGATAAACCAGTTTACAACCATGCAATAGTAAAAATTTACAATTTGTTATAAATGCTGACATGACCTGAACACCTCATCTGTCTGTTCCAAACATTTTAACCTCAACTTTTTCCGTCCTATATTGGATTTTTTATGACTGCCTTGCATTTCATAAATACATGTCTCTAAATCAGTCTACTTACATTTGTCTACACATTTCCAAAAATTCTTTCTGACAGTTTTTTGTTTGTTTGTTTTTTGGAAAGTTTGAGTTCTTTAACCTCCGGGGCTGAGAACAGAAATCAATTAAGTGCCAAAACTGCAGTTCCTCAAATGCCCACCTGGGGCTGGCTTCAAGTATGAGTCGATTCTCCTAGAGCCCCACATTAAAATGCTTAACTTTACAGCAGAAATAAACATGTTTACAGCCTGGTAAAAACACTGTTTTGGTCTCTATAGATAATTTCTTCTTTAATAGCAACTGTAAAAGGTGAATTATTAAATTATACGCCAATGTTAATGATATTAAGGCTTAAAATTCTGCATAATTAAGACCATGGAGTATCAGCAGCCGCTCGGCATCACACAGTCGGTATCAGCAGAAATATGAGATGAGCACAAACCTGTTCTGTTACTTTGGTACGTCGTCATATCTGCTTTATGTAGAAAAAGACACAAGTATGACTTTTCTCATCAGAGTTTGTTTGGTGCTGATAACTCAACTGGTTGATCACTTTTCTTGTTATTGTGTTGATTTTTCAAATGGTACAGAGTGCTTTCAGAGTTCAATGCAACAAAGATGAGCATTAAAACTTTTGACAAAAATCCGTATATATGCATAATTAAATGAAAACACAGCTGACTGAGTCAAAAGAAAGCAGAAACAGAACAGTGATATTTTAAAACATACAGAAATTTCCAAATGTGGTTTGAATATTGACTGGGTGAGGCACTTACCTAAATAAATTTACTGGTTTATTTAAAAGGAAAAATGACTTGCAGAGAAAGTGACACTATTGACACAATAACACTTGAAAACTGAACAGGTGAGTCACCTCACAAAACAGGTAAACAGTGCGTATCTAACAATGGATCGAGCAGCAGAAAAACATGGGTCATCATTAGTGATACTTAGGTTTTTTTTTTTTAATTATAGAAAAAGTTGCTTCATTCATCATGATTTCATTCCTCATTCTTTCATCCATCTCTTACTGTCTGACACTTCTGCACTTCATCTTGAAACATCGGCACTGAGTCTGCAGACAGCAGCATCTGACACAGAGCATTTTATTCATTCTAAATGAGCTGTAAGTCTGTATCACCACCCGGTGGCCCTGACAGGAAAGTGTAGGTTATCTTATTTCTCCTGTCAGTTTGTCTTCAGGCTGCAGCAGTAAAGGTTCCTAGTAGATTTCATTTCAGATAATCTGAATTCAGTTTCTAATGAACTTATCCAGTCCGAATCCTTCAGATTTCCATTGAATCTAATTGGGTTTATATTTTTCAAAATTAATAAGAAACCAGGAGGAAAAACCCTATTAAAAAATAACTTTGTGTGTGGACTCACTGTGGATTCACACAAATGTTTGTGTGTTTACATTTAGTTGATAGAAGATTGATTGATTTCAGATTCAACCAGCTGATTAAAAGCAATAGCATTGGAACAATATGGTTCATAAAGACAAAACTATGCAGAATGAAGCATGGTGTTAAAGATATTAATGTTGCACTACCTTGAGTCCATCCAATGCCCACCTGTTGTTTGTGTGTGAGTGTGTGTGCACATTTTGCTGTCTGTGGCAAATTTAAATTTTTTAAAAGGTTGAACCATAGACTGAAGGAGAGATATTTTTCTTTTCATCCACAGCTTCACTTTTTTCCGTATCATTGAATCCACCTGTTTTCCTCTTTTTGTTTCATATTCAAATATTGGCAGAAAATTCAAACTGTCAAACATTTTGGAATAATATTATCCATGACATTATTATCATGTTTTAATCACTTGCTGCAGTCACAAATTTCTGGCAAGTAATGAACAAATCCTTAGCCATAACTGAATATCAAGCAATAATGTAGATGTACTTTTATCTTTGTTTATTATGTATAGTTTGAAAAAATGGCATGTGAGTAAGGATCCTTATTTATAAGGTTTAATTTGGAGGTTTTCTCTTGAATCTTGTGTGTTATCAGTTCACTTTTCCCTTCAACTTGTCATGTGATCACATACGCTGATGACACACTCTTCTCCCTCCATACCACCTCGTTCTGTAAGGAGCTTTGGCGGTAAGTCTGTACAGGCCACAGGAAAATACTGCTACAGATGCTTAATGAGCATCAAAAGTCTTATCTGTTGATTGATATGCATCACAGTGTATAATATCTGGTTTGATATGCACTGCTCTCCTTTAGAGATAGTTTAGTTACAGAGAGCATTTTTGTGTTTGACATATGCGTGTGGTGCTACAATAGCTTACCTTTTGTTAGCAGGGTCTTGATTTAACGACTATGCCACATTGTAAGTTTCCCACAGGGTAAAACATTGAAAGGACAATTCTGTCATTTTAACAACGTGACAACAACCTTTCACTGGTTACCTGTCAAACTCTGACCACTTGTTTCTGTGTTGTTGAGATTAAAACGTTAATGTAAAACAGATCACCTCCGAAGTGAAAGTACTGAAAAACTATAGATGTGGCAGAACAAACGTCCTGTTTCCAGAGACGTGTTTTGGAGGAAGTTTGAATTGCAATTCTAATACATTCTATTAAAAAAAAAAAAAAAAAAAAAATCAGATACGAGCAAATTTCTCTTGGGCCTGCAGTTAGCAATTGATTCATCTCATATCTAAGCCAATCAAAACTGTTTGTATACTTTAGATAAGATGTTTACTTAACAAAAGTTTTTTTTTTTAGAGAAAAGCAACTAAATTTTTGTGTAGATATAAAATCGGGAAACTTTTGCCTGGCTGCTGTCTGCGTTGTAAGAGGACATAATTTTCCTTTTAATTGTCAAATATTATGATAATAAAATATCATAGTAAAAAGATATTATTGTTGCCCAGCTTGCACCTGTATCAGTGTGTTGGCTCAGGCTGTCAGTTCCTTTCTTTAAACTGGTCGAAAAGGACTTTTTTTTGTTGTGATATAAAGCAGAGCTGCTGTTTCTTAAATGTATTAAAAATAAAAGAGAGAGATGCATTTTCTTGTTTTGGCTTCTTTCAAAGTAAAATGAAGGTCTCAAATTTGCAAACATGAAGTTACCAGAAGGTCTGAGGTTAAAAATACAATTCAAGGGGTGCTGTTGAGCTGGTGATGGAGTAAGACGTGTTTTGTTTGAGCATTGAACTTATTTTTAATTTAAGTTAATTAGCGCACTGCATATTAAAACATTAACCAAGCTGCTCTGAAAACATTTTCGAAGCTGGATGAAAGCCTACATTTGAGTGGATGGCGGCGAATATGCGCAAATATAAATACACTGGAGCAGCGAACACTAGGCCCAATGCCGCCTCGAGCCACACTGCTACTGCCACCTCGGCAGAAACCTCTCCGCCACGGTAAGCTAAACCAGAGATGGACGCCGACGTCACCGAGTCCCTGAGATTCTCCTCTCGCTGAAAACTGAAATCTCGGCAATCTTACTTACTTAGACTTAGACTTAGTTCCTCCCGTTCCTCCTGGAACTTTGGGCGACGAGTCCTCTCCATTTGTTCCGGTCACTGGTGGCCCTTCTTGCTCCATGCCAGCTGACTCCCATCTCTCTTAGGTCTTCCTTGGCTGTATGTCTCCACGTCTTCTTTG
>JAQLOL010000001.1:34798880-34810598 GCA_029783665.1 Naso thynnoides
ATCTATATATATCTATATCTATATCTATCTATCTATCTATCTATCTATCTATCTATCTATATATATATATATATATATTATACTACATACATTATATTGTACTTTACAACTTAACTTTGCATTCACATTCAGTTACTCAGTCATATTTGGACATTAAGTGGGCAGATCTATTTCCAAAGTATACTGATAAGTCTTGTTTTGTGTATTGATCCTGGTGTTGATAGATCATATTTTGTCATAGATCCCAGATCTAATACAAAGCAGCTGCCATCTACTTTTACTGTGTTGCCAACAGCTTTGTTTGAAGAGCGACTTTATGTTGTGTCTCAAGTGAAGCTCCCTAAAATGGATGTTTGAAGTATCATCGTTTGTACTAATCTATCATTTACAGTTAACGTGAACATGTTGGAGTCCATGTGAAAATCGCAAATTGTATGACAAAAGTTTGCTGCCCTGATCACCACATTATTGAACATCTTAAATATTTTTTTTGGTACACCACCTCCTACTGATGTATAAGGTTCAGTGATTGTTTAAAATCCTCTGTAAACTTGAAGTAAATACTGTATAACCTGAATCATCACAAACCTTAAAGAAAGCAGCTTTCACATTTAGTGTTTTCAGGGCCTTCTGCTTTACAGTTATTGCTTTAAACATTTTCTCAAACCTTCATTCAAGAGAATTGTGCAGAAATCATTCAGCTGTGATCGCCATCAGGACTTTTTTTCAAGTCTTCCATATGCAGAAACTTTGTCTGACTGCATTTCCCCTCAGAAGCTTGAACGCTCTTTCATTCATAAGTTGAGCTCTGGAGTGTGTTGAATTTCTTTGGCCTCTGGGATTATTGCCCATTATCTCTGCATGGTGTGTGTGCTGAGTGAGTATGCAGAGTCTCCAAGCAGGTGGTGGTCACGTCTCATTATGTGGAGGTACCCATTCAATGTGCAGCTCTGAAAACACCTGGCCTCATGCAGCCAATCAGTGCACACATCCGGGAACATCATCTCTGATGCACACACTGTCTGGAGTTTAAACACACATCCTTTTCTGTTTATTTAACTGTTTCTATGACATGTGGCTGCTGGAACAGGAATGTGGTTGCCATTGATATCTCCAGTGACTCCAGGGATGCCAGTATTGTCGTAAATACCATTTGCCAGGTTGGCAAGCTTGCATATGTCAAAGAAAACATAATGCAGGACTTGTCAAACTGCTCTGAAAAGCTCCTGAAGCTCTCTCAGTTTGCCAGAAATGAAAGGAACCAGTCCAACATGAGCTTAGATATATCAGTCTAGACTGAAAGCAGTGGACCAACAGACCAGCTGCTTATCATGTCAGAAATGAGGCTAAAATATCTTAAATTCCTGCCATTTGCATATAATCAATAATCAGTAAGAGTTGTACTGTAGTGCATCATTAAAGAGAGGAGCGGCAGACTGCTGTCAAGAGGATGCGCGGCCGCAGGACAAGCCCCCTCTGGCTCTGTTTCACATCAGACGGATCACATTTAGCAGCTTTCACCTCTCTGCTCTCCGTCCTCTGTTCTCTATTTTCTCTATTTTTTCTCCACCGCCTCCACACATGCAGCATCCACTCCTGTCCATCATATTATCTGCTCAGCGAGGTCACATCTCCTCTCTGTCTGCCTTCTGTGTCGGAGGGTTGTCGCTTTGTCAGCCCACTCAGGGCCGAACAGATCGTCTGATAAAATCACATCATGGTTTCTGTCCAATGACACGCCTGAAGCTGCTCCGGGCCAAAGCCATTAGCTGCTCGTCACAGCTATTTTCACTGCAGGCCTCAAACGCTGCTGCTGCTGACTTGATTCATTTCATTCACATGAGGCCTTGACATATTTTATATTTTCATGCACTCAAATAACCAAGCAGAAAATAAACAAAGTGATGTTGTTGATGGCATGTTTGTTATATCAGCTGCAGTCACATTTTTGAGACATATCAGGGAAACAGTGATTGAAGGTGAGTGATGCTTAAATGAGTCAAAGCTGAGGAACAGTTTCCCACATATCAAACTTGTTATATGAAGATGTTGACAGTTTTAGCACTGTCTTGTTGTTGCTGTTTACAATGCAAGCACAACGCACACAATATGATTTGTGTGTGTCGTATGAATTGGATTACAAACTTTCATTTCATTTTTTGCAGCTCTGTGTTGCAAAAGGACAAATAAAACATCTTGATCCCCTGTGTACTGATGTTCTGAACATTTTCATTCATTCAAGCATACAAGTATTTCATAATATGTAATGTATCAGTTACTTCTTCACAATGATTAAAGTTCTGTGAGGCACAGTTGGTTGGTTTTAAATTAGATAAGGTTAAGTTTGTATTAAAATAAAAACTTTATTGAATGATAAAAACCATCATTGCTATCAGTATCGCAAAGAAATGTTTCAAAGTCGGCAGTAATGGAGTCAGGTTTGAATGTCCACCTAATTCACTGGCAAGAATAAGTTTTTGTTGTTGTTGTTGTTGTTGTTTGTTTTTTTTTTACTAAGAATATTAACTTTAAAAATCAAGATAAAAGTTAAAGCTTCTTGATTTAGTTTAAATATTGGAGAAACCTGTTTTGTTGGAACCTGAGAGGCAAAAATCTGGACAAAAAAATCTTGGAATGTTTGCTGTTTACAATTTGTAGAAATGAGGCACAGCACTCTTATTTGTGCTTTTTTTAAAAAAACACATGAAAGATTTGTAACTTACAGTATCATTTACTTGTTTTAATTCCAAGTCGACAGTTTGATCCTAATTATTTAAACTATCCATATTTTCATTCACATCCTGCATTTACCAGTGTCCTCTCAATTTCAGCCTCACTTCCTCCATTTGACATCATCCTGCATCCATCTGTTTGTTTCTCTCTGTTTCTGTCTAAATCACACGCCTCCCATTACCCGCCCCCTGTGTTCCCGCCATTTCTCACTTATTTCCCAGGTTCCCCAGCTCTCTGCTGCGTTGTCTCAGTCTCCTCTGCTGTGAGAGGAGAGATGTGCTGCAAAGCACTCCATGTTACTTGAGACTGATGCAGAGATGTAAGCCGGGCAGCTCAGTTACTTTCACCATGTTCACTCTTTCATCCTCTTTCTCTGTCTGACCTTTCTCTGTCTTCTGTCCCTGAAGCTGTTTACTGTGTTCTGTCCACAACTGTCCGTCTCAGCCTCTCTTCTTCTTCTCCTTTGTCAATGTCTCTGGCTCTCTGAGTGCACCTGTACTAAAACTGTGTGAGTTTAAATGCAATTTTACAGTAAAGAAATTTTTGATAAAATTCCAGATTTTGATTTGGGTGGGTAAATCCAACAAAAAAAAAAATGTCTCAGAAGAAAAATCAACAGAAATTAACCTTTCAAAAAATAAAAAAAACATTTCTGAGAGCATTAGAGACGTGAAGTGACTCATCTCGAGAGAGTGTGAAAGTGGTGGTTTCTTAAAGTTGTTACAACCAAAAGTTTTATTGTGATTATTAAATGACTATTGCAGATCACAAGTTCAAGTTTGGTTATTTTTAAGTGAACTCAGCTTTTAATGTCAACTATGGTTCTGTTTTGTAAAATTTGTTAAGACAAAAAAAGAATTAAAAAAGGAACCTTTAGTACGTACTGTAACTTTAAATTACAAAACAAGAAAGGAAAACAAGATGCATAATGGTAATAAAACTGTCATCAACAACAATATGGTTTTAAAATACATAATTACTAACTTCTGAAGGAAAAGATCTCTAGATAAAAAAAAAAAACAACAACATTTGCTTCCGCAGCATCTCCTTGATATTTCATATGTGCACATTACATCTTGAAGCACTTTAAAGGCTATTTGAACTTTGCCTAGGCTGTCTCCCTTTTTATGTACTGAATATGAAGATTCAAAGATATACCTTTAAATAAAGTGCAGCGAGCCTACATCTACTGGCAGAAATCTGCACTTAAGTGCCTCTAATCTTGTTTCAATTCTAAACCTGGGTTTTGAGACTAAAATGAAAAAAAAAAAAACATTCAATGAATAATTCCAGCTTTAATAATAAACACAGTTTATACTTTACAACACCGCAACTAGAAAAAATAGAATAAACACAAAAAAGAGATTCAGAGGTGTGTAAACAGTGAAAAATAAAACCCATTTTAAAAATAGTTTAGGATGCTTAAAGATGAGTTTAAGATGAGTTGCATGAACAAAGATAAAATGACTGCAAAATAAAATAACTGAAGCACAACAAAAGTTTCAAGCCTACAAGTCAAGGCTACACTCAAAAGGAAAAATTTTAAGCTTTCTTTTAAAGTGTTAAGCAAACTCACTCCCCTAATATCTATGGCTAGTGTGCTCCAGCTTCTGGGTTTTATTGAAAAAGGCTGCAATCATGATTTTCTTTCACCTGTTTCTGAGAAACTCCAATAACCAGCAGCAGATGATCACAGACCTCCTGAAAAAAAATCGTGAAAAAGGGAGCCTGTAATGTACTGTGGCGCCCATTAAGGGCTTCATGTGTGATGAGGAGAGGCTTCATATTGATGATGTCAGGCTGTAACATGTGTCGGTATAAAGTCTAAATGAATAGCTGATGTTGTTTTTTTTTTTAAAGGAGCTGCTGAGGAGCTGCCATTAGCCTCAGTTTAGCATTTATCACTCACCATCACTAATGCAGTTGTCATGACAACAGAAACAGGAAAGCTGTAAACAGCTGGAGTGTGTGTAATTGGCTGTAACTAAAGATAATCTACTTGAGGATGACCTTGGAAGACCTGTTTGCTGTTTCGCAACAGAAAACAGAGAAAAAGAGTTTTACATGCTGTTAGTCCGGATAATGAACCTAAATAAGAAATTACATGTGAAGGTAAATTTATACACATTATTGTTGTATTACTGTGGCCCAAGTTTTTTGCTGTTTGTTTGTGTTTTTCTGTCACTCAACCTCTCTGTCTCAGTAGGAAGTGTGTTCCTGAAAATTCTGGAATTCTGCTTTTCTCCTTTCTGTGTTGTGGCTTGAATTCATACTAACTTAGGGGCACCAAGATTTCAGATTGTTTAAGACTTCTCAGGACTTGCAGCGTATAATGCAAACAGCCGGCACCAAAACTCAGCTGCTTTGCTTTTCAACTTTTGAAATGTCTTCCATGTAACATGTTACAAGTAAATGGTCTTTCTGCTGCTGAATCTCAAAGTGCACTGCTGCAACCTGCATTTCATCTTAAACTGTGTTTGTGTTTCTCTGTGTGTGTGTGTCTGTGTGCGTGCGGGTTGGGGGGTGTCTGCTTGTGTTTAGTATGCACACAGGTGTCTCCTCCTGCAGCTGTGGATGAGCTGAATACAAACATTTATTAATTAAGGGTGAATTTCTCACTCCACTGACTTCAGCTCCCACATAGCTCGGCTCATCTCCTCAGAGGATCAATGAGCGCACACAAACCCTTGAAGTACACGCATACATGTGGATTTCTTTCGACTCCATTTTAAGTTTCATGGATTTTAGTGGTGAGTCAGTGGGGTGGGAATGAGCTCTCTCTCATATCTCCTGATATCAGGAGAGACAAGTTGCCCCTCGGTGCGGTCAAAAGGTGAAAACACACTCCCAGTTAGTCAAACTGTTGACCAGAGTTTGAATATTTTTTTTCTGTGGATCTGTAACATAATTGTCAGCTGTGTTGTTCAGGTGTGATGAACATTCTGTGTATTTTAAGGAATAAACAGAGACATAAATCTGACTTTACAACACTTTCTTACACCTGAATGATCAGTTGATGTCCTATGACTCCAAAAATGACAGTTTGTTTACTTTTAGGTATCAGAACTACTTGATTGTTACTATGTGTTTTGTTCATTGAGATTAAGCGCCCATGAACTCACTGACAAATCTCAGAAAAAAGATGCTGCTTATAACTCAGAACTTAATCAAGATTTCTTCAGTATCAAAGTTTTCCAGTGAGAGTTTGTCCATCCATACACTTTAGACCCTCAAATACCAACATGCAGCAAAGGCTAACTGGCATCACCTCGCATGTGATACTGCCAACTAGCACATAAGTTTCATGCCTCTCCAGACCAGTAGGTGGAGGTAGTCTACTTTCCTCATTTAAAATGTTTTTAACCGTTGACCTTTTGGTTTGGAAGAAAGGAAGGGGTGCAGGAAAAAAGTAAGGAAAATTAAAACCCCTGAAACAAAAAAAACTTTCCTCATCTTTTACCTGTTTATTATTTATTACAAGGATCCAGATTCACTGATGCCTAGGCAACCAGCTAGTATTCCTGGGGTCCTGTTCAGTCCCACATGTTGAAGGAAATTATTGGTCAAGTCATCCAAAGAAAAAACCTCGACAGCTGGGAGTGTAATTTCTGTGGAGAAACAACCTATCAATGTTTTCTCTCACACACAGGCTGTGCTAACGATACAATGTGCTGAACTGACGAAAAAGCAGCCAACAAAGACTGGCTAGGACCAGTGGGGGAGGACACAAAGCTAAAACTAGAGTAACAGACACTCATCAATGGCCCCACACTGCCCAGTGACCATTAGGCAGTTTGGTAATTGGGTAGTGCGTATAAACAGAAACTGTTGATGGATGATGCACCATACTTTTGTGCCAATGTGCCACAAGTTTAAACAAAAGTAAGCTACAAAAACAATCTGATTTCAGTCAGTCTAGGGGAAGGCTTTAAAAACCCCTTAACTAAGTCTTTACATGTAATTTGTATGTATTGCACATGTTGACCCCACAGTGGACACTCTGATTTTATGCTAGGCTTTAATATAAATGCCTGCAGTCATAATTAGAAGGTTCGATGGTCTGATTAGTAAAACAGGAAGCGTTTGCATACTGCTTTGTGCTTCTCAACTGTAAGCAAACAGAAACGTGGCTTCTCTTTTGTTCCTCTGTGTTTCACTGTGTTTAATGCTCATTCTGACCTTGTTTGGAGGTTTTTCCTGTGAGGACAGAAACTGAGTCAGACAGTGATGTGAGTAGTGTGGAGGAATCTGAGCTGTAGTCACTTTTCTTTCATGCCTGTTATCTTCTGTGCTTCCTCCCTGATAAACAGCAAAACAGCATTATGCTCAGAGAAACCCGCTGAGCTTATCAACCCTTTTACCATCTTCTAATGTGTTTATCCGACTTTCTGGAGTTTAAAGTAGCTTTGTGCTGCTCAGATTTACACTGAGTAAAGGTTCTTATCTGGCTGCACAAACAACACTGCTGAAATAATAAAAACAGTTAGATTTTATTGCTGCCAAGGTTATCTCACTGTGAACATGATGCACTGTTTTGCAGCATGAATAAAAGAATGAATCCACACACATGCGCACACACACACACACACCAATGCTGTGGAATATAAAGAAAGGTGAAGTTCTTCCCGTGTTTAGACTACGGTAAAAGTCTCAGTGAGTGATGAGGAAATTTTGTACTGGAATTGACAAAAATTTTACTTTTGAGCTCATAACCTGCTCCAGAGTTTAGAGTATGAAGAAGCTTCTGTCTGTTTAAATCCTGACAGATAGAAGCCAGAGGAAAGACTGACCACTGATGTGATAGTCTGATACTGTCAGGGAATATGTGATGTAGGAGTTAGTCTGCTCATGTGTTAGTGCTGCATTTCTCTGCACTAAGGGAGATCTTAAACTGAACTGAAAAAACAGCCTGCATCCTTCCTTCCTTCCTCCCCAGGTGGTTGAAAGTGGAAAGCTGAGAATTTGAATTAGATCTCTGCTCGCCGCCGGGTGCCATCGACCGTCGCCTCCTGGGTTCCTCTGCTGCGCCCGAAGCTCCACCAAAACTAAAACAGTCACTAATCACATCCACAGTGCCGGAACACCGAGCCACTCAGCCTAAACAAAGAGTCGATAAAGTGCTACAGCTTTTAAACAACAATA
Source organism: Naso thynnoides (assembly GCA_029783665.1). NCBI lineage: Eukaryota > Metazoa > Chordata > Actinopteri > Acanthuriformes > Acanthuridae > Naso > Naso thynnoides. The sequence continues at coordinate 34,806,756 of JAQLOL010000001.1, forward strand.
AAGACCAACAAAGAGCAGAGCATCAGAATATTACTGCGAGTTAGAGTGAGAGGGCGTGTGGTTTTTATTTAGCCATTAATGGTCGAGGTGAGCGTTCAATGGAGCAGAATAATGAGGCAGATCAATATCCATCGACCCGCTGCCCAGCCCGCCACACTTCCCATTACACTAATGCCTCAGGGCGGCCACATCTGGTCCCTAAGTAAGAGAGTAACTGGAAAGAACATTCAAGAAAGGATGAGCTGCAGAGATGGAAAGGACTATTGATTCAAGCCATAAATGGTAAAAAAAATATTGATTGTTTTTAAGGATTCAGATGTTAGTTTGGAGGTGCAGGGACTGCTCAGTACCTCCAGAACTGTTACAGAGAAGTTTAGTGACACGTTTCCAAGTGAGGAAATCTGCAGAAATGTAGACACTGCTGGTTGGAAGAAGCATATAAAGTTTGTTTCATTCATAGAGTTTCTTTCACTGCAAGTTCCTTAAATATGTGGTCAAACCTCAGCAGTGCAATGCAACTACAGGAGAGAACATTTACTCATGTCATGTGCTGTACTAGAGGTGTAATATGCAGGATTTGTCTGTTGCTGTTTAAAAAACAAATCAAACCCTCTGGTCCTGGTTGAGCAAGCTAGACAGTAAATGAAGTGAGGGGGCGGAGTTACTCATGACAAAGATGACAATTTGTAATTAAGTATTTAAACTGGTATCTGAATACTTCTTCCACCACTAGGACCAGATATGCAGACAGGATATTCTAAAGACATCACTTCCTGTTACACACTCCACTTCTGAAGTGAAATTTTGTAATGTTATTGTACTCTGTTGCCTGATTGGTGCTCTAAAGAACAAGTTTAACTGCTTAGAAAGTGCACCTTTTGTCTCTCTTTTTGTTTGTTTGTTTGTTTGTTTTAAAAAAGAAGAGCAATATCAGTCTCATGTCTATGTGTTTTGAATAGAGCTGGAGTCTCAGGATGACTAGGATAGCTTGGCCTAGCTTAGCACAAAGACTAAAGGCAAGTAGGAAACAGTTAGCATGGCTCTGTCCAAAAAAAAAATTGAAAAGCCTCCAAAATTAACTTATTAACACATTATCTTGTTTTTAACTAGATAACAAACAGAAATGTAAAAATGACAGTTTGTGGTTTTGTTCAAAGTCACATTGCACAACTTTTTTGGATAACAAGCAGGTCGCAGTGACTTCCTGCAGTAAAAACACCAGTTTAACTGCTGATGGAGTGGAGATCAGCAGTGGAATCAGAAAGTTACCACTGAAAATTGCAAGGTTCTAATGTAGGGAATCTATGATGAAAAAGGAGAACTGTTGTGAGCTATTATGGCCTGTGTGATAGTTGTGCTCTATTACCAGCACTATAGACGCAGAAAAACTCAGCGGATTGATTCCCAGTTTCACAAGAAATAGTTCCAGCATGTAAGTCTCCCTTCAACCACAATCTGTAAGTTTTACATTTCTGTTTGTGTTTGGATTAGAAAATTAAAAAGATCATAAATCTGCTTCAACATTTCATTTTGCACCACTTGTCTGCGGTAAATAGGTTCTAACTTTAAATTGTGACATAATGGAGCAGTATGACGTCAGACAAGCTATTATAAGATAGGTCACCATATTCTCTCCACAATGTGCCGTCAATTCGGAGGAAATGTGTTACCAGACAAATAAAAAAAAAAAGCACATCTTATATGACAACCTCATACATCAAAGAACAGTTGCACACAAACATGTCTCTGATGAAACATGACTAACATTAATTTCCTGTGGCTGCAGTGACAGCAGAACCTCAGGGGAGCTGTTCAGCTCCGACTGGCTTCCTGGGAGCGATGGGGCGGATGCAGCAACAGCCGAGCGTCCGCCACGACTCATTCACTTGTAAATTGGTGGAAATAACAGGACCAGATGCTGTCATTATTTCTACTCAGCCCAGGAGCTTCACTACCAGTCAGTGTTTTGGGCAATTTTCAACAACCAAAGACCTCTGATTTTACAGAGAACTGTGTCCTTCATCCCCCCCTGCTGCCTGACAACAGGTAACGTAACGTTTCACCATGGGCCTGAAACTTAGGTTTATGGCTGTAAACCACAGACCAAACCAAAAAGGGGAGGTACTGATTGAGTTGTTGTTTGTGAGAAACTAGCCCTAACCCTTAACCCAACCCTAAAATTAAGTAAGATACAAACACACAAACAAGAACAAGATGTCAACTAATACTCAAAGTAGATACAATGAAGATGAACTACTCTGCAATGTAGCATTAGCAAAATGGAGAAATGGCTAAAACGACCATCTGTTTGGGACACCGGTTAAACAGACTCTGGCAAACAGGGGAAAAAAAAAAAAAAAACAGGTCCCGGGTCCTTTGGATTTCAAGAAATATGCAGGGGGTCCACTACCTCAAAAAGGTTGAGAACCACTGGTCTAAAACAATTGCAGATGTACACGTAGCAGTGGTTAAAAAAAACACATGTAAAGGCCTTTGCTCACTGAGTCAGGATTACTCCTTCGAAATTGATGCACATTTAAAAAAAAAAAAACAAACAAAAAAAGACTTCATGTAGGATCAATCATATTTACACATTGACTCCGCTACTTTCACGCACCATTATTTTTTTTCAAAACAGGTTGGAGTTTCTGCATTTTTTCGCATCCGTCCAAACCGTTTAGAGGTTTGAGAGAGAGAAAGAGAGAGAGAGAGAGAGAGAGAGAGAGAGAGAGAGAGAGAGAGAGAGAGAGAGAATCTGTATTTTTAACTACCACAAACACACTGCCATACTGGTCTTCTTTTTAGTGTGTGGGCCCAGTATAGCTAGCAGTGTATCAAACTGGACCACTGACATCCTGAAATACACCTGGAAGGGATCAGGAGAATCTTGCAGCTCCTTCATCAGCAGGTGAAACTCTCCTTGCTCTTGTCTTGTTTTTCATTTTTCATGAAGTGACAGAACCACAAAATCATCCTCACTGCTTGAAGACTCCATTTTGTCCTGTACTGCAAAATTTCACAATGAATAGAAAAACAAACGCATCCGACAGTGAGCAAAGTTTTTTTGTGTAACTTTTTTTCCTTTGGATTACAGATTTAAAGTAAGTATAAGAAAAAAAAATGGACTCAGTGTGTAAGGCCTTAACTCAGGTGCAGATAATGATCAAATGATGTAACCTGGAATACTTGCTCAGTAAAGTTATAGCTTGCAGTTGATTTTAATTACAGCTCGAACTGCTCCTACAAACGTAGAGCAAAAGGAGCCTCAAAGGCTAAGGGACAAGTTATGACTGCTGAAAACTTTGTAAAATCATGGATTGTGAATTTGAGGAAATTATTAGTTGATACAACTTTTCTTCTTTTTTTGTTTAGGTTGGTGAGACTCAGTTAACTCTGACTGTACATCACTTGTTTGAGCTCCTTTGAACAGAAAACAAATCAACCAGCTGAGCTGACGACCATTTGCCAACCTCGCATCCACCCACTCGCAGTACACAAGGCTCACTCCAAAGGTTGTGTTTGCCGAATTGAATTAGTGCCTGTGGTCTCGTTAATGTGCAGCATCAACAAGGGCTTAACAGGAGTCGCAGCTTTGATTGGAGCTGGTGCGACTCGACAATAATTCCTTGGCAAACAACTCTATCAGGAACGCCAATGACCAGGCTCGGATTAGTGACAAAACCATAATTGGATTTGCTGTACGGTTAATTGAATTGGGCTAAGTGTGTTTTTGCCACTGTTTGTTTGGATTTGGTGCACAGAATTTAGAGTCCTCATGTCCTAATACTAACATCACATTTGGAAGTATTTCATGCAGCCAAACCTCTTAGAGATTTTGAGTGT
>JAQLOL010000001.1:34810698-34822209 GCA_029783665.1 Naso thynnoides
GTGAGTGACAGGGTGAGAATTTATAGGCCCAACAGATCGATCAAAGGACTTCACAAAGCAATCATTAATGAAAAACACAAAGTGTCCCTCACAGGTACGTATGTCCATGAGAGAGTTACTTATTAATCAAAATCAGACAAAATGATGAAAGTTAAACTGAGCTGGCACACAAAGACATGAGTTTTTTTTACAATAATCATGTTATGTAAGTGTTGAAACGGGTGTCCGTCTTTGAAAGTGACAGATAAGGGTGCACAGTCCAATGATCTGTATTAATAATGAGGACGTGTTATTGCCTTTAGTCAACAGCAATGATTAATGACATAGAAATTATTGATTTTTTTATTTAAATTTTTGAGCAAAAAATGTAACCTTGATATTTATTTATTATGTATTTATTTTTAATGTAGTTTGACCAAAAAAAATGTAACTCAAGGTTCATTGATATAATATCTCACATTTTATTGTCCATCAGTTTGGCTGTTCAAATGCCACTGATATTCCTTCCTGGAAGTTGTAGGTGGAACAGAAATCAATTAACATCCATCCATTATCTGAAATCCTTGCAGGATAATCAGGGTCTGGAGCCGATCCCTTCTAACATTAGGTAAGTATTGGGACGCAACATGCACATGTTGCCTGTTCATCACAGGGCTGACACGTTCACAATCCAAGCCTTGATGGTCATTTCCTAATTTTTTGGCAGATCTAGTTTTTTGTTTGGTTTGTTTTAAATATGGCCTATATCAGATTCCAGTGGGAACTGATCACATCCTGAACTTACCTACAAATGAGCGGTAACAAAGATATCAAACACTGCCGTATAGAAGCAAAAATGGAGAAAGAAACAGGCAACAATTAATAATTGTGGTTAATCAAAAAGTTGATGTAAAGTGAAAATAGTGAGTTTGTGAGCAGGATATAGTTTTTTGGGGGGTATTTTTTGCTTGTTTGTTTGTTTGTTTTTACAAAAAAAAAAAAAAATTGAATACTTTTTTTTTGTTTAATTTATGATAGGCTTATCTTCTTCCTTTTTTGTTGACATGCTTACTAAATACAGACCAGACAGATCCATTCCATCTTCACATAATGATTTTCTCATTATACCAAGAATTTAAATCTGCCCATGGTGCTCTCACTGTGGTTCTACTCTCTTAAATTCTCCACCACAAGAACCTAGATCCACTACAACCATATCTTCTTTCAAAAAAAGACTAAACAATTAACTTTTTGCGCAAGCTTTTGACTAAGTTTCAAACAACTGTTTGAAAGATGCATTTTCTTATTAAGCAGTTATTAACATTATTGTTCTTATCCCCTTTGAGCATTAATAATTTTTATCAGTTTTTTATTTATTCTTTCTGACCTTATGTGGTTATATTGTTTTTTTATAAATTTCCATGTGTTTTATTCAATTACTTTGTGTTTTTTTTATTGTAGGTGGTTTTTGTCATGAATGATGTTCACTATTCATGTTTATAGTCTGTGCGAAGCAGAATAAAATGTTTCTGAGTTTGTCATTCTCGACCGCAAACCACCTTTACTGCAAATGGTTTGCAGTCAATTGTGAAGCAACTGGGATGAGGGTATGTTAAGAAAGCCGAGTGACTGGACCTCATGATGCAGACACAGAAGCACGAGTTCCAAACAAGGAGATATTTATTGGAATAATTCGGTTAGTGAGTTTGGGGTAGTTTCAGCCGATGGTCAGGGGAGGCTGAGAGCCGACGAGGAGTGGTGGAGTGGACGGGAGGAGGAAGCGTACAGATGAATCCTGGAGAGCTGAGGAGACTTGGGAGAGCAGCTGGAGTGGAGATGCGGGAGTGCAGGCAGGCAGGGAAGGTGAGGCTGGAGACTGGTCCCAGGAGATCTGAAGATGAAGGAAGATACATGAGCACAAAGCCAAAGATTACGAGCAGTTGACAGAGTTTGAGCCTGACAGTTTACCACGGGAGGATAACGGACAGTCCATCCAGTCAGTGGATGACTGAGCCGGTCTTTTATCCTGCAGCAGTGTAGATGGCTTGATTGTATGATCAGAGACAGGTGTGTGATGACAGCAGGTGTGCAGACTGATCAGAGCAGAGAGGCTTCCAAACTCCGCCCAGCTCCAGAAACAAGACAAACAGGGGGAACGAAAAAACAGACACAGCCACATGAGGAAGGGGGAAACGAGGGGAAGACAAGGGAGAAACACAGGACCCTGACATGTTGATGATATCTTTACAGAAATATGTAAAATGTGAACAGAGGTTGGGCAAAAAACTCCTCCAGAGGCAGATCTGGCTTCTGATCAATGATCATTTCAGAATTTTTACAATTTTTGAATAATAAATAATAATTAAGTTCATTGGAAAACACTTTTATTAACAAGGTTTCAGAGTGCTTTAAAGAAAAATGACTACACTAAGAATTCAGACAGTAGGATTATAAACTGCCATACATCCTGTGGACTCTTTTAGGAGTAAAATGACTCATATGAGCCAAAAGAAAACACACTGAGCATCTTTCTGTCATAAATCAGAGTCATCTCCTATTTGGACATCACAGACATAAAGAGGTCGTGGAGACACGTAGCTGTTGATCTTAAAAAGTAGACCCTGAACAACTTTTTTCAGCTGAAAACCGAGGCTACTAAGTATGTTGTGGTGTTTTGATTGATTCAGTTCTAAATCTTGACATATTAGTATGAAGTAATTGAATTCTACATATTCTGTTGTAAATGTGCATAGGTACTGCCCCCTATTGGTTGAAACTGGCTATGGCAAACAAAGAGACCCGTCTCTAAAATTGCAGAGATAAATTTTTGACTGGACAAATCAGCAATTAGAAGGAGTGGTTGAGTTTGATGGGGTAGAAGTCAAACACTTGTTAATAGTAGTTCAATCATGGCGGAGGACTACAGCTTTGTTTACCAGGCTACCAAAAACCTCTTGTTATTGAACACTCTGGAATATTAAATACAAGGAATGTTCTGACCAGATGGATAGCAACCTTGGGGTCACAAAATGTACCACTTTTTTGTGAGTACTAGTAGGGAAGAATTGGAGCCTGTTGTCGGAGTCTTTCTACAGATCTGTGCGATGTGGACGCGAGACTCACGCAGCCTTGGGTACAACACAACATGTTAAAAAACATTGTAAAAAAGCACTAAAACTAACAAAAATAGCCAATATCAAAATACAATATAAAACATCCATGTGATTATTTTGTGGAAAACTAATGTTAGCCGTCAGTCGTCTTGACTGTAGCCTGCAGGCTAGTGTAGGGCTCTCTAAAAGAGTGTAATATTCTCTAAAAATAGTTTGAAACATTCATTTTTATTTTACAGTGTTTTGAAATCATAGTGATGGTAAAACATGCAGTCTTTCCTTTTTATACTGTTTCTAGAACATAAATGAAAACTTTTATTTTGTCAGGCGGGAGGAAGGACCTTCCCACACTCATCTGTCTGTTTTACCAGGTTTTACTGAATAACTGGGTCCACAGCACACGTCATACAGTCATGTTAATGCTGATTGGATTGAGGCAGCTCCAATAGTTTTACGCTTAACCTGATGCCACACCTACTAGAATTCAAATTTTGCAAAGAATCTCCAATGGAGCGTGGGCAGACCCTGTTCACGAAGTGAATTATGGGTCTGGTTTACCAGGCTAGTAGCACCAAACCGCTGTGGGAAGAGGTAGGGGGAGGAAGAAGTCAGGTTGAGAGAAGCCAGCTGCTTATTAAATTAACTGTGGACACGTCTGAAAAACAAAAGTCTTCTAACCGCTAAATCCAGCTACAATTACTATATTCAAACTCTCCCGATCTACTCTCAGTAAAGCCCAGCCTCCTAGCGCTGCTCAAATTGATAAATTTTTTCACACTCTAGATGTATATTTTTTTAATTTCAGGAAGGAGACACTTCAGCCAAAACTCTGGAGATGTAGTTACCCTGTAACATTTGGCTGATTGTTTTTGCCTCCATACCATCAATGTTTTGAAACCCTGAGTGAGGGTCTGGCTTGTAAAAGACTGTTTTTTGTCTTACTGTCTCTGTACATGTTCATCCTGCACGAGGTTGATAACAGGCAGAATAACAGAGTGAAGTCAGCCTGCTGTATTATGAGATAAGGCGCTGCAGACGAGGGTTACAACGGAGGAGCCAAATGTCAACCTGTCACTGTCACTGATTAGTCACAGTGTAAAGGGCTGCGTTGACATTTCACCACAGAGGAGGTGTGATGAGCGGAGGAGGCTGAGGAGGAGAAGGGTCTGTATGAGTGTCAGGGTGGGGAATAAAGACCTTTTTTTCATTTTCTCTTCAACTACTTTAATTAAAAAATGACTCACATAAACCATGATTGTCAAGGCTTTATGATCTGTGCAGCAAGACCCTCGAGTCAGATGAGGTGAAAACTTTGAACTTTTAACAGAATGAACCTGGGAAGAAATCAAACCAGAGGGATTTCTCTTCAGGGTGGACTGACAGGCACGAGAAGTTGTTGAGAAGAGACCGACATGATAACATTACAGTGTGGTCAATTATCATAACAATTCACATAGATACAAAGATATAGGTATTATACTTTAAAGTTGAGTCTCATAATAACTTGAATCTTAACTAGGGTTTGGGTTCAGACAGCTCATCACTGCTCAGGACTATAACTCAATAGTCAGACAGTAGTTGAGTTTTTGACACATTTCACTCAGATTTCCCAAATTCTTCAACATCAGAGACTGTGACCTAAATATTCAGACGGTCAGAGCGGATTTGTGTTGGTTTGGACCCTGATAACTCACCATTAGACTGAATAAAATCTTCCAACATGTCTGTGTGAGTGTGTGTGTGTGTGAGTGAGTGTGTGTGTGTGCAGAGCATCCTGCTCCTGACTGACTCCTGTCTGCTTTAAAATGAGTTGACAGTCGTGTCAGACATGAAGTGCGTCTCACAAACAGTCAAACGAGGAGATGTTCCATCAAACAAACTTCACAGTTCTTGAAGCCGTGAAGGTTTCCTGGTTTCCTGCTTCGAGGCCAAAAGACTATAGACTGACAGGAGCTGACATGACAACAATTCTGCTCCACATATTTTTCTGTGAGGGTAAGTTCAGTCATCTTCACCTCATCCTCTCAAGAGACAACTGACTGGAAAAAATAAACCTGAAGGCAACATGTCGACTTGAGATGTTCAGACGATAGAATATTTTAAGAATATTTTAGATGAAGTTAATAAGAATCCTCAAAGTTTTTAATGGTCTCATTGGACAGGGAATAAATAAAGTGGAGATAGCGTCTAAGACAAATTGGTTTTCTATAATTAAAACACAGCCTGTGTGATCCTGGATACACTGAATTAAACAACCAGCGTTAAATCCTGCCTAAGATCTCTTAGATTACGACTCATTCCTGGGGATTTGTGTGCTGGTATGACTGGAGATAAGAATGACTTAAATAAGCAGACAGTGTGAATGTTTGACATGATGATAGTTTGAACATGGTTTGCATCGGTAATGCAAACGCATTCTCACCCTGATGTCTTTATCTGCTCCTCTGAGTATCTGACAGCTGCTAATCAAACATAGAACAGAGGAAATTCAAGTTTTTTCCAGCATAACATGATCTGAAAATGGATGAATGTCCACCACAGCACTGCCTATTAAAAATCAAACCCCAGTATGTTAACATATGTGTAAAAAAGGTCATCGCCACATTTCACATTTATCGTAATCTCAGACAGTAATGACTTGAAATTTTCAATTACAGGGAACACAAAAACATCAAAGGTATTAACTTTAAACTGTTTGCATAAACACTCAGAGTTTTGCTACACGTGCGTTTTAACAGAGGCTGTATGACTCATGCTCCTCTTCCTTAGGCCACCAGCGTATCGGTAAGATTAGGACTAAGACCAAGCTCTGCCAGAGTACCAAGGTTTTTTCAATACATTGCATTCCAATACCCATACTACCCTACTATTTAGTATGCCAGAAAAAGTTTAGTATGTCCCACTACGTAGTATGTGAGATGTAGTATGTCAGAAGTACCAAGTAAATAGAAGTAGTATCTAATACAAATTGGGTTTTTGTTTGTTCGTTTGTTTAAATAACTAAAATACAGCCTCTGTTGTGTTGTACTTTCTATGCTTTGTTTTTGTACTGCATGTTGTCCATGGTGGCAAACTAGTTTCCTCTTTGGGTATAAAAAAAGCTAATGCTTTCCTAACCTACCAGGATGGCCTACTACATCATTTTGCAAGCCAGCATGCTTTTCTGGCCATTCTGATCCACATTCTTTTGAGCAGCGGAAAATGCGTCACATGCGTCACGGTGTGTCACACGAATATAAAGAATCGGTGTGCTCTGACAGCATACCTTATCTTTGTACTCCAATACTACAATATGTACTTTGTGAGGGCAGCTGCAGTACATACTCCAAGTAAAAAGCGAAAGTATGCAAGTCGGTACACACCCATAATGAAGGTCTGCTCCTGAAAAAATCTGCCTAAAAATAAGACATTTATGATGCATTCAGCCAAAGGCTAAGACAAGCTGACTGTGCATGCTCGTAAACTAGTTATTAGTTATCTCTTAAATTATCAGTCATTCAGGTGAGTTCTATAGATGTGGCTTGTAGTCTGAATGAACCACAGAGCTACATGCAAACACAAACCCCACTCTGGACTGATCTCCCCCCACCCTCCTCTCTCTCGTGAGGTGTCCTCAGGGACTTTGATGCTTCAGAAGACGCTGCTGAAAGCTCCATCTCTGATGATGTGATTGATGCTTGCGCTGATGGCGAGCTGTCGGCTTCCATCGGCAGCAGAGATCTGCTGCTGCTGCTGCGCCGCTTTCCCTGAATATCAAACGGCTCACGACCTTCCCAAAACTTCTCTCTGGCTTTATGAGACACATGTTGAAGGTGACAGGAATCCTGTGTGTGTGTGTGTGTGTGTGTGTGTGTGAGTGCGTGTGTGCGTGCGTGCGTGCGTGTGTGCGTGCGTGTATGTGTGTGTGTGTGTGTGTGTGTGTGTGTGTGTGTGCGTGCGTGTGTGCGTGCGTGTGTGTGTGCGTGTGTGTGTGTGTGTGTGTGTGTGTGAGTGTGTGTGTGTGCATGTGTGTGTGTGTGTGTGTGAGTGTGTGTGTGTGTGCATGTGTGTGTGTGTGCATGAGTGAAGCATTTCTGCAAACTTTAAAGCACTTTTCTCCTCTCGTCAGTCTCAGAGTTTCGCTCGTGCAGCATCTTTGTTATGTAAAGTGTCACCGACTCTTCTCCTGGCACTTTTTGCTCAGCTTCCAACTCTCCTCCAGCAAAGTAAGCATCCCACTGAGTGTATCTGCTGGCTAGAGTTTGATTTTTCCTTAAAGGACTGTCTGGGTGAATAACATTTCTCTTAAGGTCTAAGACCCTCAGGGATTCAACAACAGTGCTCCTCTCTCTGTTAGTGATGTTTGAACCACCTTATTTCCTGCCCCTTAGGACCCTGCTGTGCTGAATGTACCTGCCTTGTGAATGACTATCGATTTCAAAGACAGATTGATCCACACTGATGATAATCAACTGTCCCGAGGCTCCGGGGAAAGGTACCCTTGAGGATCTTTTTTTCCCCCCTCAAATACACAATCTGTTTTGTTTTCTCAAGCAAGAGAAAAACCTAAGAAAGAGTTTGAGTTTGAAAGGTGTGCAGAAACTCACAATCCAAAAGTTTGGCGTTTTTCCAAGATGACCTACTTGTTTTAAAGGAGGTTCGTAAGGAAAGTCAACCTAATGATATTAAACAAGTAAATTAATAAGAAAATTTTTTGTGTTTTTTCAGTGCTGTAACAATTCCTACATTTAAGCTACATCATCGTGATACAGTCATCGTAGTCCAACACAGATGACACAGTATGTAGATTTATGCACACACTGTGAAACCAGAAGGCACAACAAGTTTCATCCATTAGCACAACATCTGCACATGTTGGAGGGAAGGTGGGTTAGAGAGCACAAGTTTAAGGGCTGTTTCTTTACAGCTGCAGAGGCTTTGCCCAGGAATTCTGGGAAGCTGATGATAAATTCTGTGTTTCAATCGCAGGAACCATGGTTATTGATCCACCAACAGGAAAGTCCCTGCTCTGAAGACAGTATTTTTCCAAGGTTCAGGAACTTTTGGGCCTGCAGTGCTGAGCATTTCTGATTGGTTGAGTACTCACAGCAGTTTTTTTCACCCAATTTGTTTAAAAGTTGTTGTTTTTGGTTTTTTTTGTTCTTTGAGATGGAGTCACAGAAGAAAGCATACGACAGATGGGCCGACAGTGAGGTGCAGGCCTCGCTGTGCTTTTATGCAAAGGACGATATCCAGTGGTTACTGGAAATGGTGACCTGCAACAAGAAGGTCTACACAAAGATACACTGGGGGTTTGATGCAGTTACTTTCATTAATTTCCATATGTCATCAACAAGGTTTTGCATAGTCTTTGCCCTTGGAACTAACTACTTTTGTTGAAATGCAGACACACATGTATTACCAGTTACATACAGGATCCCTCACCAGCTTTCCTCCTGCAAACATGGTATTTTGTTGGCAACAAATAAAACCCACTTAACAGTTTGTTTAATGTATTTCAACATTCATTGTCAAGCACAGTGGCACAAATTGACGCTGTGGTCTGGTTTCTCCTTTTGAAAACTTCACTTTCAGAGAGATGAGGTTCAACAAACAGTAGGGCAGTGAGTTTACACTGCTGTATTTAACACACAAACACACACACACACGGTATTTTTGATCTCTGTTCATACAACCAGCTGTGTGTGTTTGTGTGTTAGTATGTGCTGGTGTGCAGCTGTGTGTGTAGCCAAGCAGGAAACACATGGTTCAGTTCACAGCTTGCGGAGCTGTGATGTCATGCAGAGGTCAGGGTGGCTACAGCCATGTTTTAGTCAGAAACCTCATCAGGATAGAGACACACTCCTCTGATGAGCTTCTTCTTCCTATTTACCTCAAGTTTGACTTCTAGGGTGTCACATCTTTTTCTCAAATTTGTTCCATTTTGTTTCGACTCTGGTACAAGATGTCATCAGAAACAGAATATTTAAACCATCATCCGGGTCAAACAGGTCTACACGACAGTTCACTGTCCTACATCATCACACAGTCTATTACACTGCAGGTAACCATAGCAACAGTGCTGATGTTTCACACTACTAACCTGTTACTGCCATAGTGAAATTACAGTAGCCAGTCTGACAAACAAGATCAATGTTTTCGTGCTTTCATGGGCAGGACACAAGTAGGTAAAAATAATGATACTTCTTATACAATGGATAACACACACACACACACACACATATATATATATATATATATATACAAAATTTAAATACACAAAGTAATGATCATTGCATGCTATCAGCAGTGAAATCTCTACTCTTGTGCTGAATGTGCCACTTGACACCAAAAGAGACATGTCTGATCAGTTTTCTACCCTGATCACACACTACTTCATGATTTCATCACAGTCAGTCTTTTGTTACTGTTTTGATTGGAAGACCCCCTGTCAGCAGAAAAAAACATTTTGTGTGTTTAAAGTAACGATATGTAACTTGACTACAACCCATGGTTTTGAAAATGAAATTTTATGATGCACGTCGCACAAAACAGCAATTTTAGTAAAACAGGGTCATATATTATGGAGAAAATGTCCTTTGGTTTTCCCTCTGATGTCCTACGACTGTTGTACCACAACTCTGAGATTCACAAATCTTCCTGAAATCAACATGTAGGCAGCCTGCAGACTGAAGCCACCACTGCAGCACCAGGTAGTTTTGGGGGACACTAAATAAATGGCTGCAGATAGACAGAGCAGTTTTAAATCAGAGGGAAAACCAGACATTTTCTGCATAAAGTGTGACCCAGTTTCACTAAAATTGCTGTTTTGTGCAACTTAGTAATGTGCATTGTTACGTTTCGTTTTCAAAACACAGGTCACAGTCAAGTTACATATTGCTTAAAGAGGGATTCACTTTCAGCATGGAGCTGCAGTTCCTATCAGGTTTTATCCACCAGACAAACAGCAACATGATTATCCTGTTGCAGTGGTTTGTTTCCACATCATGAAGGTAAGTCAAATATAGCTCTCTACTTTTAGCTCTGCTTTGGTCTCTACCAACCTCTACGGGAAATGTTGGCTTTTAAGCTGCTAAATGTTTCGCTTTGTTCACCAGTTAGTCTCTGACTGTGTCTGTTTGCTAATTGGTATTGAACAGGTGTGCAGTGGATTCGCTCACCGAAAACAGCAGTTTGCTGCAGCTGAAAATTGATGGGAATGCTGAGACTGAACCAAAATAATAAAGTTGTGAGTCATAAAAAACAAAGCAAGCTGAAAAATGCTGAGACACTTTGTTGGGTGCTGCAGTCAGTAATAACTCTCTACTCGGTCGTTACAAAACCTTTTGCATTAAATTCAGTCATTTAACATATTGTATGCTGATTTTATCATCTTTGATGTGTAAACTCTAACAGTGGCCTGAGAAAACAGCAAACATCTTGAAGAACATAGACTTGATTTGTAAAGCTTACCTTTATATTCAAATACTCACTCAACAATAATATATACATTAAAATTGATTTATACATAAATCCCCACTGGAAAAGCTGCTTAGCTTTGAAGCAGCAGTGAAAGTTCATATGAATGTACATCTTGTTTTAAATATAACCCTACATTATTGGGCAGAGGTGAAAAGTAGAGAGATAAAAATACATAAGCACTTTCTCCGTGTTTCATTCTCTGTATGTTTGTGTGTGTAGGTGTTGGGGTGGGTGTGAGAATCATTACAGGTGATAAATATTTAAATCTTTCCTTCGCCTTGATGGCAGTAGGGAAACATTTACTGTGGATATGAACAGAAGCTATTTGCTTTACAAGCCTGGGATAGAAGCATGGCTGTGTGTGTGTGTGTGTGTGTGTGTGTGTGTGTGTGTGCGTGCGCGCGTATTTGTTTCATTGAGGAGGGAGGAGGCAGTTAAAAAGAAAGGCAGATTTAGTGATCCTCAGGTTTAGACAAATTGCACAGCAGCTGACTGAGACCTGCACTTTGTGTGTTAACTGATCTCGAATTGATCTCAGAATTAGATTTCCAGGCTGAGACACCTGCGTCCATATTGACCTTGAAAGAACCTGCAGGTGTAAGCGGGGACAAACAGAGAGAGACAGCAGAAGGGGACACTGTGTGTGTGTTTGGGCTGAAATCTCTGTAGGAAAGATTCTCCACAGTAAACATAAACCAAAGCAAAAGAAAATGAGTAAAAAACACAAACAAATGACGTGTGTGATATTATGAAGTGAAATGCTGCCTAGTCAAAATTGGATTAGAGATATCTCCAATTGTCATTTAGGATGTCGTTTTCAGTGACGTCATTGCCGATATCTGTAATTCAGTTTTGACCTGTCAAAATAGAATTACAGATATCTCTTACTGTGACTGTGACTAGTCAAAACTAACTCAATTATAGATATCTGTCATTTCGACTAGACAAAACGTAATTA
>JAQLOL010000001.1:34938411-34949224 GCA_029783665.1 Naso thynnoides
ATGTCAGCTTTTCATTTGACATCTCTATTTTTGCAGGCTGTGGTAAATACAACTCAGGATATTACTACTCCAAATTAATCATTTTCTCATTGTCAAGATCAGTCATGTTTTCTCCGTGCATGAGGAATTTGATTAACGTAACATCCGCTTAAAAATTCCATTGCAGAGAACGGCAAAAAGTTTAAATATTGTTACTTTGGACAGCAATGCTGTCTGCCATTACTGTTGCCGGCATTCTCTGCCGGCCTCATCAAATTTTACCATCCTGCCCTCATCCACTTAAATGACATCCAGTTTGCTATCTACTGTCTACCTTATTCCATGTGAATGCAGCATTAATGTTAGGGTCACAGAAAATCTCACTCGTTTTCGCAGGCTAACATCGATGTTAACAGGTATCTTTGAATATAAAATTGATCAGACTTAGCCTTGCTTATGTATCTTCCTCCCTCCCTTTTCTCTTCCTTTCTTGCTTCTCTCGCCATTGTATTTTTGCCTTTCTGCTGTGAGCCACTCTTGTTTTTGCCACCGTAAAGCCAGACAGGAAAGCGATATCACTTGATGTTCGTTTTTTTTTAAAAGTTATTTGCAGCGTCATGTAACATTTCATGCCATTAAAATTATCATTTAAACTCTGATTATTGTAAGTGTATGTGTATATATTGTATGTATGTGCGTACATACCCATTCATACAATATACTTAACAAGTTTTAACATCTGAAAATAAAAAAAAAACAAAACATCATTCTGAAGGCTGGCAGCCTTTATTTTGATGTGGCGGTGCACCACAGTCAATTACATGGAGCAGAAACCCTGAGATCTACTCAAAGTAAGGCAAAACAATCCTACAGCTCCTCAACTGCCCAAAAGATCGGAAACTCAATCCCTTTGCTTCTGATCACTCTCTTGTGTCCTGCTACCTTTGCCCCTTTCTTCCTTCTCTTTTCTTTGCTTGTGGCGGCTGTAACAGTACTGATAAACTGACACAATACCATGAAAAATGCTCTGTTTACAGGTTAAAGTCTTACCTAAAGGAGTGTGTGGGTGCAGCCTCTTCAAGTGTGTCAGAGTTACAGTTCATTCCTCAGAGAAAACCAAATCCTGAAGGCAGAGTTAATGTTCCTCCACACCTACACCAAACTGATCTGAACACGAGGAGGCCGACGATGAGGACAAAAGAGTCGGCCTGGAGAGAGCCAACACATTCAGGTAAAACATCTCACCCCAGCCCATTACCTCCCCCCGATCCTCCATTCATATTCTTCTGCAGGAGTCCCCCCCACACACACACACAAAACCAAAAAACCCACCTTCCCCACAGGGCCAACAGCCCCCCACTGGCCTTCTAAATGCATCTTCATGCAAAACCCAACACAGGCAGTTACATGTGAAACACCCACAACAACTCTGATCTGCAATGTGTTGGAAAACAAAGGTGCGTAAACTGGAGGTCAATTTAATTACCAAATTCCCCAGAATGAAAAGAAACATTAAATAATGTAAAATGCTTCAGATTCCGGGTTTTATTCTGGCTTTGAGCTTCAATTTATGTCATCCATTACTGGCAATTAGCTTGTTGGCCTAAGGTAACACAGATCACTCTGTGTTTGTCTCTTTCAAACAACACTGATGTTTGTGTGCATCAGACATCCGGGAAACTCGCAGTCAAAATGAAATTGGAAAAATATGTCAGTTAAGAGTTAGATTTTTCCTTTAACTTAATACTAAAAATGTTGAGTTAGAGGATCCACTCCACACACACACACACACACACACACATGCCTTTCATAGTCCACAGAAATAGGAATGCAGAGAGAAATGCAGCACGGTCGCCTCTAAAGGCATCAGAGGTGGACACCCACGTCCAGCTGAAGGCGATGAGAGCTGCAGCACAACCACAGTTTCAACCTGCTGCTGCTGGGATTCAGTCACAGACTAACTGACATGAGACCAAAGACACCTGTCACACACAAAACCGTGTGATGATAACTTGATCACAGCCTTCTGTTCATGTTGAACCAATCACATTTACTACCTGCTGGTCTCAGGTAAATATGGTTTAATCTAGATTCAAAACACATTTGTTCATAATTTCATCTTTCATTATTTTCTGCATTGCAAGCAGCAGAGAACAACTGTGTTGCTGATGTACTGCCATCATCCATCTGTCCGAAGTGAACTATTTCACAGGCAACGTTTCCATTAGATTTTAGGACATTCATGGTCTTCACAGGGTAAAGTCTAATGTTCAAAATTTATATAACAAAACCTCTTGCTGAAAATTCAATCGAAAGAACAAAAAGAATCAAAACAACAAAAAGATGCAAAACTACTACAAAGAGACATTAAACAATTTTAAGACCTGTTTTGATGTCTCAGAGTTCTGGTTCAATTAAAAAATGCAACATAAGGATAAAAGAATGTGCACTAATGCAGTTGTGTAATTGTACTGTTAAAATCTGTTATTAAACACAACACAAATGGACTGAAAAGCAGCAACAAGCTGAATTTCTGTGTGAACAGGACCTAGAGTTGCAGCTAGCTGAGCGCCAAACTAATTACATTAAACACACATATCACTAACTGTTGTGACCAATTGAGTAAGACTAAGCAAGACGATTAAACTGATCTTGACCTGTAAACTGATGCAAAATCAAACTAAATATTAATCTCATAAAAATAGGAACACAAACTAAAATCTCAGGGAGGCTCAAATAGAAACATAAAATTGGAGCATCAAACAACTCAGTGGAACAAAGAAGCATTTTCATATTTCATTTTCATTCTTTGCTTTTCTCCTGTCAGTCCCTATAATGTCAACCGGTCTTAAAACCACAGAAACATTCTCAATACAAGCTTGTGATTGAATAAATGGCAATAAAACTGCTGTCAGACGACATTTTAACTACACAGAGTAAATCAGGACAGAGCAGGTATAAATGAGTTGTGAAAGCAATGATGAACAGACAAGCTAACAGCAGAATCTGACTCGCACTTGTTAACATTCTATCCTCAATATTTGAAGACATAAATCTGACAAACAGCTTTTGGCTGAACTGGAGCTAAAACACAAACACAGCACACAGATAATGACCTGAAATCAATCAGAGCTTTAGAGGGATTATTAGCATGCGGTCCAGCAGAGCTCGCAAGTCTGCAGTCAGCTGTGCCGTCTGCTTCAATGTAGAGAGGTCAGTGTTACACAGACGAAAACACAAAACTCTGTCTTCACATGGAGATGTTGAGGAGACAAGAAACAAACTGACGTTGAGTGAATATGAGTGTTTGATCGCAATATATATCTGTTTAGATAATACTGAAAAGCTGAGAGAAACCAAAGGCTAAGCCACAAGACTGTCAACTAAACAAGCAGATCTGTTGTGTGTTATTTCACTTCAGCAGCTCTACAGTACCCCTTTTCCACTGGTCAAAAATCCAGTGTAAACCTGTGTAAGATCTGGCTTTTGTGTGCAACAGGAATGCATACACTAACCATTTACACCCCAGGTCAAAACTCTACAGTAGACACAGGATTTAGTCACCTCAGCTCGGCTCAGTTTAGCTGTAAATGTGAATACGCTAATTTTTAATGCCTGTCTTTTCCTTCTTCATCTGGTGCGTCATGTCATCCAGGCACAGCGCCAGCATTTTTAATTTTTGATGGACCTATTTTTACAGCAGTTAACACTACCAGACATAAAGCTGAAAGTGATTCCTACCTGTCTTGTGTCTGTGTAAGCATAGAGCATTTCTGTTGAGACAAACTTATAAATTGACAGTGCAATGTGCCGCTCTCTCTCGTAAAAGTCAATCTAACTCACCCAGCACACCTCTCTCCCTATTCAAGTTGACAGTCATTTGTATTACACATCGTAGTGCACATGCTTTCATCCAAATAAGCCGCTTAAATAAAATATAAGACAAAATTCACCAATAGGCTGCAGCAAACGGGAATGGGGTCAATAGGCAATTTATAGCAGATTGACCCAAAAAAATCTATGCAGACCCGCTAATTTTATAAGAAAAGCAGCATAAGTCCCTATAACAGTCGGTCAACAGAAATTCCTCGCTCTTTGGCAGCCACGGTTTTCACCTTAGGACGTTGAAATTTGACATGGAGGTCAAGTATGTGTGTGTGTGTGTGTGTGAGCATGCCTGCGTGCGTGCGTGCGTGCGTGTGTGTGTGCATTTGTTGTTATGCCAATGTGCTAAAAAAGGGGCGTGGCAATGAGAGCACACAACTATTGCAAAAGGGCACACAAATTCCAAACAGATTCACAGGTTTACTGCAGGCGTTGGCCATGAGCCAAAGAACAATCAATGAGCCGTTCGGCTAACTGGCATAAAATGGGAGTGGCCTGTAACCAAAAAGGGGCATTACTTCCTAACTGATTCGTGTAACATGGCCAGTCTTTGTAGGAACACACACTGTATACACGGTTTCATTGGTAATGGCTTGCCCCGCCCCTACACTTTAGCCCCGCCCCCATCCATAACTCATCAACCGATTGTCTTAGACTCTTGGGGGTGGCATCACTGCAGACAATGATTTTTATTTCTTTACAAATATACAGTATAGTAAAATTTGACATTTAAACAAGTACACAGTATTTTGGATCCCGACATTTTCTGTTGTTGGTCAAAGCTATTGCAAATTCGCGCTTGTTTGTGTAAAAAAGGCCCTACAGACTAGCTAGTGAACTTACAGAAATATTTTGCCGGCTAAAAAAAGGATATTTACCACAAGAGCTGGTAGAGACCAAAACAGAGCTGAAAGAGAGGGAAAATTGCACCTAAGTTCATCATGTGACACAAACACGACTTTAAAGTGAATGATCATATTGTTCTGTGACTGCTGGACATAAAAATAAGCCATCAAGTGACCAAATCACCCAAAAAATATATATGTCAGTGATTCGTTTACATCTTGTTTCCATCGAAAACAACATAAAACAAAAGACACAGCGCGGATTAAAGGAAAAGCATGAAGGTGAAGAATGCAGTCGACTCCACCTGAAGAGTCCATATTGATTTGACTTAAAAACATTGTGTAGCAATTCAGAGCAGCACAGAAAGAGAAGCTGGAGATGCAGCAGCTACAAGGCCATCCAGAGACAAAACTGTACAGCATGTCACAACCTAACCTGCAGGCAACAGCTTCCATTAAAGAAAAAAGTCGCTGTGTGTGTGTGTGTGTGTGTGTGTGTGTGTGTGTGAATGTGTGTGTGCGCACACATGTGTTTGTCGGTAAGGTTAAATCTGCAAAATGCATGGCTGGATAATGTCTCTTTCTGCTTGGTCAAACAAGTTATTTATTTCTCATTGTGTGTGGCCACAGGCCGTAAATAAATCTGTAATTACCCACACAGCCGTCAGGTGGGGTTAATGGAGAAACCATTAGCAGCAGAGGATGGATGGAACGAAGGAGGGAAACAATGGAGCAGAGAATGGAGGAAGGAGAGGTGGAGGAGGAGGAGGAGGAGGAGAACGCAGCGATGGGCGTAAGCAGCAGATAATAGTCGTTAATTCTGCTTATTATGAGTCTGTCTGCCGTTCTGCTGCTTACAGCCTCCAGACAGGTCAGCAATTAAAACACGATCGCAGGAAGTAAAAAATGGTGTGTTAGTTTGTTTTAAGGCTGGTGTTCTTGTATATGTTTCATGACATGTCATCAACATAACTAGTTAACTTTCACGGATACTATGAGAAGAGAAAGAAGAGTTTTCAAAGGTAAAAGAGCCATAAATTGCAAAAGTTAATTAGATGTAGAAAAATGTAGCCTAAAATGTGTTGTTACACAATCAGCTATATGAGCTGCACAGTACATTAAGGTTCACTCAGCAGAGATTTTATCATTAATATTAAACAGTATAACCCTTTGAAATATTGATCAGTCATATTTTAATGGTTAGGTCCACTTTTCAGTTCTGCAGACAATCCAGCAGGAAGTTCTCATTAAAGAGCAGAGCAGAGCCAAAGTCTGGAGTCTGAAACACTTGTGTAGGTTGACACAGAAACTCTGATCAAACTGTAAAACACGGCCAAATTCGAACCAACAGTTTGTTACTTCATGGTCTATTTGTTTTCACGCACTGTTAGCTGTAATATGAAATTTTGTAAACAGGAGGTGGCAGCCATATTGTTTCCTGTATTGTGAAAAGGAAGGCTAAAACATACTGAGATCAAACTGTAAATCAAAGGGCTGCTGAGCAATAATCACATATGAACCCAGATTGTCTGTATTCACCCAAAATATTTTCAGAAACACATTTTAGTTACAGTAATACAAGATTGTTTCAAACTCATGGATTACAAAGAGCTAGACAAAGTGTCAGCAGCTGTTCATTCCTATGAAAGTTGCTCAGCTGCACATGAAGCCAAAAAATTTAACATCTGAGAATAAAATTACCCACATCAGCTGCATACCTTCTGTATTGTAGGCCCCATAGAGCACATGGGCACACACACACACACACACACAGACTTAGTTATTAACTTAAATTTCAGTTTGCTCTGAATTATCTAAAATGGGGGTGAAGTTGAGCCAACTTTTTTCGCCACAGCCTTATTCACATGAATGAGAAAATCTGCGTTTTTACTGGATCACCTGATTTGGCCTGAATGCAGCCTTACAAGCTAGCGCCCTTTCTGTTGTTTAGATTAGATGAGCCAAAACCAAACACTGCCAAATGCATCGCAGTACATTACTCACCAACTGGAGCATTTATAAGTCCAGTGCAGTGCAATGCATTCTGGTTGTTGTAGGTTATCTAATTTCTTAGCCAACAAGAATACACAGCCCTTTTCCTCAGTTTTATCCTCTGGTCTCATAGTCAGAGACAACCAAGTTTTAAATAAAGACCATCTTTCCAGTGGTTGAACACTTACGACAGTCATGAGAGTGGTTTCAACCTCCTCATCTGGGCAAACTCTCAGCGAGAAAATTAATAGGTGTAGTTTCCAAGAGACTAAACTAATCTGTTAAAAATGTGCTTTCCTTTGGTTAGAGAACATGAAAGTGAAGACAAAGTCAGAAATGTTCAGCCACAGTTTAATCTTGGAAAGTCAGAGGCGCTTTAGCAGATCTGTGACGCTAAAGCTCTAAAGGCTTAAAAGCTTTCGATTACAAACCAGGTCCACAGAATTCATTTCCATCTCAGTAATCAATAAAATACTGAACGGATGTTATAATCAACTGGAAGCAGAATAACAGTTATATAATGTCTCTTCTGGTAACAATAGCAGGTTCACAAGTCGACCTGGAAGCATTACAGCCTGCTGGTGTCCAAGTACATCACCCACACACATAAAAATATTCTTCTCCAGTGCTGTTCAGTGGGTTGTTTCCACTAATTGAGCATGTGGAGGAAGCAGGAATGTGAGTACTGAGACTCTTAAAAGCTCCACTTGTTTTCATCACAAATAATTTCAAAAATCCAGCAATGTGAACCTCATCTGAATGTCTGCAGAGCCACCACATCTCTCAGGAATGACATTAATATATGACTGATATGCAACACTGAATATATTTTGAAAGAAGCCTAAATACCTCAGGAATCATATTTGTGTCAGCATAATGAGGACACGTCGTTGCAACACACTTAATTTGTTTTTCTGCAATATCTCCAGCCATTTTGTTAGCTTACAAGTTTGGGAAAATTTTTAGTATTTTTAAAGAAAAGAACATGAGGATAAGTGAATGAAAATGGCTGGTGCAGAGAGTGAGGAGTTTCCACAGTTTTATGTTTATTAAAGATGGAGTTCACCAACGTTTAGAGTAACCGTAAACCCACAACACAAAACACTGGCTTGGATGTGTTGGATTTAGGAGCTTTTTAGCCAAATTGAAGATGTGTTTTCGAAGTACTGAGCAGCAGAGAGTTTTGGATGGACTGTTTTAGATAGTTTTAATGTTTTCAAGAGTTTACCTCCATAGACTGCCAGCAAAAGAGTGCCTGCATTTTTGAAATTGCACATTTACAGTAGAGGGGCACTGGATGAAAAAAAAAAAAGTTATTCAATTCAAGACATCTGAGGGTGAGTAACGGATATACAAAACAAATTTTTGTGGTGAAATATCTCTTCAATATCTTCACAGTTACTTTAGATTTAGAAAAGCTGGTGCTCCTAGTTTCGTGATGAAAAGTCAGCAGTGACTTCAAGCCCAACACACAATGTGTTTATTTACTTAATATTTAACCAAAACCAATTTTTGTCCCAAACATCATTTAACGGTTATGGCACAGTAAAAAAAAAAAGGAAGTGGTACAGCTAACATTCATAAAAATGACCTTTTCCTCACTGTGGACCTTCATTACAACTTAACAACGGACATAAAAAGTTTCCACATTACTACATCCAGGACTGGAGCACACTCACATTATGCAATCCATAGTATGCCCAAGCACATTTGACCCAGAAAGTGACGTTTGTTTGACTAGTGTGAGTGCTCCATAACATGCCTAAGCAGGCCTCCCTTTGCTGGCCCTGTCACAGTTGGTAGAGGTGGGCTTCGGCACGCTTCGGATGCACGAGCACAGGCATGGAGCACCAACAGTACTGACTGTCAGTGGAGGATTCTCCTTAAATTCAGGCAGACAACAGTACACAAAGTCCGGATAAAGGGCAGTGGAAAAATCCACGGCTGTCTTTTAGTTCACGGACACCAGAGAACAATTTAAAAATTTTATTACAAGACGAAAAAACTGACGGTTCAATATTTGAAAATACGGTTGCACTCCATAGACCAAGTAGCTCAAGTGTGTTCAGGCACAGTTAGACCGGAGCAATGTGAGTGCAGGTCAGCAGGGGAGAGGGGAGGGGGGATACTCATGCTTCTGCATGGTACAGGACAACTGGGCCAAGTGTGAGTGCATCCTGAAAGATATTAACTCTGAACTGTACTTTTCCAACAGGGTTTGAAGCATCACATGTTGTACAAAAAAACCTCGAGGAGCTCTGAAACTTTAAAGATTTTAGGCGATGTGAAACTTCTTAAAATCCTAAAATTGTAGCATCTTAAGACACAATTTATTTATAGTGGAACATCTGATCTCACATGTGGATAGGAGCACTACAATACCAGACGTTTGTGTCGAACATAATAAGGCCTTATTGAGCTTTAATTACGGTGTATGTGTCAAAGTAATCATGTTTACATCCTCTCATTACCAGCTGGCAGCTTGACAGGAAAAAAAGAGAGCATCTCCAACCACAGTTCATGTTTCTCCACGTAGCACATGACATGGTCATTTAAGAGGTATTACAGATTAATATTCTAGGCAGTAGAATGATGAAATACATAAAAAGATAAAATTCACAGATGTGTTATGAGAACATGCTTAAAAATAAACTCTTAAATTATGCACGCACCTGAAGCTCCCAAGATATTTTCTTAAGTAAAATCGTGAAACATCTGCTGTTTCCTCTTTGTCTCACTCTCCATTATTTTTCCAGTTCTACAACCTCTTCTACCCTCTCCGTTTCTCTGTCTTTATGATTAATTACAGACCCAGTCGTCTGTTGCCAACGGTTACAGGCTACCAACATCACAGGCTGATCACAAATGACCACAGATTCTGATGTATAATTACAAGTATGCAAAAAGCTCTGTGATTATTCACTCACTTCATGTAACTTCAGAGTAACTCACCACATAATATACACTTCTTTTGTTTCTTTTTACACACACACACACACATTTTTTCATATGAGGAACAATAAATACAGTGTTCATTTAGCTTATCACAAATATTATCAGAATTATCACTAGATGACAAAAAGTTAGGTGCAGACCTGTTCAGCCACATGTGACAGTGAAACGTGATTGTTTTCTAGTTTCAATCGTTCAACAGATTTTACTGCTGCTGTTGCGATTTACTCCTATTCAGACTCTAAAGATTTGGTAACGTTCAACACTGATGATGGTGATCAGGTGCCTGTGCTACCAAGCGAGATTTATGCTTAGCGAGGTAACTTCAGGATTAAGTCTGGATTTTCAGTCCTTCAAAGGTGAATTGCTTACTGCGGTTACATCACAACAGTAAGTTATGCTGAACACCTAACCTGCCCTGGAGAAGGTCATGTTAGAGATCAGAGATCGGCAGGTATAAACCGCCCACTAACCAATAAGATCAATCAGTTCTCTTGGAAAATGACATCCCCATTGATAAAGGTTCCTATAGAGCGCAGAGCGTAAATCATGAGAGGCTCTCTAAGGAGTGTAATTGTGTCCACATAACGGCAAACTTCTTTAAATTATCTGACTATTTTTATAAGTATAGATTCTCATCAGAATGATTTATCTGTGTACACTTCTTATACCATATGCTGCAGCATATGAATGAAGCACTTAAGTATTTTGATTTTTGGACTTTAAGGTATCAAAGTTCAACTTACTTACTGCTTTACATTATATCTTATATTTATTTTTAATGACTTCAAAGTCTGTTTTGACCCTGGGTCTAAACTAAAAGTTTAACTGAATGAAGCTTACTAAACTTTAGTAGCCTAATGTGAAACACACATTTAATATATTTGATATTTTTGTGCCCTTGTGATGTCGCAGTGATATTAGATAGGCCCGTAAGCAGTAGTAGTCAGTAGGAGCTTTGCAGAACGCAACAGTTAAAAACTTATAAACGGCAGGTTTT
The DNA here is from genome assembly GCA_029783665.1 of Naso thynnoides. Classification (NCBI taxonomy): domain Eukaryota; kingdom Metazoa; phylum Chordata; class Actinopteri; order Acanthuriformes; family Acanthuridae; genus Naso; species Naso thynnoides. Next base: position 34,949,065 of record JAQLOL010000001.1, read on the forward strand.
TCACGTGCAGATCTCTCTCTTAAAGGTTAAATGTGTAGAAATTAGGATGATCTTTTGATAAACATGGAATATAAATGTCATTGAAATGTTATAAATAGTGTATAAACACTTTTAATAATAAATCGTAGCATTTATTTAAGCCTTACATTGAGCCTTTTAT
>JAQLOL010000001.1:34972433-34988515 GCA_029783665.1 Naso thynnoides
CTGCATTATTGCTCAGTTGTCTATCTCCTCCGTGTCGTCCTTGGCGGAGGAGGAAACAAAGTGTTTTGAAGCCCGGCAACAAAGTTTTAATTGATCTCCTCCTTTAAACACTCCTTTTTTGACTTTGCAATGAGCCTCACTTACACTTTATCAGCCTGACTGCCTGTGTGTGTTTCAGTGCCAGAGATCGGCTTCTCCATGGCAGTGAGGACATTCTGCGGCGTATAAAGACTAAAACGTTCAGCCTGAAGGAGAAAAGTTCCACACAGCAGCTTCAGTCAGGCTCTAATTAGCTGCTCTCCTGAAGATCCACACGTCCCTGAAAGAATCCCTGCTTTCACTGCACGTTGTGCCTGAAACAAAACCTTAACCTCAACCAGACTGAAATGTTCCCACAGTTTCTGGTTTCCACCACCAATACAAGCATTACAAAACCAATGTGAGCTAATATGGTTTGTGGACTGAAGGTGATTGTATCTGGAAAAAAAAAGATTTCTACATCCATTCTTAAGCTTCTGAGAACAATGTTTAATGTCATGAAAAAAGGATTTTACTTTCTGCGGTTAATAAAATGATTCTTATATTTCTACTCATTCTATCTACAGGCAGTTTGATGTGAGCTGCTTGCCTCTTTTGACTTTGTGCTTGCACCTTCCTGTGAGCCAGTGAGAGAAATTTTATTTCCAACTTGACCTCTCAGAACTGATGGAAAAGCATGAATGCTCATAGACAAACATCCAGAGATTCTCGCTGTGCTGCTGGGTGGGTGCGTGGTTTTTAAAGTTTTTATTCCTCTGTGTAAGAAGCGAGACCTCATCCGTGAATGGCTGATGCTCACTGCAGGTATCAACTCAGAGTTCAGTTTTGGGTCACTGCCATGTCGATTGCAATCGATCCACAGATCTTTCAGATTAAAAGTAATTTGTTCATTTTCACTGATCAGAATTGAATTTATTGAGTTAATATTAAATTAATAAAAGATCACCACCTGCAGAAGAAGGTCGACAGGTTGAAGCATAAAGAAACTGACTTTCACTTGGCTGAGCAGCTCTTCAGAGCCAACTCTGCGTCTTGGGAGTGTCACTGCCTCTTCTAAACCTGCCCGGCCACGTCATTTAAAAACACAAACAAAAAAAACACTACTCAGTTCTCTCCTACTTACAAGAGGAGAGAGTGAAAGTGAAGACAGGACAAAATCATTCCCAGATTTTTTAGAAAATTTGGCAAGGCAGCATTTGGTAGTGCTGCTCTAATGGACAAAATACTGGAAATATAGGAAAATACCAACAGCACCCAAAGGTCTCTGGGAAATGCAATCAAACCTTTAACTCCCTCCAAGCAAATATGAAAATAAATGTGTAACACACATGTTTGATATTCTGAATTTTGATTGTCTGTGCACTGCAACCAATTTTTTTTTTTTTTAATTTGTAGAGCTTAAACATGTCTTTTGATAATAACTGTGATGTCGGCATTATGACAGTTTTCGAAGTAGCATCCTCCAGAAACAGCCTGAAACACTTTCGTGTCACTTCTTGAACAGGCACAGATTTAGGTTCAGGAAGTTGCTCTCAAACCCATGACATGACTGCAAGGAAAGCTACAGATGCTGCAGTGGAAAATGACGGGAGGAAAACATCTCTAACAGGTAAACATTTAACAGATCACTGTGGCACCCTGTGGTGTGCTTCAACACTGATCAATAACATGCGACCAATCACACATGTGCACACATGGGGCTGTGATGACAGTTTACAAGAGCTGCTGCTTTGAAAGCCTCATTTCAGCTGACGCCTTGGTGTTTAAGAGTCCATTTAAACTCCTTTAAAGGTTTCAAGAGAAACATCTGTCTCCATGGTGATTCAAAGGCTCAAGCCTGAGGAGTCCAAACCTCATAGCTGCATCTCTTCTTCTTGTTCCTCCCACGAGGCCCATTTTGATCTTTACATGCAGGACAAATGTGCCGCAACATGTCTGAGTGGCGCCGTTTACAGCACCTCCAGGACCTGAGAATGATGCAGCGTATAAAACACATACTGATGGCTACGAAGTCTGAGGCACCCAAGCACTTGTAAAACTAAAAGGGAGAGGGCAGCAAGGTGGGGTTTAAAAGGGGAAGCGAGTGCTCTGTGTCGGCTTATGTAAAGGTAGCAGCCCCCGCTGGACCGAGCTCAGTGAACCAGACGATGGACAGAAGGACGGGAGGAGGACGAGGTCGAGCGGTGCAACCTTCTGCATGAGCGCTCTGCTTCACAACACATTAAAAAAACTCTTTCAGGTGGAGAGTTCGTGTGTGTGTGTTTGTGTGTGTGTGTAGTCCTGAAAGAAAAGTGTTTTTTTTTCCCCAAAAGTGGTCAAAATTCACTCTGTTTCTCACCCAAAGTACTGGTGTCTTTAATAATTCAGGGGCAAATGGGATTCTGGGAGATGAAGCAGGCAGATCTGTTGGACTGAGTTTTTTCCTTAAAAGCAGCCTCTTAAAAAAGCTCCATTTTCTGTGAAAGGTAACAGGATGAGAACTGAACAAAAAGGGAATTTTGGGCAAAAACTAAATGTGACAGGAGGCTGCAGCTCTTAGCAAAAAGCTCTAATATTATTACCTTCAAACGTGACTGTTCAGCAGAGTAAATCTGAAACTACAAACCAGATTCCGACACAATTCTCGTTGAATATTTATGTTGCCGGCGGATCAGCCTCAGGATTTTGGAGATTTCTTGGTTCTTAGGTTAAGATTCTCCCAACACTTTGGCAGTGAATCAGGAAGACTGAACTCCAGTTTCTGCAGTGGCATTTTACTTTTAACTTGCACAATGTGTAGAAGTTTTTGCTTGTCATGCTAATGTCAGTCAGTTGGATCGTCTTTGGCTCAAACTGAATTATCTCAACAACTCTCAGATTGGATTCACCTGAACTTTCAGTCCAGTCTCTCGCTTCTTTGATGGACTGAAATAAAGTTTGTTTCAGACATTCATGATCCCCTCAGGATGAATATTAATGATGTGGGCAATCCCCTAACTTTCCTCTATTGCCACCGTCAGGTCATAATATTAATTTGTCCAATATTGCAAAAAAACAGACAAATTGCTTGAAACACCAGACAATGTGTCTTTATCACAAAAATAGCCCTTTTTGTATCAACAGAACAGGCATTTTCAGCCAAAACACAATCTTTTCCAAATCTCCAACAAGTGATTATTAAACCAAGTTAAACCAAACAAGATGTTAAATACAGGTTTGCCACAATATAATGTAAAGAAATGTAAATTTTAACACGTGTTTTGCAGAAAGGCCAACATTTATTCTGGCAACTTAGTGGCATATGTTGAAAAACATATTGACTATTGATCAACTCTGTTGAGCTCGTCTGTTAATACAACATAAGAAATATTATAATGTAAGATTTTAAAAGATTTATCTAAAAAGCCCTGTGCATACTGTATTTATGTTACTTCAGAGGAGAAAATCTTTCGATTTTGGACTCGATGACATTTCCTTTAGCGCTTGCTGCTATAATCTAAAGGGCAGGTTGCTTTAAAATGAATTGAGCACGTCAATATTTGTGTTTTTATTTCTGATTTAATTCAACAGGGGATTGCAACATCTCAGTTCAAACATAGGCTACTTCGTGCTGCACTAATCTGTCCCCAAACTTCCCAAACACAGATCAAGGATGACTTTCTGTGGGTGTGAATGCTGTAACAGTTAAACTCCTGGAGGAAGATTACTGTTTCATCATGAGTGTTTTTTTCCTTCAATAACTGGCCGACAAGATGTAATCCTGAACACATTTCTTTACAGTTTAAAGGACTGTGCATTGCTGAAAGATTTATCTTTGACAATTGACAGTTTTGTTGCAATGACATGACTCATCAAGAAACAAATATAAATATTTTCCTCTGTCATTTATACTTAATGCAACACTTTGCTGAATGAGGCACAAGAGAGAAAAGATAAAAATGAAGCGAAGTGAGCAGACGATGTGCTGCAGGCGTCTGGAGCTTCTCCTCTGTCAGATTTATTTGATTTTATTGGAGTGACCTCCAAAACAAAAGAATGAGAATTGACTGTTTCATGCCTCACCTTGAAAAGAGGAAAGAGAGAATAAAAATATAAAAATGTTTGGCATGAATTTATGATGGGTGAACTATGATTATACATAGACAAGAGAGGAAGAGGGAAATAATCTTCTAAAAGCTCCAGACAGAGGGGACTCTTCTCCGTTTTGTCTGATCAGGCTCTGAATTCTGCAAAGGAACCTTCATACATTTTTATTCAGATTTTAGCCGACTGATGCAACACATCATTGAGTAAACACTTAGCTCAAACTGCTGACATTCAGCATGGCTTACGCAGGTGCTAAAGAGGAAATGCTTTGTAGAAAAATAACACAAAGTAAAAGAGAAAATGTTTTGAAGCCTCTGAGACTTTTTTGAAGTATTGCACTGGATAAACATCAGAAATAACCAGCCAATGGTGTGAATGACAGGCGGTGGATGAAAACTGAAAGCAGTTAGTGACTCCGCTTAGTCTTGGAATATTTGAAACAGCTGTAAAGTCAGTGCTAAGCTGAATGTTCATGAAACTGCATGTTACTGTTTGGACCCAAACCCATCATATTTTCGATGTTTTCATGTAGCCAAACAGTGATCCAGTGTTGCCCCATAATGAGAATCAGTAGCCAGCTGGAAATGAAAGAGATGAATGAGGTCACCAGCCTCAACAGGAAAAGTAGTTTAGGAACAAGGACACTGAGGACGGCTCAGAGAGCAACAAGGCGAAGCTTTAGCCAGCTCTCATTTACCACTGACATATTATCTGTGATTAAATCAGCTGCTGGCTTCGATAAGGACAAACTGTACGAACTCCACCAGCCTGTGAGAGCTACAGAGAGGCAGAGAGGAGGCTGCAGCGGCTCTGAACTGCAGAAAAAGAGCCTCAGCCTGACAGTAACAAAGCCACAAGGTTAAGTGAGCAGCACTGTATGACACACACACACACACACACACACACACATACACACACACTTCAGACTGATTTAATGTGGACCAGCCTTCACCTGTGCAACAGGAGAGGATAAATACTTTCAACAGTCCAGCCAACAGGGCTGAGTGTATGCAGATGGACAGAGAGACCCTGTGGAGTCACTGCTAACATCTCTACACCTACAGCAGCCCATGCACTGCCTCACCGCAGTCTTTTATCCTCAGAGAAAAACTGTGCAACACAGCACACTGAAAGCCACCATCAGCCACCAGTGAGGACAGACGAAGACAAACAGAGGGAGGAGAGGAAGCCATCATGACTTATTAATCCTGCAGCGCTGCCTGGAGCTCGCTCAGGTCTGCAGGCCGCTCGCTCGAACACAGGCGATGGTTCAAAAGGAACACTTTCATTTGTTTTACCAGGAAACAAGAGGATTTATTTGTCTGACTTCCTCTTTCTTCTGCTTCATAAATAACTGATAACTTTTTTTCTAAATAATTCAGTATTTAATTTGAGTGCATATTGAGTGCATATTTGTTTGATAGTTAGATTAACAAAAAGTCCTAACTGGTGGGAGAGCAAAGTGATCTGAACTGAAAAGCTCATGAAGGGGAGAAGCTGTTGAGTTTTGCCGTTTTTCAGAAAAAGCCCAAACATGCGAGCAGAGACGCTGTTTCTCTGAGTCACTGTTGCTTTGATGGTCTTAGACGGAGCTGAGGAGGTCGTGCATCCTGCAGATCATCTGCACCTGTTGATCCGTTTCAGAGGTCCAAATCTCATCATGAGCTTTCTGATCTCAGGAACAGTCCGTCTGATGCATTTCCACCCAAATGTAATTTCCCTATGTAGCCAGGAGCATGAAAGTAATTTTCAGAAAATAAGGCACATAAGGACATTCAAAGAGGCTTCAAGGATCACTGTGACATGTAGTTGTAACAGGAGGGTTAAGATGACCAGAGCGTGCACTGACAGGCAGGTCAGCTTTGATTTCAGCAAGTTGTTTTTTAATAGGAAACAAAGCTGCCGTACAGGCTGGTGCAGAAATGTCTGTTGGGACATTGTGTCTTTGTTGCATAAACAGTTTGGTTAATTTATGGTGTTTTCACTCCTGTAGTTCGGTTCATGTGGTCTGAATTGGTGAAGTGTTCCGACTCATTTGTATTTTCCATTTAGTTCAGTTTGGTTTCACACATGCAAAATATTGAGCAAACCAAAATGTATCAACAAAAGCTATGTGGGAGCTGTCATTCAGTTCATTAGTCTTAATTCATGTTGGTCAAATCCCCTCAGAAAGTTTGCTAAACATTTGAACTCTTCACAATTCTTACGTGTTTTTCTAGGTGTTTTATGTTTGTTTGCCCAAAAATCAAGAAAGCGTATTTCATCACTGCTCCAAGTCAACCCCTTTTATGTTTGTGTCACGGCAAACTGCTAGCAGTTTGTTTACGAATTCGGCCTCTGCCTATAATGCACAACACACCTGGCTACAGGAGCTGGTTCAGTCCAAAAATGTGCAACTCTTCTGTAGTTGGAGCGGACTGAGGAATCACAAGGCAGGTTTAGATTCAACCAAACTGAACCAGGCAGGTGTGAAAACACCTTTAGATAAACAAGCACATGTCTTACAGGACAACCCCTCAGGCCATGAATCAGTTTACATCCACCTTAAAGAGAAGGGACACTCATTATGTATTTCTTAATATTCTCACTCTTTATATTCACGTCTGGCATTAGCTTCATGAGAAAGTTGGCATTCTTCTTGCTAGACTCTTATTTCATTTCAACATTTTTAAAAACTCAAGCAATCTGCATGAACAGCCCGAGCCTTCAGACTCGTCACAGCAGCTGGTTTCCAGCCTGCTGTCACTTCCACTTCTTTGCTTTTCTCCTTCTCTCCTCGTTCACAGCGGAGTCTGTTGATTGCTAAATTACATCCGTTCAGAAACACTAACTTCGATGGACAGTTGCCATAGTACCACAGTGACCTCACAGCTACAGCGGACAAGCAGAGAGTCATCCTCATTACAGCTGATGTTTCAAGCTGGGCTTTCGAGTCTGCGCATCCAATGTTTGATGTTATGAGACTTCACATGAGTGGCGACACTTGAACATGTAAATAGCACTTGAGGAATGAAAGAAGTCCTTGGAACTGTCCTCCAGTTGTCCTCCTGTTGCTGTATTTATTTGACTCGACTTGTTCTCGCCCTCTTCTCTCTGTTCTCTGGCTCTTCACTCTCCTCTTCTCATTGTTGGTGTTCTTAGTCTGGGTGTTTTTTAATGAATTACCTCCTGACGCCGCAATGCTGATTGCGATGCATGTCTGAGCGTCTGTAAATCAGTTCTGGCCTGAGAGCAACGTGAGCAAAATCCAATTTTTAAGCAAGGACAGACAGCTATTACTTTAATGGATCTTGTGTGCGAACAGTCAAAGAATCAAGGTGAGTGAGTCGGTGTGAAGGATGAGGAGTGCAGAGAAACAAAGTTAATGTGAGATAATCCTTAACAGAACGCTAAAAATGACTCCACTATCAACCACCTTATTTCCATTTTAATGAAAATATTTGCAGGATTTATATTCTTTAATTATCTGAGTGAGCATGAACAGAAATGAGTTGCTGTTGTAAAGTTTCACTGTTTTAATATTTGGACTGAATATTTTAATGTGATGTTTTAATGTTTGATTCATGGTCATTGCTGTGTTAGATCCTGAGCACGGTCAGTCAACCTGTCTGATTGTGCCAATGAAGTTACATTTGAGAGCCAGACTAAAAGATGCAAAGTCTTTCTCAATCACGCCTGAGAAACTGTAACAACGCAAACATGGTCAGAAAACCTCTGAGCTGACTTCCATGGCAATTTCAGATAAACCAGCAGAGATGGTGGAGGGCACGAGTCGTCATCAGCGCTTTTAATTTTTATTTTAAATACTAAAGCTTGTTTTGTTTACTCTTTAGATTTTGAATAAGCACTGGATTTTTGAAAATGATGTTTACTTATAAAACACTCCAAGGTTTTGGAGATGCGACAGCCAAGCTGGCCAAACAACATCCAACATCATCCCGGAGGAAACAGCAGCACTTTGATGATTTATCTCTGGCTCTGATGTCTCCTGAGCCTTTCAAGCACAAAGATATTTCCTTCTGGACGATAAACATTCATCTCAAAGTCGACATTTAATATTCGTTGAAGCCGAACTTCTTTGTCAGACAGAAAAATAAAAAGGTAGTCTGGTAAATGGACAACATTCTTACAGTTCTTACTATCTTCAACAGAGCGCTTTACAATTTTTCCCTTCAGTCACACACACACTGTCACACTAATGGCTGCAAGATGCCATGCAGGGCGCCAACCCGCACATCAGGAGACACTTTCCTCCTGAGGTTCACTGTCTCCTTGAGGGACACTCCAGCATGTGTGCAGGAGAAACCCAGGAGCAAATCGCCAGCCCTCCATTTAAAAGACGCCCTGCTCAGGAGCAATGAAGCTCCGCCTCCATCACATCAACAGACCACAGCTTAACACATCCAGCTGTGACTGTGAGCATCAGAACAAATGTATGCCTTGAGCTCACATAACAGATTGACCTGTTTTTTTGTTTGTTTGTTTGTTTGTTTGTTTTAATACCTTAATCATAAAAACACAAACACTAGAAGATGCAGGTCCGCACAGCTGGTGCTATGGCTCAGAGTGCATTTTCAGGAATGAAGCTTTCACAAAAAAAATCACTTAATCAAATGTGACCACAGAAAATAAAACATTGAAGATATCTGCGATAAATAAATGTGAATCAAAAAGCTTCTCCTTTTTTCTACTGTCTACCTGACTCAGGGGACAAAACTACATTTCATGTTGTTGGCAGCCATGTTTCTGTTCTGCAGGAGTACTCAACATTTAGTTGGAAATGCCTCTTGGTCAGTTCACTCTAATTGGCTTTAATCATTTTTCTTTCAAACCACACAATCTAAAATTGTAAATATTTAACATGTTTAATATTTACGATTCAGTATCAGTGGGACTCCAACCCAGTCAGTAAACATAGATTATGTCTGCAAACCGCTCACACTACAGGATCATTTGGACAAATAATCTGGTTTGACCTGCCTCCAATCAAGAACGCCTCCACAACTGTCAGATGGGCAAATTAAATCCCAAATCTGATTCATTACTCTCTAGTGTGGGGTCAACATTAAGGTACCCTCATATTATCACGCTTCCATCCTTTAGTCTGTTACTGACTTAAAATATAGGCCTTTATTACACTGTATGTAAATAAGAATAAACAAAAGCAGAATAATGGTATTAGTATTTTAATGTCCAATAAATAAAGATAGACTTTCCACAGCAGATTTAATAAAAATCCATTGACATTTTAGTCAGACAGCAACACTTGAAGGAGATCCAGAATAGAAAAGGTTCATCCTCTGGGGAGGATGAATGTCCTCAGTTCATTTTAATGACAACCTGCCCATTATATTTAAATATCCTTTGTGTGCATGTGGAAATGAGGTCCTGACAGGCCTGCTAAATTAAGGTTGAGAGCATCTACAAAATAATTACCACCGCCCTCGCCCCTGAGAGTCTTATTTGCATTTTTATAATACACCATGTTTATTAGAATTTAAATAAATGAGCAGTAGACAGATTGCTCTTACACTCACAGGTCATGATGCTATAACTGTCTGATGCTGTAAATCAGCCTCCTGAGAGCAACTCGGCGCTGGAATGACATTTAGAGAAAGTTTAGACTCTATTCCTGTCCTGAGCTGGATCCCTGAGAGTTGAGGTGTCCATAACACGCCGACAAACACCAAGTCCATAATTACATTTCTCCAGAAAAAGCTAATGGTATTTAAGTGAAATTTATCTGCTCATTTTCACATCCACAGAAATAGATTTGAATGTCCTGGAACACAATGATACTTTGCATTATATTTAAATGTTCTTTCAGAAACAGAGCCACAAATAGCCCGAGCTGCAGTCACAGCTGCTTAGCAGAGGCTGTCATTTAATTACAAACACCCACTATTTGACTAACACTTGTTCATTCCACTGTAATGAGAAAATTGAACAGTTTAAATAAGCAATGACCAACCACAGCAGACTCAATACAGTGAGAACAGAGAAGCCGCATCATTAATCTCCATCAAGTCATGTTGCCTGATTTAGTGCTGAGCAGCAAAACTGTGCTTACAGTGAAACACAAGTTACACACACACACATGCACGTCCCTCTGATGCTTCTTTACATCTTACTGTGGCTGTTGGTCGTCTAAGTTGCACTCATCACCTCCACTCTCACTGTATTAAATGTACGAAATAAATATACAAAACATCTGCATGAAAGCAAGAGGAGGAGCAGAAAAGAAAGACAAATTGTTCTTTAATCCTTTGCTTTTTCATCTGTCTGTAGAAATAAGCATATAAGCATATAAGCATAATAAAAGCAATCGGGTGTTGGTGATTACATGGTGGGGGTCAAAAAAAGGTGAGGTCATCAAAGGATGGTGGTCATCATCATCAACAGGAGGGGGGGGGGGTTCTAAGTCTGTGGCCCCCTCTGCTGCCAAAGCCACCTCTGAAGCCCCGGAGCTGCCTTCCCATATCTGGAGACTTTGAAGAGGAGCCTGCTTGGAAATGGCTTTGGCTTTGGTGCAAAGCTCCATGGATTTGTGTCAAAATGGGCCTCAGTGATGAGGCTCCTCACAGGCGTCCATCTCAGGGAGGGCGAGCCTGCGCATTTAAGTGCACACTCTCCTGCACAGTCTGGTAGGTTTGTCGTATCTGATACTCTAATGAGTGAAATGTGGTTTGTCCTCCTCTGTAATGCCGTTTAGTCTGGCTGCTGCGCTGGAGAGAGCCTCAGAGAAGAGAGGGAGCCGAGCTGATGCAGACGTGCTGGGATGAGATGTAAGAGCAGGACTCACTGAGGTCATATGGAGGGTGTCCCCCTCTTTCTCTAAAGGGCCTCAGGTCCCAGAGGGGAGAAAAATGTTTCACTGCAGAGAGGGGACACACAGGGATAGAAGCAGAGGGATACTTTGGTTGCAAAGAGAAAATGGTACAAAAATGAAACAGCCTCGTTAAGGCATGAGAGGAAAGGAAGAAGACGCATCCTGTTTGGGTTCAGTGTCACGCAACAAACTGAGATGCTGAGAGCATAAAGACAGAAGCATCTCTTTCTTTCAGTTCAATTCAACTCAGTCTAGCTTTAATGGCATGTCATTTTGATTGTTACACGTCATCAAAGCATAAATGTAAGCCACAAATGTTTATTTTACTGAAACAGCCCACTGGCAGGTGTAAAGTTTCAGCTATAATTAGTAATTTCAAACACTGTTTCTTGCAATGTTGCCTACAGAAATGAAAAGAACGGACATAAGTTACCTGAAATATCTCTTAGCAAGCATATTTTGAAAGTCTAACCTGAGGTCAGACTTGACCACTGGTTGAGAACGATCAACCACTGAGGACCAATGTGTCTATAACACACTTTGTCGTGACACCCGGTTATGTAGCAGCTGCATTATTCAAATTCATGCACTGACTATAAAGCCCGAAATTATCTTTAACAACAATGGAAAATTGTGTATCACCACATTCAAAAGTAAAGTTGAAAATAAAACATGAAAGCGCACCTTGATTTATTACAAGCAGCTCTAAATTCTTCTCGCCATTTGCCTCATGATTAATATTTGTACCTTGACGGTGGTCAAGAGGTCAGTGAGCCTCCACGGGCCCGACAGCCCTCTCGTCATTATTTCATGAGTTTGTGTGAGAGAGTGATAGAGAGAGAGGAGTGATGAAGGGCTCTTCCTTCATCCAGTTTTATCACTCTGCTGCTTTAAATGCCTTCGCTTTTATTACTGCACCCAAAGAGAGCATTATATAAACACATCAGCCGAGCCCATCGAAGGAGGCAGCGGTGATGCTGAGCGGTGAGTCACTGCGTTAGAGGCATCTATCATTCACAGTCTGATCTGACATCAACTGTCAGATCAGCCAGAGGAGCCTTGACTTCTGACTGACTCTGCAGAAACTCATCTTGATAACATATAGCAACAGTCAGACATTTTGGGAAAAATGCCATCATACTGAGTCACATCAGAAGAGAGATGTCAGTTTCATCTCTGTCAGTCCAGCACAGAGACACAACTTGAACCTGTTTAGCCGAGCTTAGCACGAAGACTGGAAGCAGGGAGGAACGTCTGACTGAAAGCTGTCAGGTTAAAACTCAAGTCGCAAAAAAGTAGTTTATACCCGTTAGGATCAGTCAGTAGTAGTGGTCAGAAGTAATTTGATCAGTAGTATCAGCAGCACTATTTTAAGTCAAGAATTGACCAGATGTCAGAATGAAGCAAACTTTCAAATGATCAGGAACGTTCTGTTTGGTGGGATGCAGCTTGTTATATACTTGCTTAGCAGCGTATCAGGATGTAAATGAGGTCCACAGAAAACTCTGTACATCAAGAAACAACAATGAAGGAAAGACTTGAAGAAAATATACATTGTAGTAAAGTTTATCTGCTCTTGTCCTCATACTATTTCAACACACGTACTCCAGGTCGTCAAACATCAATGCTGCTTTGTCAAATGATGAAATAAGAATAAAAATAAATGGTCACAGTGTGGTTTGGCTTAGGAAATGGACAGAGGTCCTGTGTGACATAACTGACGTCTTTGATCTGCATGGCGGCTGCAGAGTGACACACGAGCAGGACCCCATCCAGCCAAGGCCTCACAGGATCCAGCTCATCTAAAAACAGGCTCTGCCTCACTCTGAGCTTTACCCTGCCTCTGCATAAAGACACTGACAGACTCTTTCATCAGATGACATCAGATGCTGCTTATGATAAAAGGCCAAAACTAGCACTAGTTGCTTTAGCTCAAAATAGCACAGCTCCAATTAGCTCGCTGTTGCCCCCTTTCAGAACAACTCTGTCACAGAGAGAGAGCTGTGATGCCAAGTTGGGATCTTGCCGTGTCCTGCTGATGTGAACCCATGCGTCCTGAGATTTAAAAAAATGACGACAAAGGTCAGACAGGAAAGTGCAGGGCTAAGCAGAGAAACTAAAAACATGTCTGAGTGCAGGCTCTGCAGAGGCTGCTTACAGTCTCATTTGAAACAATCAGCCTTGAATCTTTAGATCCAGTAAAACAGAGAAAGCAAAGTTCTCAGGAGTCACCAGCAAAGAATGTACAGCACCTGAAATAAACCACGACAAGTAGATGATGTTACACATTTGGACGAAGATATCAGTTTGCTCATCACGTTGCTGTGCGTGACAGACGCAAGCTATATTTGTTAGATTGGTCTGCAGGGTTTTGGCCTAAGAATAGTCAAATGCACCTAAAGACCCTGCACAGCAACACCTCCTGCAGTGTCACGCTTTCCAACAGTCATTTGTTTGAGAGGCCAGTCAGAGGTTTCATCTTTATCTCTACTCAAGCAACTCCTGTTGGTTGGTTGTGGCCATTGCAAGCAGAAGGTTGGACCTTGCAGGATAGCGTTAGTATCCCGCATGTTTCACCTTCCAGGAAGCTGTAATCACTGGCACATCCTAAAAGTCTGTCTGAAATCTTCACAGGAAGGTGGGACAGTTAGTGGAGAGAAGGACTCACAGAAATAAAGTAATAGAAGAAGTAAATTCCTCAAAAAAAGACAAATTTTAAACCTACAAATGTGTCTTTCCTACAACCAGACTCTCAGAGAATGGCCCCACCGCAAGTTGTCTGAACTGAACTGAGAATTATGTTTTGTACAAAAAAAAGGTAAAAAGGTCAAACCTCGTCATCACAAAGTTAAGAACTGTCATCAGGGGTTTACTAAAGCCACACTCACAGTTAGGATGAAAAACATTCTGTTTTTCTACTTTTTCTGCTCTTCATGTTCAGCATGAAGGTAGCGTCAGCTGTTAGAGACAAGATGAGATGAAAATAGTTGTTCTGAACTGGCCCTGAGCAGGTCAAACACTGAAATAAATAACACCGTCTCATCACAGAGCACAGCTCATCACGCGATGGCTCAGACCAGCGTGAGTCATCATGTCACCACATACTAAACGATGCACACAAAGATGAAGAAACAAAATGTACCCAATGAGAAAAAAGCTTCATCACCTGCCGCAAAACAGAGACAGAGACTTTTCAATCTAATGCAGGTGACTCTGTCTCATTATTATCTAATGATAATAACTTATTAATAAACTGACTTTATGGATTTTTGGATAAAGGTGGTTTTCTTTGAAATGAGACAGAAAGTACAAGGGAAAAATCATCGGTTTCTTAAATAAAAAGGTTTTCAGTTTACACAAGGTTTTGTTGCTGGTTTAACATGAATATCAGGTCTCATTTATCACAATCGAACAGTTTTATGTCTTTGTCCAACAAAGATTCATTAAATATTAAAACAAAGCTAAGATTTACATTATTCTACTGAAGGCAAATGTGTGAAACCTAATAGATACAAGACAGAACGCTGCTGAAAATAAGCATGCAGCCGAGATGGGAAAACATATTCTTGTTTAGAGCACATGAAAACATGAGTGATGTTTTCAAAGAGGGAGAACAGAAAACCTGAATGCTGATGGAGACTGAGAAACCCAGAGGCAGCAGAACAGATACAATAACTCATTTTGAAACGTCTGAGCTGCAAATCAAAATCGTCCTTCAAAAGAACGTCAGGAGAAAGAAGAGCATGTCGGATTACTAACAGGACTCTGCACCTGTCACAGACGCTTCAAAACTTTGTTCTGAAACTACCCGTCATCTCACGAGAGTGTGCACGATGTCTGTCAACGAAAAGCAAAGAGCATGGAAAATATCATTGTGGAAAACAAAACTCTGCATTAATGTGGCATTTTCGTAACGCATCATATTATTTTTGTTACATCACAGGCCCCCTTTACATCAGCATCAGGAAATGAAAAGCATTTTTTGTGATATGATTGCAATGGGAGAGCATTTGACAACACACATTTACACCTGGTATAAATATTCATCTCCATGTGATCTGATTGTGTTTCGATCACGCTCTTTCCTGCTCAACTTTAGATCACTTCTTCTTCTTTTTATGAATGTCCACAGAAGAACAAGAAAATAAAAGCACTTGCAGCAGCAGGCTATACCATCACATCTTCCTCTCATTTATGTGCCATGAAACAACAACACTGGACACTTTTGTCCAACCAAATGGAGGGCAGGCATTTTGTCTCCTTGCGATTCCATCCTCAGCTATCATCCATCATTCTGTAATGCTCATGCGACTCCTCTTCTTCCATGCGTCCAGCTTTTACCGCCACCTCGATTACATATTTCTGCAAAAGGAGTTGTTGTATGTGGCTTGGAGACGAATTTGCATTTTGCATCTGTCCTCAATGTGTTCCAGGTGCATTACACCTGTACTTTCATGAGATCGAGCGGTATCTGATTGCAGTTTGGTCACAAAAACCCATTTTAATGCCAGGCACAGAGATCATCACATTGATCAGCTTTTCCCCCTGCTAATGAACTGAGGAGTTGAGGCACGACAGGACCTGCATTCAGATTTTATTGTGCATTTAACTGCAAACATCAAAAATATGTTTGTTTGTCTCTAGTAATTATGCTGCATGTCACACATTTGTTGGTGTCACATGTCGTGATTATTTTCCAATTATGAAACTGCAAGTTGTGATTTGGGAGCTAAGTTAATTTAATGATTCTCTGCTCCTTCTCACTTCCTCCCAAGCATCTTCCTCTTTTATTTACCTTCAATAATCTACTTTGGACTGTATGTATCTGTCCTCTTTATTTGTTCTTTGTCAGGTCACCTTTTTCAGTTTGTGTTTCTGCTCCAGTATGTTTTTTTAGAGAATCTGTTTCCTGTTTGTACTCATGCTTCCTTGTGTGTTGAATCCTGTTGTTTGTTTCTGCTGGTTTGCATGTTCATCCCCCCTGCCT
Organism: Naso thynnoides; assembly: GCA_029783665.1. Classification (NCBI taxonomy): domain Eukaryota; kingdom Metazoa; phylum Chordata; class Actinopteri; order Acanthuriformes; family Acanthuridae; genus Naso; species Naso thynnoides. The sequence continues at coordinate 34,988,354 of JAQLOL010000001.1, forward strand.
GTTTACCCACATGCCCACCTGTGAGCCAATTTATATTAAAAACAACTTTAGAGCGCCAAACTTTGTTGTCTCCACATTTGACTCCAAAACAAACCAAAGCCTCACAGTTCTGATATAATAATAATAATAATAAGAAGAGGAATTATTATTATTATTATAGAT
>JAQLOL010000001.1:34994475-35008683 GCA_029783665.1 Naso thynnoides
ACATATGTATATATTTATATATATGTATATATATGTATATATGTATATATGTGTGTGTGTATATATATATATATATATATATATACACATTTTTATTTTGTTATATTTGATAAACATATCCATACATACAGATATAATAGCCTATTACAAAAGACAGACTCTTATTTAATGTAATTTAATATTAATGTTTGTCTGTAGAGTAATATATATTAATTTCTTTGAAAAAAAGGCAATGAAAACAACATACATATCTTAAAACACTGTATTAACATTTATCAATATTAAAAGAAAAACATTAGCAGTGTACGACTGTTTCTGTAAACAAAGGAAACAAAACAAGTAAACACATCGGTGAGTGGATGAGTCATGGAGCCTTCAGGTCAGTCACTAACAGGATGTGTCATCCATCAAACTCTCAGCAGCGATGGCCTTTTTAAAAATGTTGCCTTTTAATTACATCAGCAGCCTCCAGCCAATCAGTGACATGAAAAACAGAAAAATGTGGAAAGACTTAATGTTGCCAACACCGGACCGCCAGCTTCATGTTTGACTTACGCAGTTTGACATTCAGGCACGCTGATGATGACACTCTGAGATGTGATGCTGATGTTAACAGGGATTGAACCTGTTGTTTTTTTCTCTTTACATGCAGGTAAAACTGAAACTACTTTATTTAGCCTGAAAACCACGGGCAGAAAACATGAACTGACCCTTTAAGCCCTAGAAAACTGTAAGCAATAAAGTAAAGTTTCAACTTTCAGCTGCATTTTTTTCCCCAGACATTTTTAGACAAAGTAACGTTGAGGAGGAGGTGATGAGTCTGACACCTACACCTCCATGTTTGCAGCAGTTTGACTCCTTATCCGCTTTTTCACTCCTTCAGTTCAAGTGCAGCTGCAGTTTTTGCTTGCAGGGCACATTCAGTGTAAGTACACAAAGTTTTTTTCCTCATTTCTATCTTCCACAGCAGTAATGACACACCGGCGCTCCGTGTGTCTGTCTGCTAAAGCCACCGAAGCTAAATGACAAACAGGTGCTGAAGTTAATGAGCCGAGGGTGACAGACCTGCAGCATGTGACACTGCAGACAGACAGACGGTTAGACAAATGGAGAGAGAGAGAGAGAGAGACAATAGATAGATAGAGAGAAAGGTAGATAGAAAGCAGTTAACATCTCTGTTTTTATCCAGTTAATTCTGTCCTCTCCCTGCAAGGAGAGGAGCTCACAGACCTTGGCGTTTACCAAATTAGCCGACATGTTTGGCTAACCCCATAACCAGAACGATGACATGGAATAACAGCGCCATAATCCCTCTTGAATAAATGAACAGACCGTGCAAAAGTGGCTTATGACTCACATGAAGCCTCCGTGTTTGTTTTTAGGCACGTCTGTGTTACTAAATGCCAAGTCGCATATATTGGAACAGAGAGTCATTCTTTCAAGAGGGATATTCATGTGAATCATATTTACATACAGTCGCAAAGATTTGACAGACATGTGGCAGTTTGACTAATGATTTTCTTGACCAGTTTTACTCTCTAAAATCCAAACAACAGCTCCAGCCTTTTAAACACAGTCAGAGTTTGAACCATAAAAAAACATGATGTACTTCTCAATATTTCTAGTAATCTGGGTAGATTGAACCTTTTATGACAAATAGAGCTCCTAAAAGTACTTCAGAAGTCATTGCAGTTTGTCAAAAAGCAGCTCGAAAAAAAACTTTGAACTCAGTATCATATTTAGGTGCAGCGATCCGTCCAAACGCCCCCTCACACCCTGAACCGAAGCTGCACTGCTCTTTCCAGGAGGCTCCGACCGAAGCTATCCCAACCCTTTAATAACAGGCTTCACCTCCTAAAGCTCTTCATTACAGACAGATGAGACGCTGAATGATGCCGCTGGCAGCCGCACTCTAAATTCAGCCTTCATCCCTCTGATATGATGGGCTGGAAACACAAACAGGGACGACACGTAAGCAGTTTGTGAGCTGTGTGTGTGTGTGTGTGTGTGTGTAAGTCTGCACTGCACGTGAGTGGGTTTAGCCTCTGCACTCTCTGTGAAGGAGAGGAAACGCCACCTGTTGGAAGCACTGAGGCAGTGCAATGAGAGGTGGTGAAACGTTTGAAAATGAATACGCTTACAATAAACTGTGTAATTTCAGGCTTAGATGGAGAAATGAGGCGAAATCTGTGTTTACTATTCTGAATTCTCAAATGCAAACAACTACCATGTTTTCTGGCACTGCCCTGTTATCAAAGCATGGAGAGGAATACACAATGCCCAACAAGACATTTTCAAAGATATAATGCCTCTAGAGATTAAGCCCATGTTTTTTGGAAATACACCTCAGAAGTGGTTGAAAAAAAAGACACATACTGAATGACCTGCAATTGCAGCTAAAAAGGCTTTAACCAGGAAATGTTATCATAGGCGAGCCTGATTCTAGATGGATGGATGGATGGACATCACAATGGACATGTACAAAATGGAAAAGATAGCAGCATTTATCAAACATAAATTGGAGCAATTTATCTCGCACTAGGAAAAATGGAGTCATTATATAATGTGCCATAAGCCTGATTTTATGTTTACAGATTATTAGGTTCATTGTGAAGAAAAGATTACTGCCTAACTGTACATAGTTCTCTCCTTCTTTATTCATTCATTTTTTTTAAAGCAGTTTTACCCTGTCATGTGAGATCTAAAAAGAACAACTCTGAGATCTGTAACAAGCATGTAAAGATGGTGAGCATACAGAGTGGTTAAAATATACTGTATGCTGTGGAAATGTCTGATGCTAAATGTCAATAAAAAATAAGGGTTTTTTTGTTTTTTTTTAAAAAGGAAACTCTGGAATTCTCACAATGTGACAGTTGCTAATTCCCACGTTTACAACAGGACAATATGAGCAGACAATAAGTAACTAATTATATTCCCCACTGTAGCATTTTCTCAGAGAAATGGCAAATCAAAAAGTGTTATATTGTCAAGTGCATTTTTAAACAGTATTGCTAAATAAGAACATCAATATTGAACAATTCTGCTAAGGGTTGGATTATATTTTTGGCCAACATTGACAAATAACTTCTTGCTCTCAAGAATATTTGAGCATCCACAGTATTTTCTTCTCAACAGAGTTTATTCTAACTGAAATCCAAAGCATCTAACATACGACCTACGAGCTAACTGTCAAGAATGGTTCAATATGATGGGAGGGGGGTTGCTTGGTGCCTCTAATCACATTTGGGTTGATAAATGTGTGTATAGCTGCTTCCGGTTAAGTTCCGCATCATTTTCAAACTTCTCCTCCTCACCTACAAGTCTCTTCACTCCCTTGTGTTTTTTTGTTTCTGTTAAAGCGACCTTGGGTTTCATGAAAGGCGCTATACAAAACTGAGTTATTATTATTATTATTATTACGCCCCCACGTTCAAGATGGGTCACCAAATTATTTCGGCACTTTACCTAAAGAGGAAAAGAGATTTTAAGATGAGAAGAATCCAAAATTAACAATTTACAAAAGATCTGCACTTTTTTAAGTGTCTTAATGTGGTTATTTAACTCATCAGCTGCACCTATGAGAATTAAAGAGTAACACAGCATGATGCACTGTTACTATGGTTACCTGCAGATTATTATAACTGGAAGTGTGTTTGAGTTGTCCCCAAAAACGCCTGCCAAGAAAACAGGTGCCGGAAACAATCAATATGATTCTCTATCAAACCTGCTGGGTGATATCACACACACACACACAAAATCGCTCTCTCTTGCTCACACACACACACACACACAGTGGCAAAAGATGGAGCAGCAGCCTTGTGAAACTGATGTATCGCTTGTTGCAGCTGTCGTTTTTGGCAAAAGACAAACTAAACACACACACACACACACACACATACACAAACACACACCACCACCCACACACGCACACACACAGCATGTCAGAGCCAAGGGGTGTTATTTAATGACTGTGTCATCGGGGTCAGCAGGCAGATCACCTGGAGGCTTTGACAGAAGATTCCAGCTGACTGTCTGACCTTTACACTCAGCTCTGGAGACACACACACACACACACACTGATTGTGGCTTTCACACCATCGAGGCGAACATGGATGAATTTGCATTTTGACAAGTGCTGACTTTAATTACACAAGATGATGCTGAGCCACAAACATGACAGAGCTAATTACAGGAAATGCTGCACATTAGCCAAATGACATTTTCCTAAAGTCTAATCATAAACTGTGTGTATGTGTGTGCGTGTGTGTGTATGAATTCCCAAATGTCATCGTGTGTGTCAGCTTTTGTACATGCACATGCCATGTTTTCATCACTGAGCAATAAGTGCATGTCTGTCATTTCTCAGTTTCTGTATATGTGTCAGTGTATATATATATACATCTGTGTGTGTGTGTGCGTGTGTGTGTGTGTGTGTGTGTGTGTGCGCGTGCATGTGTGTGTGGCAACTGCACTAACACACCTTTATAAACAACATATCCGTATATAAAGAGCTGTAATCAGTGGATTAACTCACACAAGGAAATGCAGTCTTCACTGTGCTGATCCTGATGAATCTATCAGGTGAATCTGAAGCTGCCTTCTATAGCTGATAGTAAAATCTATGCCAAGAAAGGTCACAAATTAATGAGGGAAAAATGTACCCAGATGTTGTTGTTGCACGTTGCAGCTGTTGTTGCAGGCTGGTTTCATTGCCCTCTGCGAAAATATTCTCTAATTTCTTCTCATGTTTGTCTAAAGCGCATCTATGATGGCAAGAGGACAATGTTTGCTTATGAACTCTATCTGTGTCAGAATCCTAAAATAAGTCCCTGTTTCCTAGATTATTATTAGATAATTATTATTATCCTGTGTTTCCGTTCAAACTTTCACCTAAAAGATATTTACATCAGTGATTGCAGGAGTTTCTGCTCTATTAACACTGGAGCAGTAAAAGATAAAAAATAATGTTTTTATGTGGACGTCCAATCAGTGTCACCAGCCAGGGTGCTGTTGAGCAGGAGTTTGCTCAATGCTGCCACTATGGCTAATACTGCTGTAAATGATGTTTTCATACACATCACCAGCCTGATGTGATTTTCTCAAAATCAAAATCAATAAGATGATATCATACAGTATGTTTTCAGTGGTTTGATTCTTACTGAAACTTTTTTTTTTTTTTTTTTATGTGTGCCTGCTTTGCTTCAAGAGGTGTGGGTCCTGGATCAGAAAAAAACTGTTGACGACTGGATTTTATGATTTAAAGAAATACTGATGGTACAGATTTAAGAGTTTACAACTCACCAAATATACTTGAGATATCAGAGGGCAGGAGAGTGAATGTCTTTCTCATTGCAGGCTCCAGAGCCGAAACCCAAACAAGCAGCAGACAGGATGAGGTTGTGATGCAGTTATGGTTTCATGTGAATTGAAATGTATCACCTCATCGTGTTTTATTATAGTTATATATAGAAGCTTCAGGCTGCAGGTTATTTTTGTATTTGTGTGTGTGCGGTTTTCCAGGTTTCTCCTGCATCCATCACTGTGGCAGCACCGGACAAACCAATCTCCTCCCTGTCTCTTCTCATTCCATCACAGTCGTCCAACCAGCAGCTTCATCAGCCGGCCAGCTTTCATGAAGACACATGGAGGACGGAGCATCTTGCAGTGAGACGGACTAACTCAGATTCAGTATGTTCCCATGTGGCCTGAAGCCTCCACCCGCTGTCTGTCTGTCTGTGTGTTTTATTTGAGTACTTCCTGAAGATTCAATTCAGAACAACCAGAAACAGGTTTCTTTTTTTTCATATTTGTATACAAATCTTGCCTATATTGGTGCTATCACATGAAATTTTTTGTTATTATACTCATTTCTAAACTGCATTCAGACCTCTGATTTTATACTTCAGCTACTGAAATACTGGATTGAGACTGAAGGTTGTTTCTGAAAAGAAAGAAAGCCAAGCGAGTAAGAAATAACCTTGAAGAACACTGTACAAACTTAGACACAGTGACAGATGTAAAGTGGATTTTCTTTCTTTATGGATGCCTTACATGAATGTTTCTGTGGTTTAAGCTCACTAAGATGCATCTAAAGGTAAATGTCTGTTTTTCTAAAGAGTGAAATTAAAAGATTAAGTATTTAAATTCAAACCACATTAATCTGAAGTCTGGCAGCAATCTGTTTTTATGTGTTCCTGCCTTGAAAACTTATTTATGTATTCCAGTGACTATAACTGCTGTCACATATTGATTTACTGATGCAGAAACGACTGGCAGATGCAGCAGCGCCTCAGGAAGAATGTGTTGCATTATCCATGTGGTTGACTGATACAAACACAGATCAGACAGGGCCCGTTCCGCTCGCCAAGGACACACGTGGAGCCACTGCAACTAAACGTCATTCTTTGAAGTACACTGTGATTTTCATCTTGTATTCAGCACACGGTCGCCTCACAGCTTTGACTCACATCTCAGGAATACGTCCAGAGTTGTGCAGTCGTGGCACAATTTAAATTAAAGCTGCTCTTCCTCCTGGATGACCCCTGATCTCCTGCTCATCCACAGATATCCTGTAAATATGTGGCTTTGTTAAAACGTCCCTGTTGGTGGTGGGCTTGCATCTGTTGGCAGCATTAGCTATGGTTTCACTGCAAGACCTGTTATGTATTTCCTGTCTCTGGAGACTGAGTGCATATCGATCACAGGGCTGAGAGAGATGCATCAATATTCACTCTATAATCATATTGTTGCTCTCTAAATTAGAATCCGATCAAAGTTTTCAATAGTGACAAAGTATAGGCGCCACAAATAAACACATCATTACCTTTGCAAAATGGTTTGTGATAGTAGTTTGGTTTAAAATATATTGGAAAAAATTACCTCATCTTTTGAAACTTTTTACAAGAGTCTTATGATGGGTACAAATCCCACAACATGCTGTGATGTTTCAGTGTAAGAAAAGTCCTGGAGCTGAAACAATTACTCGATCAATAACGTAATCAACTGATGGAAAATAATGTGTAATACATGATTTAAAGCTGCATGTAGGCAGTTTATCTTTGGTGGCAAAAATTTCATAATGACCTTTCAGCATATTGTAATTCAGGTGGTCTGAAAGAACAATAGACTTCTACACCTCTCCTTGGCTCTGTATTCCAGCTTTAGATAATAAATACTGTGGCAGAACAATTAAGGGTCATTTCAGAGAGCCTGCACTCCTATTGGCTGCCCTGTCAGCCGGCTTGAGTCAAGCTGAGACAGACCAGTTTACAGTGCTGCGACTTTTTCTGCAACAGTTTTGTCTCATTATGAATCTTGGTGTGAAGTGGACTTTAAAGAGAGCACGACAACAAACAATATAAAATGCAAGCAGAATAAAAACAGAGTGGGGAGAGAAAAACAGAGAAAAACAGACGCAAGGGAGTTGCTTCCTTAGGAGTCTCATGCTACAGCTAGCTTTATTTCCACATGTTGCCAACCTCAGCTTTAAGCTCTCTAGCTCAGCTTCTGGCTGTGAGCAGAAAAGACTGGACTGAAAACTCAAAATCCTTAGTGAAGTAATAAACACGTGATGGGATGCTCCCATTGCTTTAACGAGCCTTCTGCCTCAGTGTGATTGGTTGTTGGCATCCACAGTTATGGATACTTGCTGCAGGACTCTGTCAGCCCTGTTCAGGTATTTGCTGGCACTGAGCGTGTGCAGCATGATGAGATACGCTTTATCACTTTGTATCTTATCATGCCGCACACCCAACACACAGTCCTTCACCTCGTAAACAGTGAATAGAAGAAAATTGTTAGAATGGACCAGAGCAGCTGCAGCCGGCAGAATACATCTACATACAAAACAGACTGAGCGCAGGTAGAGAAATGATTCTATTTCCAGCAGCTAATGGGAGGCTGCACCACCCGCCCACCAGATATCAGCTGAGAACAACTTCCACTGAGATTACCACACAAATTATCGGGTTACAAACCACAGCAGGGTCGTGTTATTTGCATGAATGAGCCAGAGTAATACATTGCTCCATTAAGTAAACACACAAAGAGAGAGTGTGAGGGGGTTCATGAATACAGAGCATGAGTCAAACACACCTGATAATGTCTCAGTGTTTACAGTAATCTGATGTGAATGAAACAGAGCAGAGAGACGACTATTAAAGCCTTCTGTTAGGCTGATTTCTGTGTGTGAACGGAGCAGTTAGAGCTCCAGAATCACAGCACTCTGCCTGACTGACAACTGTGGAAACACAGGAAGCTCTGAAACACAGAAGGCAAAAAAAAGAAAAGCGATGCAATGAAAAACTGCACCTCTTTGCAAATAAAAAACGCCATATCTTAAATTTAAATGTCATCACTGTGACCAGGAATTCAACTCTGCAAAATTTGTCATTTTTCAGGATGCTCAAACCTCTTAATTAACATCTAAATTTAAATTACAAGAGAACTGGGAAAGAATGGGCTGCATTTTCACATCAAATGTGACATACAGGGAAAATTCTTGGGGTTAAGGCCAGAGCCTGCTGGGACATTGTGTCTTTGCTGCATGAACAGTTTTGTTCATTTAAGGTGTTTTCACTTCTCTAGTTCAGTTCATGTGGTCCGAGTTGTGACCCATTTGCATTTTCTCTTCGGTTTGGTTTAGTTTAACATAGGCAAAATTTCAAGCGAACCAAAATGTATCAACAAAAGTCATGTGTAAGCTGTCATTCCGTTTACTGATTAGAGATCACATCGGTCAAATCCCCCCTCCTTTAGCCGTTTGCTAAACATTTTGAACACTTCATGATTTTTTATGTGTTTTCTAGCTGTTGGGCTGTGTGGTCGTCTTCCCAAAAATCAAGAAGGCAACGTATTTCGTTGCTGTTCCAGGACAACCCTCAATTCATGTTTATCACAGCAAAATGCTGTTTGTTTACAATGTCACCCTCAGCCCATAATGCACAGCTCAGCACAGCAAGGTGGTTTAGACCAAAAATGGGCAATTCTCCTACAGCTGGGGAGGATCATTGTCGGATCATGTTCACGCCACAAATAAACCGCACCAGAGTTTGTATGTAACCACACCAAGACATGTTTCAAACAGTGGTTGTTTTAGTCTGCATTTAAGTTCATTTACTGTAATCACACATGTCCAAATGAACCACTGAGGGAGAAACAAACCAAAGTTTGATTCAACTGAACTAAACAAGGCAGGAGCGAAAACCCCTTTAGAGCTTTATAACATTGTGACGGCATGGACGTCAACTACAGCAGTCAGTGCTGGTTTCTCTATTCCTTGACCACAATACTTTCCTTCCTTAAGCCATGCTGTTTTGGAGTTAAAAGCCAAACCTTGACAATAAAGGAGGCAGATCAAAAAGAGCCATGTGAATCACTGACTATGAGATTCAGTTTGGAGGACGTAGTGCCAGGAGGAAAACGAGCAAAGATGAAGCCAGGTTCCTGTGAAGTTGTTTGATAGAGAAAGAGTTTGTCAGCTCTGAGTGCAGCAGCTCTTTGCTGTTTGTTAGGTCTGTACTTTCACACAAAACCAGTAAATCAGTGTGTTATGTATCGAAGAAGTCAGACATGATGGCGTTTCCGCCCTGAGGTCAGGATGGAAGAATTTCCACAGCAGGTACTCACAGGCGACACTGTTTCTATGCAGCACATCTCTATTGTGTTCATTTATTACCCAACCTGCACTGCAGAGAGGGCAAGTGACGGCATGGAGTAGCAGCATTATTAACCGTTTCTCCCAGCATGGATGTTATTGGGTTTGAGGCCATGCCGGCCGGTGTCAACCCTGCTAGGACATGAGTGACTTTGGTGCCAAAGTACATCGCCAAGCCCAGATGGCTCATTAGGCTGGAGCACTGAGCCACTGGCAACACTGTAAAAAATCCTCTATCTGAGATACGGCTCTGGAAGTTCAGAGATGACAAACCTGACAAGAGGCCAGTGCCATGAAAGCATGTCGAAATAAATCAGAAATCTGCTCTTCTCACCGTCACAGGAAAGACTTATTGCTTATCCATCCCTGTCAGTGGTGCAACAAAGAAAACTAAATCTTTACTCAGCAGAATTTCACTCGCTTATAAAACCACACATGCTGTCAGCAGCTCACACTTCCAACAAACTGACAATATAAAACCGCTGCAGGTGTGAAAAGGAGAAGACAAAGAGGAAGACAGAGGATGTCCTGCCATCAACAAGTGCTCATAAAAACATTGGCTGCACCCTTTCCCTCCATGACACACCAGGTCCTGACGCTGTCACTCAGAGCGGCCTTGGCTGCCACTTCTGACAAACCACCGAGATCATCAACCTGGCACCTGGGCTGAGATATGGGCAAGAGATGCGACACACCTTGATTTAGTCTTTAGTCTTTCTTTTTGTGGAAGACGTCATAAGACTGAATGCCAGAGAAATCACAGAGAATCAGGGAGGAAAATCACAAAGAACAAGAGGGTCTCTGCTTCTCACTGTCTCTGCCTTCAAGGATATCCAAGTAATTAACCGTAGAGCCTTTATTTTACCAATGAAAGGGTTTTAAAGTTTCTCTTTTCAAAGTTTCATTTCATGTTTTGAAAGTAAAGTCATGTTTGAAACAATGTGGCCAATTTTGTAGGGAGACGAAGACAAAAGCAGCTTTCATGACGAGTTAGCAAGACTCATCTGAGTTTAGTAACAGATAGAAACTTGAATGCAGAAGGTGGAAGGTTGAATGTTGGTTTAAAAATTTTTTTGATGCAAATTATTTCCTTTATTGACATTTAGGTGAGTTTAATTAATTAATTAGTTAATTAATTAGTTAATTAATTAATTAATTAACCTAAAAACATAAGAGAAATGCTTTCCTTGCATACTGCATCTCCCAGTCGAAACTGTGGGGGCCTTCCAAGGGCCAAAGTGTTTGTACAAGGCAGAACAAGCACGTCCTTCAAACGGTGTTGTATTTACTGTGTTCATGAAAAGAGACCATATGAATGCCCCCTTCTAATGGTATTCACGACATTGAAAGTCGAATTTTTCTGAAAGCTTTGAGTTCACAAGTTGTGCGCCGTGTTTGCTGATGTTTTCAGAAATGGCGGAGCCAATATTGGCTGATACAGGACCAAAAGGACTAAGCGTAGAAAAGTTGTTGATCTAGATATAAATCGCCACCTTCTTCTTCTCATTTCTTGTTCCCCCATGTGGTGTTTAAACACAAAGTTAATGTACTATTTCCATAAAAGAAAGCTAGGAGGTGAACAAGCGATCTTTTGGCATCCATACCGTTGCTCAGCAAGTGTTCTCATGCATCTTACTACTTGGACGCCAAGCCTCTCCTGTACATGACTTCATAATTTAATGAGTTCCATTCGATGGCTGCATATCTTGTTAGCATGCTAACTTCATTAGATATCTTTGCAACACAACCCACATACGTCTTTCACAAACATCAGAATATCATCTTCACTTTCTGTTGGTAATATTAGTTCATTTTTTAAATGCTGTAAATAAATTCTGGTCATCATATACACATTTCTCTTTAAAAATGCTTCACAGTGCTCTGCTCATGATTGATGACTCCCTGCAGATGGTCTTCACAGCATTTTACGGCCTTTTCCATTTCATCGATTAATGGATAGAACCCCTGGGGAGCAAAGTAAATCACTCAATTACATCCGGACTCCTCACTGAGCTCTCTCAACTCCTCATTCCTCTGGAGTGGCAAAAAATGAAATACAAGCTTCACGCCGTTGATGCGCTTCAGTGGAGAGGTTAAATGTTAAGCAATTATATTAAAATTCACGCTTTTTAGTTCTCACTAAAGGACGTCTTCCCAAATCCTTAGTGCTGTACTGGAAGCTGTAAGAAGAGACGTGCAGCCTGGAGGAGACGACTCGACCACAGCTTTTCTTTAACATGACAAATGTTCAAAATGTGCTTCAAAAACACAGAGAGAAGCATCTGCAGCACAGTGGTTATCTACTCATGCATGTGTGAAAGAGAAGACTGAGCACAATGCATGTCAGAAATTGAGGTTTTGAGTCAAACTGACTTATCTGAATACTATTTTGTGTGATAATGTGCGACTTTGGCCTCTAGGGGGCAGAAAAAGTTGATAATCCACTTCAAAATTAGCAGGTATTCTGTCATTTGGGAGGGACAGAGAGGGATGAGGAAAGCTGCAGCAGTGCCAAATTTAAGGTGATTACCAAAAAAAAAAAAAAAACTATCATCATATTGTTACCTCTCAGCCTTGTAGCAAATGTACCCCTTTAAGTGGAAAACAAAATGATGGTAAAAGCACCCAAAATGTCAATTAAAATGTTTATGCACAGACAGACTGAATGATTGCACAGAGTCAGCACAGCAGGTCAAAGCTGAGCCAAAAACTTGTTATTGTAAAATCAGTTCATGAGAGGGCACTGGTGTGTTTTTGCTGCACTTCAGTAGGACATCCTGCCTCAAAAACACCAACAATATATTTGTTTCCCTACAAAAATGGAGAGAACAAAATGAATTTGAGGTTATTGATTGTTTCAACAACTTTGATTTTCGTCTTTGTTTTGAGGCAAAGAACGACATCAGATCTCATTATCCAAGAGAGTAAAATATTTAAATTAAAATCCAGAGCTTCCAAAGTCCTGACTCAGGTTATAAAGAAGTTCTATGTGCTATAGTCATGCTAAGTACAACAGAGGGAATCTGCTGTGACACTTCCAGTTTTTCTGCTGTGGACTGACGACCAATGACCCACATTAGGACAAAGTGTAAAGACAACATTTTGTTCAGAGACACGCAGGGACGGGCACAGTGAGATAATGGCGAGATATTCCTTTAAAATAATAGATGGGGAGCAGAAATTTTAATCTCAAAGTGCTCTGCAGTCCTTTTCCATTTCTGCGGTGCACAGTGAAGTATTTATAATGAAGCAGCCGTGTGATCTCTCAGCATAATTACTGAATTACAGAACAAGCAGAGCCCGGAGAGAGCTGCTTCTAAAGTCTCGTCGAACAGCTTCCCCTGAGGCAGAGGACGGACACATGACTGAAAGGGACAATTACCAATCGTTAATTTGATTATTGACTTTGGTAGAGAAACACTTGTATTCAATTAGAGATAAAGAACACTTAAAAAAAAACACTTTGAGAGACACTCAGTTTGACTTGGTTTTTGACTGCTGCAATGTTTGCAGACTACAGAGTCCAGAAATCACTCGGTGATAGAACACTTTGTGGAGGACTGTGACATTTTCTCAACTCTCCCTGCAGCTCTGCTGGGAGTCTTTCAGATCTGTGTCTCTCAGCAGGCGACGCCAGGCTGCAACATCAGGCCCTAATTCTAATGAAGAGCAACTGATCGCTTCCCAGCTTTAAAGTCAAGCCCATTTTACAGCCTTTGCGCCCAAGAAACTTGTTCCTTTATTGCGTCTCATTGTTCTGCATGATTGTCATTAATTTTTCTGCCTCCAAGCAGGAATGGAGGAGGTAACAGTGCTGAACAGACAGCTGCAAAAAGCTTAAATAGCAGTTTACTAACCCGACTGCGCCTGGTAGTTTTGTTTCCAACCATCTGGGAAGGCTTCACTGGAAATCGTTTGGAAAAGGGCAGGCACTCTGAGAAAATACCTGGCAAGTGATTAAATAAACCATCTGTCTGTCACCGTCTATTGCAGACTTCAACTTCAAACTTCAACCAATCTGATCAACAAATATTACCAAAAGATTCACTTGGTAAATCTCTTCGCAAAGTAAGTCTGGAGGACACTGATTGGTCTGCTGACCAGTCTACCAGCTAGAAACAGAAAGCTTGGAGCCTGGCAAGATGGATTTGCGTGATATTGTGACCACATGAGTCCATCTGCCTCGCAAGGTTAAGAGATTACAGCTGCAGAGTTAGAGAGAAAACATCAGAAAAGAGTGTTGGCAGATGTCATGAAATACAAGAACAAAGAGCAAAGAGTACTAGCCATTCAGAGGCAGAGCAGGGTCCGTCAAGACTTCGCTCTTGTTACAAAAAAAAACAAAAAAAAAAACATACAAACAAAAAATAACGTTTGCTCCATGCATCAAATGTTTCAGCAGTTTCTTAAATGCTCATCATTTTGGAAAAGTCATCCAAGCATTAGAGCCACTGTTGTTGGTGTTCCGGTTAGAAATCTCACTGCCAAAGTCAAACTAACTCTCTCTCTCTCTCTCTCTCTCTCTCTCTCTCTCTCTCTCTCATACACACACA